>VXBO01003077.1:44434-118359 GCA_013400135.1 Rhinoptilus africanus | reverse complement strand
GCGGGGCGGTGGGGCGCGCTGCCGCTGGCGCTGCCAGGGGGCGCTGTGGTGGGGCCGGGGGCAAGGCGGGGGCTGCCCTCCCTCAGCTTCCCGCCACAGCCCTCGGAGGAAGGGCCGCCCGGTCCCGCAGCCTCCTCGGCGCGTTCGCCAGCCGGCCCGCCCGAGGTCTGCTTTTGCTCCGAAAATAACCCGCATTTATTCAGCTTCCTGCATGGCTCGCCGCGGCTCCCTTACCGCTCCTCTCCTCCGGGTTCTGGGCTGCGTACGGGGGTAACAAACAAGTTTTCTTGACAACAGGCCGCGCCTGGCCAAAACAGAGAGGTTTAGGGTTTTTTCTGATAACCAGGTTTTGGTTGCAAGAGCGCCAAGAAACCAAACAGTATGTTTGGCTGTGCTTTAAGTGTATTTAAGGTGCACACATGGCTTATCCTGAGTGAGCTGGGGTCAAAACCGTGTTGCGTGGCAGCCGTTTCCCACCCACCCTCCAGTTCTGCCTCAGGGAGGAGGAGAAAACCATGGGACTGGTTTTAATCTGAGCCAGAACTCGGCGCCTTTTGTACTGTGGCCGAAGGCCGGAATGACCATTGCCAACAGCTGGTTCTGTCCCACAGGGCATGGGTCAGGTCTAGCGGAGACTGGTGGCTGTGTCCTCAGGCACGCAAGAGGGAAGGACACATACAGAGTTTTTGGCTGAAATGCTGATACACTACCTAGTGCTGAGATTCAAGTATCAGATGCCTACTAACCCTGTAATGGAGACGCCCGCTCCCTCCTTATTAAGGCCAATAAAGTTGATAGTCTTCCTACTGAAGTCATGAAAAACAGCATCCTGATTTATCTGCTTGAAGAGTAAGCTAAATATGAATTAAGTTTTTTTGTCAGCTGCATACAGACCAGGCTGACCAACAGGGCAGGCACTCTGTTCCTGTATGTTGTGAATCCGTACCTATGACACAGCCGTTGTAAGAGTCCTCTCAGATTGTCTTCGGCGGATTGAGGGGCAGTGCTTTACGATGCTGCCATTCCCAGTGGTTTGCCTGACCTCCCTCATACATGCTTCCATTGCACAGTCAAGATGGAAGAAGGAAATGTTTATGTGTGCCCATAAATTTGTGCAAACACATCTGCAACAGTGCGTTAAGCAGCTGTACTAGCCTGGGAACTCAAACTGCTGACATGTGAACAACTTGCTCTGCCATCTTTGCTACAAGCATGACAATTTCTAAGAGAAAGCGTGGCAGACACCTACAACAGTAATTTCTTAAACTGTCATAGCTAGCTTTAGTGACCTGTAGAACAATACTGGAATGTTTTGTCATGGAAAAAGGGAGACGAATTCTAGTTGAGTCTTCTGTACTTTTACGTGCAGTCAGAGGACAAGGCATTTCATAAGGAAAAGGCTACAACTATCTAGAAGTGGCAGTTCCTAGCCATGCCTATTGTTTAACTTGAAATTTCACTGCTGGTGAGCCCTTTTGCAGGGTCTACATGTATGCACCCTTTGAGGCTCAGTCAGGGGTAAATGCTTCCCAGAAGACTGGCTATTAGTACAGCCACCTCTTTGAATAACAACTGGTGTTATTCCAAACTTAATTTAGTATGGAAGCCATTACAGCAACATAGTATTTTTTCCACTGCAATGCATTTTGTGCACCGAAAAGGAGAATGAAGAAGGTTTTGTCACTTTCAAAAATATACATTTGTCAGGTCTGCATTTAGGTATGAATTTACTGCTATTAGCTTGATTTTTTTTCCCCCTCACAACTAAATAGAAAATACAGAAATGCACCAAGAAATGAATTATTACAAAATCTTTCTGGAGATCTGAGGAAAAGATAGTAATGAAAATTTGAGTGCCTCAACAAAATCCTATTAGTCAGGCCTAATATCTTTCTCCATTTGGTGATAGGATGCAATTTAATCAGCAACTGAGGGGACCCATCGACTACTACTAGAAGACAGGGGATGCTGTTGATTGTGATTATCCCCAGATAATCTAGATTGCTGACAATCTCTGAAGTGTTTATAAATCTACTTATAAACACGTTACTGTTCTTTCAAACGCTGAAGAATCCAGCTGTCCAGAGGTTATACGTTGTTCATGAGGACAGAAACAGAAATCTCTGGAAGAAGTTCAGAGATCCACTTCTGTAATGAAACACCGAAACGTGAAAGTTGCCGTTGAAGCCTCACACTTGAATAGCATGGGAAAGTTTCTGCAAGGCCCAGTAGACCAATGGCTATTTCTTAAGAATTACTCATAAATATTTCAAATGCTGTTTAGAAAGGCATTTTTTGTGGGGGTTTTTGGTTTTTTGTTGTTTTGTTGTTTTTTTATTAAGTAATAATAGATTAAGCACTTATTTGAAAGGTGACAGGAAACAAATGCATTCAAAGTTTTACATAGAATTGTTTATTCTATTTAACTTGGTATATAAATTCTTTTTTCAAAGACAGAATATGATTCCTTTCTTCACCAAAGCTTGACAACAATGAGAGAAGTGGAATATAACAACTTTCTTTGCTACAAAACAAACTATTAAAAAGCAAACAAACAAATAAAATCAGTTAATTTTGTTTTCAGAACTACTTGTTGTTGATCACCCAAGACAATAAAGATTAACAGAAAATCATCACCAAAAGAATTTTTAAATATAAATTTTATTTCCATTCTTGTTTTACTTAGCACAAATTATGTTAATATGTTCATCCTGGTATCATAGCCATTTTCTATCATACATATACCTATCAGATGATTTATTATTATTGTTGCTTAAAAATTGGTTTATAAAAAAACTATAGAATACACCCCAGAATATTTTTGTAATGCCAGCGTTCTTTTTTTCAACTTCTTTCTCAGGCAATATTCCCGTTCTGCCTTAAAAGCAAAAAACCCCAACCTGTATTTTATTTACTTTATTCATGTACTCCACAGTTGTGTTAATTCACACCAGAGTTGTATTGATGTAGCTGTTACAGCAAGTAAATGCCCTGCTATAGCATTTTAGATACCAGTACAAGCAGTAGCCTTACATCCTAAAATTTTAAGAGCAATGACCGTATTTGAATTATCAGGTTGGAAATTTGCGGAAGTGAAAATCCAGATTTCTGTCAACTGCTCTTGCCAAAGTCAGTCTGGTCATAAATTTGAAAAAGCAATGGTATCAGTTTATATTGCTCAGACTCTTTGCAAGAAGAAAGTTAAAATAAAAAGTTGTTGAGAAAATATGACTGCAGCAGCTTTGCTTTATTTGTAAAATTTATTTTTTTGCTGTGAAAGTGATGTCTAAAGTGAATGCTACACTGGAGTTAAATTTACAAGATATGAAAATTGTGATACCAAAATTGTAACACCACAGAAAAGCAAATTTCTACTTAGTTCACTTTCTTGTGTGAGGCTTCTGCTAATACAGTCAGGCATTGTAATGATAAACACAGAAAAAAGCAATAGACTCCAGCGCATTTTACAGAAATAATTTTAAAAAAAAGATTATTTTATGTGCAACAGAGAATTTCTTCTTGATGTTCTCAATTCTCCACTGAAATGAATGCTTGAGCTATACATATAACATTTAATTTTCTTATTTCCAGGTAACTGTCATAGAACAGCTCCCAGCCTACTAATGACGTATCACTGGTAAGCTGATTACATGGTCCTTCTTTCTGTATGTCAAATTGCTTTAGAAAAATGAGACTTAACACCTTGAATATTTCCCAAATATTAACTCTCTCCATATGATTTAATAACTACTAATGGAGACATTGCAGAGTTACAAATGAGAATGATAAAAAGAAAAAAAGAAAAGTGATGCACTAAAAAGGTATAGTTCTCAGTATGAAAATGAACTTTTTATATACAGAAAACTACTGACTTTTAAAGAAATCAAAATATAATCATAAGAAATGATTAGCAATAGGCGGAAAAAGTAATTTTATTTGTACGTTTTATTTTTAAATCATTGCTGGAAAATGTGTATTTACAGGAGGTCACCTTACTAAATGGACATTACTTTTGAGCCAATAAGATTTATGTTAATTTTTCTTGGTAACTGACTAGGTTAATAAGTATTTCTTGCATAGATTACTATGCAAAATGCAAAAAATGCAAGCCTAATAGGATGGAATTATTATAACTTCTCTGATTATAAACAGGTCTTCTGCAGGGTAAAAGAAACACCATAATACTAGAAAGTAATTTCACTAACAGAAGTATTTCTGGCAAGAAAAAAATATATCCCTATTTGACAACATAATCTGTGATTTAATGATTCATTTGGGACTTCAAGAATTTCACTAGGAAGGCTTAAAATGTCACTCAGAAGGAATTGCATGATACCTTTCTGGTGAAGAAAAACAGATAAGATTTTTTAAATTCCTTTTTCATATTGGGGCACTTTTTTTTAAATATAGAAACTTAAAGCACAGCCAGCAGGAAGCAATCGACAAAAATATTTTAAGACATTCCCTGAACTTTTTAGAAATATAAACTTAACAACATACAAAGAACACAAACATGGTAAATGCAACTACAACACTAGAGGAAATTTTACTATGATGAATTAAAGCTATATAAGGCATTTTCACTACTTTTTACTGTAGATTAAGTACCTTCCCGTAATGTGACTTTTGTGAAATATGCTAGTATTATCTATTAGCTTTAAGGGTAATAAGAGGATTTGGGGAAAATTCCTAAATCTACGCTATTCCTCTGATTTAATAGTAGTTTTTAAAAATATAATTTCCTAATCATGAAGTAAATATTCTGCTGCTCAGCTGTTTTCTGGTCAAACTACTCTGTGGTGACTTTGCTGTAGTAACTCACTCCTTTATTTACTGAGCAGATATGTGTTGACTTAACACCTACCACTCATTTTTTCCTCTGAGTTGTCCTTCCCTTTTGCTACTTTCCACCTCCACCATAACAAACTAAATCTAAACTTCATTTCTGGTTTTAATGAGAAAATTGTCTTTTGTACCATAAAGATTGATACAGTTCAGTGGTAACTGCAGAGTTCAATGATGAAGAACTGGTGACAAAACCATGGTTTTATAGCTTGTTAAATTTGTTACTACTACACTAGGTTATCGGTATTTTGAGATACAAGCATCATCTGCACTGTGAATTCTTGTGTGTAACATCTAGCTAAAAAGTCTATCAGACTTCAAAAGAAAAAGTAATTTTAACAAAATGTCACCTGATTAACAAAAGGAATCTATTAAATGAAGATCCTTTTCCAAAGGGTCTAAACATGAAGGCAGTTCTAAGCACTGATCAGGAATCTGTTTGTTGGAAGGAAGAGCTTGTCTCCCATTGTCCCACTTATTCTTTGATATGAGAAAGTTGTGAAACCTAGTTGTAAAAATAGCACCTGATATATTGGAGCACCTTAAAGCTATAAAAGCTCTTTTGGTTTTAGCTCTTTTTCTTGAAGTTTATTTTGAATCGTTAGTGCTATTCATGTGGTGGCCATGGAACAATCTGGTTTTCGTCAAGTCTGTTGACAGACAGTTGTCTTTCCCTTACTTCAGAGATAATTGCTCTAAAAGTAGCTTGGTTTGGAAGATGCCTTATAGTAAAGGTTGAGTAATTAGTGCTCGGTTTTAACTCCCGCAATACTACTTAGAAGCAGTGTGCTTCATCTCCAGATTATACACGTAAAGTCTTATGAACATGTTTCTCATTTAGTTTTACCCAATACATTTAAGTATCTTTAGAAACTGATGAAAAAATGTAAAAAATATTTCATATGTTTCCTCCTTGTGAGTATGTTTTGACCTGTTGGAAGAAATCTATCTGAACATCACTCTGGAATGTAATAAATACGGGATGTCATCAGTAAATGAATTATGCAGATAATCTGAAATTTGTGGGCTGATTTTTGTGAAGCTGTGTTACTGGCTTAGTTTAAATGAGTGAAAATATTTGACCTTTTCATATGTTTAGAAGTGGAAATACTTTCTTTAAAAGAAAAAATTCTATACTGTTTAAAAGGGCTTACCCTCAGGGTGAATCAGTTGCTATTCTCAATTTCTTTTTCTCAGTTCTAACTTTGGCCTTTTTTTCAATCTAATATCTGCTTTAGATCTTTCTAGAAAAGTGGAAGGCCCATGAGTTAATGAATCCAAGTGGTAACAGTGGTAATAAATTTCTCAAATGATGTGTATCTGCAAGAAATTGCCAGTGAAGAATTAGATGCAGAGTGGTTTAGTAACAACTTAAAAAGGTAAAATACTCGGGCTTAGCTTCAGTGAACTTTTTCAAAAAAACTTTATTACAAAGTAACTGGGAAGTAAGAATATCTTATTATCTCCTCAATTGTATATTGAAAGGTCTCTCTTTTTTTTTTTTCTTAAAAACAGGATGATCGGCCTTGTATTAACTTGCTGGAGGCTTTGTAAATAAAAATTTGTCTGTCAGAAAAGGACTGGAATGTAACAATGTGCTTGTTTGGGTTTGCTTATTTATTTATTATTGTTGGGTTTATTACTGTTGTGTTTCCCACTTGATTTGAATTTGCTCCACAGTGACTTAAAGTGAAAATGAGGGGCAACTTAAAACTCACTATATTTAGGCAAAACTAAAAATGCAATCATACCTATAAAAAAAAAATTAACCTTTTGAATTGTTGGATTTTGTCACTGTTGCCTGTTATTTTTGCTAGAAATCATTCACTTGCCTTTAGAGTTTTTTCCTAATTGAAGTTGTCATCAGGTATTTTTTGCCACATTCTGAGTACCTTCTCATGCCTTCCTCCTGTAGGTTCTTTTTATTATGTGGTAAAACAAGATCAATACCTCTTGCATAAATATAGCTTAAAAAATACCAAACAATTTTTCCAATAAAGGAAACGGGAGACCTGGTCACCCAGGATCTGGAAAAGGCTGCTGAGGTACTCGACTTTTTTGCCTTGATCTTCACCAGCAAGGGCTCTAGCCATACCACCCAAGTCACAGAAGGCAAAGGCAGGGACGGGGAGAATGAAGAACTGCCCACTGTAGGAGAAGACCAGATTCAATACCATCTAAGGAACCTGAAGGTGCACAAGTCCATGGGACCTTGGATACATCAGGTATCTTTGTTGGTGACTTGGACAGCGGGATTGAGTGCACTCTCAGCAAGTTTGCCGATGACACCAAGCTGTGTGGTGTGGTCGCCATGCTGGATGGAAGGGATGCCATCCAGAGGGCCAGGCTTGAGAGGTGGGCTCGTGCAAACCTCATGAAGTTCAACAAGGCCAAGTGCAAGATCCTGCACCTGGGTCAGAGCAATCCCAAGCACAAACAAAGGCCGGGCAGAAAATGGATTGGGAGCAGCCATGAGAAGAATGACTTGGAGGTGCTGGTTGATGAGAAGCTTGATCTTATCCCTCTACCAGTGTAGCAGGGCCCTCTCACAGAGACACTACCTATGACATAGAGACCTGAAATCACTTCTTCATTCCCAGTTTTGTGTGAGATGCATCTGTTCCATTACAGCCATTCCCTGTGGCTGTGAAGGCTGTGAAGAGTGGATGGATGCCTGCCTATGACAAGAGAAGAGTGGAAATTAAAAGGAAGGGGATTAGTTGATTACAAATAGTAAGATTAAAAGTAGACCTGACAAGTATTTATCTTCATCCATTCCATTTACCCTATCCCCTTAATGTCTTCTTCCTCTGCCACAGCTGCAACCTGCTCTTCTTCCACTCTTTCCACTTTTCCATTCTCTAATCTTTCTCCTCTCCCAACAGCCTTCTGCGTGCCTTAATTCCTCAACTGTGCTAGGATTATAAGAATCTGCAAATGCTATTACCAGTTAATGTTCAGGGGCTCATGTCTTGTAAGCCCTGAGTCAAGTGTTACCAAAGCTTGCTTTCCGTTCACCCCAATTAGTTCCATTGTTCAGGGGACAGGATTCATTATTTCAACTACTTATCAAGAATTTTCATTTTGTTTTGACAACAGCTGTGCAGTGTATCAGCTCTATAACTGTACAGTCCATTGCTTGTGACTGAAATATCATGAGCCAGGTGGGAAGGGGTATTCTGAGTTGTTCAGCAACCACCTGCGTGTGCAACTGGGTTGCTGCGGACTGGATGTATCCCTTTCATGGCTATGGGTGGGTTATTCAGATTCCTAGTTTCCATTCATCAGAAATGGCACTGGACAGAGTTAAAGCTGAAAATATATCATGTTATTTCTACCCTACTATCCTGCAAAAGTGTCTTAAGATTTCATTTGCAAAAATAAGCACTGGCACTTGGTGTGAAGCTGTGGCAAGAATACAGTTGCCACACAATGGGTATAGCAGCTGTTTTATTCAATATAACCAATCTAACCCATATACATAATGATTATGTTTTCTGTAACTTCTAACACCATATGGTATTAAAATGGAATTATTAATAGCGATCCTTTATGAAAGTACTTAAAAATCTTGGTCCTGGACTCCAATACATGAGTGCAGTAGCTGCTTTCCTGTGGTGGGTTAGCTGTGGCCAGCAGCCAGATGGTCACCCAGCTGCTCTCTCACTCCCCCCTCCTCAACAGGACAGGGCGAGAGCATTGGTTGGAAAAGCTCCTGGGTGAAGAGAAAGATGGAAATTGCTTTCCAGTTACTGTCGCAGGCAAAACAGACTTGACTTTGAGAAAATTAATTTATTGCCAATTAAAATAGATTTGTGTTGTGAGAAACAAAACCAAAAATTGAAACACCACCTCCCCCTCCCCCTTTTCCCCAGGCTCAGCTTCACTCATGACTCCTCTAACGCCTGCTAAGTGGTCCAGGCGGGATGGGGGATTACCATCTGTACGCAAGAGTTCCTCTCTGATGCTCATTCCTCCTCACACTTTTCCCCTGCTCTTGTGTAGGTGCTTCCATGGCCCGCAATCCTTCAGGATAAAGCTGTTGCAGTGTGGGTCCTCCGTGGACCACAGTTCCTTCAGAAAATAACCACCTGCTCTGGTGCGGGGTCCTTTGTGGGCTGTGGTATGGATACCTGCTCTACCATGGTCTCTCACATGACCTTCCAGGGAATATCTGCCTCCATTTTCTTCTCCACAGGCAGCAGGAAATACCTGCCCCACCTCCAACCCCTGCCCCGCTTCCCTAGCTCCTGGTCAAGCCATCACTGCCAGTGGGAGTTGTGATGGGTTGCACCTGGACTTTGGGGGATGGATGGCATCATATTAGCCAAAGGCTGTCTGGAATAGGGACCTAGATGTCTCACTGGGATGCAAGTATAACTACAGGGCAATCATCTTGCGCTATAAATAGTGGGCAGACCAGGGCTCCTTGAGCCTTCCTGAACACCAGTGGGCTGCATGCCAGGATCTCCCTTTGGGTAAGGGCGCCTCCCAAGGGTACTCCTCGAGATTAAGAGATTTCTTGCTGCAACAGATCCTTCGTAAGTGACTAATAGCATGCTAAACTTTGAAATCTTAGCTAAGTGATATAATATGATTGACTGCACATATATAATCCTTTAGACATAAACGTTTGACCAAGTCTGGGGCTAGGTTTGGATCCAGCTGCACCTAGACTCCTCTCTGAGGAGTTAAAAAGCAAGGGGGTCCTTTCTGAACCTTGACTCAATGGGAGGGTCTCCTTAACAGTTCTGTCTGACCCTGTCCTCTGTGCAGTAAATAACCAAGTGTACCTTGCCATTAAATCTTGTTAAAACAGTCACATTTAGTATCAAATTTTGTTAAATCCCTGGTTTATATCGATAAATATTTGTCTGCTTCTCTCTCATGAGTGAAGTCCATCACTCCGTCCGCAACACACATTAGCCCAATTTTCAGATACCAATAATGCTTTAGGATTTAATCTGAAATAAAAACATGTTTTATATTAAGTTCTATGATATTAATAATACTCTTTAATGAAGTGTCAAAACTATTAAAAATATACTTGACTGAAAAGTCAGACATTTTTCATTTATACACACTCATTGCATGACCTCAGTTTATTCTGGTCTTGTGTCTCCAAAGAATAAACAGATATCTAGAACTCAACATACTAAGCAGAGTTCAGTAATCCACCCTCATGATGCTAGTGATGAGTTGCCTGAAAAAAGAGAAATGCATTATTTGTAGTGTGTCTGATGGTAACACTGTTAGCTACCAAAATACAACTTTTTGTGTGACGCATGACAGGCAAGTAAATATTTCACAACACTTAAATAACACACTTTCTACGTAGTATTTGGTTAACAACAGACCTGGCCAACAACAGAAATAACCTGAATATTACTTGAATATTTGATACATTTTGAAAGAACATATCCATTAAAACCTAGTTAACTTACAAAATTTAACCAAGTATCTTCTATTTCATTACATTCTCCTCTCCGCAATCACTCTCCCATTCCTGTGCCCAAAACTTGACCTACAAAAATGTGTTTTGGAATTGCATTGGAATCTGGTCAGGAATCTCACTGTCAAGGGACAAAGTTCTGGACAAAAGACATGAACCTGTCAGGTGAATAGTTAACTGCTTTCAAATTACTGAGGTTTCTAGGTGCATTTCTCGTCAGTCCCCTGTGTAGTTCTGTCTTTTGTACTAGTCTTATGCTAATGTGCAGCCAGTTCTCTCCAGAGTCCACTAGCTGTTCTGTCTGCTCCAGGCTCTGGGATCTCTTTTGCTTTACCCTTTCCCAGCCCGTCGGTGGCTCTCAGTTTTCCCCTAGATGTGAAACTGTTCAGGGCTTCTCTAATCAGTTGAGGAAAGAGCAGATTTGCTCACCTGGTCACCCAACAGCAAAACCAGTGACGAACTACACAGCTAGCAATTGGCAAACCCGTAAGTTACAGCACTGGAGCAACAACAGAAAACAGAAATTGTTTTGGATATATCCATCATAACTGTAAGGACTGGAATTATTATACAATACCCCTTAAAAGGAGTCAGTGCTCTTTATGCAGAAAACCGACTGCTTGCTACATAGGGATAAAAGGTTTGCCTTGTTTCAAGTTTTGCTCCGACAGTTAACTTTCTTCTGCTTTGCATTTTTGTCTCTGTTTAGTGGCCTTGCTCCCTTGAATTGAGGATTACCACCATCCTTGTACTTACTAGTCACTTGCTGGTTCACCAGTAGAGTGGTAAGAGTGCCTCCCTAGAATAGGAAAGGGAATGTTTGTAGGGTTTTATTTTGCACTCAAGAGGATCCCTTCGTGCTGGGGTTGTACATGCATCTCTGGCCAGGCAGGCGTGTGCAGACATGCTCCTCAGCTCCCTCGGGCACCTTCAGGGAAACCTCCTGCCGACAACATACGGCATGTATGGAAGTAAAACAAAATATGTCTGCCCGCCAGCCTAACTGTGCCCGTGGTGAAGCTCGTGACGGGTTGCTGCTCAGCCTCCCTGAATTCCCAGTCGCTGCTTTTAGTGCACAACATTCTTTCATGTGTTTTTGGCAGAGCTGCGGCGCAGGCAGTGGTCCTGCCGCTGCGCACGGCAGAGCTGGGAGTGCCGTCTGGCCGCGGCCCCGCCGCTCAGAAGGCCGAGGGGAGGGCGGCCGGGCCGGGAGGTGCGGGGTGTCCCACCTACCCTCCCGCGGCCTGCGGGAGAGGGGCCGCCATGGCGGCCGGCGACCAGGGATGGGGCGCAGGCGGCCATCACCGTGGCAACGCGCCTGAGGTAGGCGGTGTTGCCTAGCAACCGGGGCCCGGGGCACGAGGCGCCTCTAGAGAGTTCGGAAGGCGGCTGTTGGGAGGGGGGAGGGGTAGGGAGCTGTGGTGGAGGAGGGGACGACGTGGGAACCTGCCATTAAAACGGGCCTGAAACCGTCCAAATGGAGGGTCGAAGGGCGGGCTGAGGCGGGAGCAGCGCAGGAAGGTGCTGGGATGGCGCCAGCCTGGCGCTGTGGGGCCTGGTGGTGGCTGGCCCTGGGGACATATCCCCCCAGGAGCCGCTCATCCTGCCAATCTGTGGTGGGGTCCCAAGCCGAAGACCGCGTGATGATGTGAAAGGGCAGTACGGAACGGCCCTGCCCCAGTGGTGGTTTTCTGTGTTTTTTGTGAAGATGATGAGGGGGCTGGAGCACCTCTCCTGTGAGGACAGGCTGAGAGAGTTGGGGTTGTTCAGCCTGGAGAAGAGAAGGCTCCGGGGAGGCCTTATAGCGGCCTTCCAGTACCTGAAGGGGGCCTGCAGGAGAGATGGGGAGGGGCTGTTTGCAAGGGTGTGTAATGATAGGGCAAGGGGCAATGGTTTTAAACCAGAGCAGGGTAGGTTTAGATTAGACATTAGGATGAAGTTCTTTACAATAAGGGTAGTGAAACACTGGTACAGGTTGCCCAGAGAGATGGCGGAGGCCCCATCTCTGTAGACATTCAAGGTCTGATGAGGCTCTGAGCAACCTGATCTAGTTGAAGATGTCCCTGCTCACTGCAGGGGGGTTGGACTAGGTGACCTTTAAAGGTCCCTTCCAACCCAACACATTCTATGATTCTATGATGATTCTTGGTGTCGGCTGAGATCAGAAAGAGCTCACTGAGCCTATTACTCTCATGCAGCTGAGCTGCCTTCCAAAATCATGTCACCGGGTCAGTACATTTCTTTTTTTCAGTAGCGTTAGTAATGCCGGTAGGTAAAACCAGTTTCTTAAAACAATGTGTTTACAGAGACTTGCTGAGATCTAAACTTTGTATCCCAACAAAAGAGGCCACAAATGAGAGAGGTCCAGAGGAAGCTGATGGAGACAACCAGATGTCTATATAATGACAGTTTATTTTCTTTGTTTTTCTGTGCTAGATGTTACAAAAATTTGAAACTGGCTCATGCAGAATGAGAAGAGAGGCAAGACACAAAGTATGGACTACAATGGTAAATAATTATTCATGCATATGAGGTGTCCCAACCAAAGCGAGGCACCCCAAATGGGGGTTTTACACAAAGTTCTTGTATCTTTCAAGTGTTCAGCTACAACACAATTTGAGTACTCACTAACACAACACTACTGATTACTAATCATAGTAAAACTTTGCAAAGGAACAATAGTTCTGCAGCATTCTGGCTGCTTGTCTCTTGATCCAGATATCAGTCTTGCGATAGTTACTTATCTATGATGCCAGACAATGCTATGAGGGTTTCAAAGATGTGTTAGAGGGGCTAGGATGCTGGCGTTATCATGGCTGTCCAAGGGTATCTTTATTCTTCATGGACATCTCTAAGCTTCCAAGAAGCAAATTTCTTATTTCCAGGGATGGTTTGTCCTCCTAGTCCTTGCAATGAAATGATGTCCATTAGTTTGTTTTTCTTAAGCACGTACAATCACAAAGTCTCTGGTAAAATGCCCCTTCCTTATTACATTGCAGTGTATAATAGAATCATAGAATCAAAGAATGGTTTAGGTTGGAAGATTTTTGGGATTTTAGGATCTTAAGGAAGACCTTAAAGATCATCCAGTTCCAAGCCCCCTGGCCTGGGTAGGGACACCTCCCACTAGACCAGGTTGCTCAAAGCCCCATCCAGCCCGGTCTTGAACACTTCCAGGGATGGGGCATCCACAACTTCCCTGGGCAACTTGTTCCAGTGTCTCGCCACCCTCAGAGTGAAGTAATGGGAACTAACAGGAGCTAACGTGAACTAGTAATGTGA
This sequence comes from Rhinoptilus africanus, assembly GCA_013400135.1. Lineage (NCBI taxonomy): Eukaryota > Metazoa > Chordata > Aves > Charadriiformes > Glareolidae > Rhinoptilus > Rhinoptilus africanus. The sequence continues at coordinate 104,780 of VXBO01003077.1, read as the reverse complement.
GCTAATACATACTAACAAAGTTAATATACTTTCATCCTATAAAGACTGCTTGATATAATAGTTAGGGAAGGGAATTTCTATAACATAGACAACAGGCCAGAATGAGAAGGTGTAATACAGAGTTCTAGTGATGGCTTCTACATTGACTGATTCCTCAGCAAAAACTTTTGGTCGTTATTATAGACACATAAATCTTCACTGAATATAAATTAACAGTTAAAAAGTAAGATAGAAAAATACAAGAAGATGCACAAAATTGGAAGAAAAATGACACTAACAGTAGTAGAATATTAGCCTATATGTATCTCTGTATTATATTCTGTCATATGAAATAGTTTTCAGGTGTGATACTTCCATCTCAAACAGGTACACCATTACAGAAATTTGAGTTCAGAGATGTCTGAAAACATTGATTAGAACAAAAAAAAAAAGTTGAGAATCTTTTGTTTACAAAGCAGTAAGTCATAACAGCTATGAAAAATACAGAGTGGCATAGAGATTTTGCACTAACTTTCCATTTGTCCTTTCAAAAAACATGTCAAGGGCATGTTGTGAAAACTGAATGACATGCATTGTGGATGTACTAAATCACAGCAGTCAGGAAGCCTAACGGGGTTGTAGTCTCCGTATTAGAACTGCCTGGTGCAGCCCATGCTCCATCTGATGTGAAAGAAATTGCTCCATTATCACACGTTCCTGTCATCACTGCAGCTTCACTCAGACCTGAATTATTAAACATATGCAATTTGTATATTACATAACAGGAACCAGATCTACAAGTTCAGAGGATAATATCAAATAAAAGTGTACCCACTTTCAATCTTCTTGAGTTCAGTTCTGCTCTAGGCATTAAACTTGCCTCTCTGTTGCATCCACAGGACAAGCCAATTTGGAGCTTTTTCAATTACTATCAAACTGCGCAACGGGAAAGAATTTTCTAATTGCTTTGTTAAAATTCCTTCACGGCAATCTGAATTCCTGTCTCTAGATCTATTCTACAGGTCTTCTGTTTAGCATTTTAGAATCGTCATCTTAGTATAAACTGTCCTACTAATTGTGAAATGAGTATGTTAAGGAGCAGCTGATGAGGAGCCATCTTAGAAGCAAGTATCTAGGCAGACTCACTGCCATGGTGCCCCTTCATTGCGCAATACCTTTTCTGCAAAAAAGCAGAAACTATCGCAAATTCTTCAGACAGTAGAATTTTACAGTTAAGTACAAATCACTGTGGTTATAAGTTCTTTTTATGATTCACAAGCACACTTTATAGCAATTCTAAAGTGTAGAATTTTATTCCTAGTGTAGAATTTTATTCCTAGTTTCTAGTTGGTTTGATAAGTTCTGGGCTCTGCGGTTCAAGAAGGACAGGGAACTGCTGGAGAGGGTGCAGCAAAGGGCTACCAAGATGATTAGGGGACTGGAACACCTTTCCTATGAAGAAAAGCTGAAGGATTTTGGGTCTCTTTAGTCTGGAAAAAAAGATGCTGAGGGGGGATCTTATCAACACTTATAAATACTGAAAGGGTGGGTGTCAGCAGGATGGGGCCAGGCTCTTTTCAGTGGTGCCCAGCAACAGAACAAGAGGTAATGGGCACAAACTTGAGTATAGGAAGTTCCACCTAAACCTGAGAAGGAACTTCTTTACCTTGAGGGTGACAGAGCACTGGAACAGGCTGCCCAGGGAGGTGGTGGAGTCTCCGTCTCTGGAGATGTTCAAAACCTGCCTGGATGTGTTCCTGTGCAGCCTGCTCTACGTGACCCTGCTCTATCAGGGTGGGTTGGACTAGATGATCTCCAGAGGTCCCTTCCAACCCTATCATTCGGTGATTCTGTGATAAACTTCCCTGGCTTTCTGTCTCCTTGTTTATTACTACCACCAGAACCAGTTGGTCAAATTATGGCCTGCTGCATTAGAAAAGAGTGTATGCTATTTTTTTATAAGATATATGGAAAAGAATAATTCCATCTGTAAAGAGACCGTGTTTTACACTCACCTTGAGTTTAAACTGAAAACACTTCTAATATCAAGCACAGAACAGCAACATTTTTATAGTCAACTGTGCTACTGAAAGCACCATATTGTATTTCATATATCCAACTTCGCATGTGCCCTCTTTTACTATTTAAGAGTGCTAAACAGTTAAATGAAGGTGTGGGTTTCCCTGACCCACACCTTACCATGTGTATGGATATGCTGATTTGTTAACACATAATTCTGATTTTGGAAATTATGCCTGTTAAACAAGAAGCTGCTGCCTGAGCATTCACACACCATTCAAGGCGTTGCACATAGACCATCCAGGTCTTGTAACTGCTCAGACCAGGGTCCCTACACAGCGGGTGAACCCAGAGAGCCAACGGGTGCCCCTTTCAACTCCTTACACACATGCAATTACTCTTGGGTGCTCTCCCTCCTCCTTCAGGCTTGACCCTAGGTTTTCCGCAGCAGTTTCAGGTGTCAGATTTTATAAAAGGAAATAATTTTAACTGAAAGGTACAGCAGCACAGTCAGTCCAGGCTGGGTGCCTCCAGAGAGGGAGGTTGAACAAAGCAATCCCTGGGAAATTATAACTTTGCGATCTATACACCCACCCCTCACGCACTGTTCACGTGCTATTCATGTGTCTTTTAGTCCAATGGTGATTTTTGGTCTGCGGTCTTCTAACACCTTGATGGATTCTTTCTCTGTGTCCAGGCAGGCAGGCCGTTGACTGCTCTTATCTTGTTGACATGCAGTCTCTGCTGGCGGTTGTAGCCTCCTTATCTTCTGGTTTATGGTTCTTGGCACCTGCGCTCGCTGGCAGAACATGGGTAACTGAAAAGTCCCAGAATTAGGGAAAACACTACCAAAACATCAACATTTTTCTTATACGGAAAGACTAAACACAGCACTATACCAGCTGCTAGGAAAATTACTACAAAAATTAACTCTATTGCAGCCTAAAGTCTTCAGGAAATGTAGCTACTCATGCAAAGTGAAATTAAACAAACAGCATAAATCACACCATATTCAAACCCTAAGTAATTTACTCTAATTAAAACTTAATTCTTTAAGCTAAACAGCTAATATCTTTCAACAATGTCATAAGCTTCAGGGTGGTGAGAAAGCCGGCCTGTAGATCTTGACACTATCATCTGACATTTGCACTAACAATAAAACATTTTAGGAATAAATGGGCTATGGAACCCTGATTTAGGACACTTAAGGTTTAGTCAACTGCTTCTTGTCTCATTTTCTATCACCCGTATCTCATGCACTGGTGGTGCAGTGCTGTTGCCTCCCATCACTCTGGCACCCAAGATCTCGTGTATCAACTCTGCGTGGCGTGTAGTGAATGAGGAGAGAGCCTGGCACAACAGGCTGTGTCCATGGCACATGTCTCCCCATGCCCTCTTCTTCCCAAAAGCACATTTCCCGGCTGCAGCCTGTGATGTGACTATCATGGGGAACTTGGCATGGGACAAAATGTGTCATGATATTGTCCTTTGAACCACAGGGTTTGTTGCAGATCGTCTTTACAAGCTGAATACCCTGTGCTTAAGGAAAACAGTCACCTACTGGGAGGTTTCAACTCTAGCTGCCGTGCTGCGCAGTAGGACAATTGCCAATGATGCTATAGTCCTGAGCATCCTAGGCTGGGTTGCTATACTTCAGGAATTAAAAGCCGTTTTTGCTATTTGGCTGCAAAAGTAATGTGTCATTTCTCAGGGACGCATAACTAAAGTAACCACCTTCTTTCATCTGAAAAGCAACACTCCTCCCTCTTTATACTAATCAATGATTTCATTGTATTTTTAGGAAGTGCAAATATGTGGGGCCCAGTTTTGTGGTCAAACACCAGTATAGAGATCTTCCTTATTTTATCTTTCAGTTTTAGTTTCAAGATGGAATGTGACTTGAATGCATCTTCAGTAAAGTGACAGATTAAAATAATAAATAGTAGAATGTTACTGTTAAAAGTAAGATCTAAAGGGAAAAACATCCTATTACAGTATCTTATAAAGATGTGTTGCAACAGATGTTGGATTTACCGTAAATCTCTTCAGAAAAAAACAGAGTTAGTATTTAATAATTCTCAACTTTGCAATTGAAGGAAAAGGCTAATTTTCCATAATTTTTGTTCTGATGAGCATATTTCATATATATGAGTTTTTCAGTTGCCCACAGATAATTCGTCTTAATTATTAAAAAAACCAAGAAAGGCACTAGTGTGGGAGAGAAAGAGGAAACTTTCAGAAAGTGAAATAAGTTTCAAGTTTTTTTATGCAATGATTGCACTTAAATGTTCTATTTTGAAAGAGTACAGCCTTGATATTTGGTTAAAATTCATAATACAATGACTGTAATTACACTGAAATTATAGCATAGTTACACCAGTAATTTTTTATCCTACAATTACCACAAATTCGCGAAACCACAAAGAGCATGGCTGGGAATAATTATAGTGGGAACACAATGGTTCTTGTGAACACGATGTACATCTGAGCTTCATATACATATATACATACATGTATAGAGATGTGATTGTGTGTCTGTCTATACACATATGTAGAATTCAGATGTAGAAACGTGTTGTGCAGAATTTGGGTAACTGGAATACCTGTACACTTAGTTCGTATTTGTATTGGCATAAATTAAATCATTAAAAAGCATGGCCTTACTGTAACTGTGTGTCAACTGGACTGAAACTACACTCTAATTAATAGCTATGTGATTATGTTGATATCCCATATGCTTGAGACACAAAACATTTTAACTCTCTTTTGCAAATCATTTTAAAAGTTGACACAGTGACTTCATTCTAAACTCAGTTATTTGCACTTGTTTATAAATGGTCATGTGTTGTAATGCCACATTTTTTTAAAAAAATTAACCATTGAATTATTTGAGTGTAATTAAATGATTACAAACTTGGTTTTGATGCTTTTGTAATTCAAAAATAGGTAAGATGTAGAATTTTAGGTTTGTAATATTAGTTTTCTATAAGAAATACTGAGAAGCCACTACAGTTTGAAGCTATTAGAAAGACTAAGAAATTAAATATTCTACATTATTACTGGCACGTTTCACATTAGCTTTCACAAGAAATTGTTGAAAATATTTAAGTTTTTACAGTGCACTAATGCTTTCACTATGGAGCGTAAGGAATGCTTATAATCTAAAGGGCGAGAAGGACGTGAAGGAGAAAAAAGACAAAAGGTAGAGAAAAACAGTAGCGATGATCTTTTTGGTTTCATGATTTCTGTCTTGGTTTTTCAGTTTTGGGGTGTGGCTTTGTCTCTGTGCTTTATATGGCAGAAAAACGGAAGGGGCTGGTTGCAGGAAACAGAAAGAGGATGGGAGGCTGTGAAGGACCAGTGGAGGCAGGAAGTGCAACGTTGATGAAAGAAGGAATTGAAAGCCATACGGGAAGCAGGGTCAGAAGAGTTTAGAACAAAGAGTGCTCTGCAATGACATCATCAGTGAGCCCGCTGAAATGACTTCTGTGACTACGTCTACCAGCGCCAAACTCTGGTGGAGTCCTTACAGGAAAATGTTTATCCTTCCCCTTAGATCATATAAACACTGAGTGATGGTGGGGAGGAAGATGACTGCATGGAAACTGTGTCAGTGAATGATGCGGTGTGAAATGATTAATTTTTTTTTCCTACAGCAAAGCTAAACTACAGCTGAAAATAGAATGCAATGAAAAGGACTTGTTTGCCAATGTCCCTGCAATTCTGCTTCTGTATATTTGCTAATTAAAGTAGAAATACGTGGCTAAGTATGTCAAGATATGCATTTACCATTTGGGATGCCTTTGCAACATCACTGGTCGTGATAGTTCAGTTTTATCAGCATGTTTGTCTAACTTCCTCTCTTCAGAGGCAAGAAAGCCAATGCAGTTTTGCACTCTGCATACTCTCCTGCATTATATTATTGCATCTGTAAGTGGAGGGTTATATATTCAGATCCCTTCCACAGCTGCATGTCTGCACAGCGCATGGCTCAGTAGTATTAAATACTTGGCATGAGGCTCTCATCAGTGACTTTTCAAGAAGATTCCCTTTGTAAGCTTACCAACCTTGTAAGCTTGACCAACCTTAGTCAGTCTATTAACTTCTATGCCTATATTATATTGTGCTCACCTTAACCTGCATGCAGTAAAGTCAGGTTAATATACCTATGAAAATATGTATCTTTGGAATACCTGAACCAAGTAAGGCTTAGCAAAATTTATGCCCATTATGCCACTATATATATATATTCATCCATTAACAGACTTGTATGTTCCTAAATGAACCTTCAGCAAGTGTCTTGCATTCATGTGGTAATAATTATTGTATGGGTGGGTCTGTTTTATGATGGCATAAATATGAATGCTGTTGGTATGAACAGGGCAGACAACTGAGGAGTGTTAAAACAAATGTGTAACTCATTTCCTCCACAGACCAATGATTACGGTGCATAACTTCTAATGCAGGAAAACTGTCATTCTGAAATGGAACCATACCTGAGGTGGAATGGTGCAGGGCAATCACATGATCACTCCCTCTTTTAAAGTACTTCAAGGTTCTTTTTTAAATCAAATTTATTAAAATGAAAAGCATAGGAAAAAAGATCTAGTCTTTTTACTGCAGCAAATGGGTTTTTCTTGGCAGTCTCCTGTATAGGCATGCTAGTTGGGGAGAACTGATTAACTTGAAACCCAACATTAGATCCTTAAATATGAACAGCTCACTTTTATAAATATCCAACAGCAAGAGGCAGAGAAGAGGGAAAATGGAATGCAAAGACAAATTGCACTGTGTTGATTACTGGATTTAACATTTGCCTTCTGATCTTAAGATGACAAGACGTTTTTAGTTTTGAGACTGCCATACTACAGACAACAAAAAGTCTAAGTGCTTCGGGGGTGAGATCTGTTTAAGAACCTAGAAATATAGTGACACTACCTGTATGTGTACCTGAATCCAAGTCACTTTTCCTAGAAATATTTTTGGGAGGCAAGCCAGCAGCTTCATCTTGATACTACAATGTAATTTGTCTATCTCCTTCCAAAGAGGTGCTTTGCAAGAATTGATTTTTTTTCCTATGAAAAATAATAAAAAAAGAAGATACATTGAAATCATTGAATGTACATGACAGGAAAAAAACCCACCACCACCACCAACAACAGCAACAAAGCCCCCACAAACCAAAACCCAAACCCATTTCTGGAAGGAAGTGGTAGTAATGATGCTCAGGATCTAACATCAATGGACTCCTGATAAATTAACATGGCTAACAAAGTAAAGACTTGGAAGACATTTAGAAACAGACCAGTGAGCCAAAATGAAAGTACAATAATTCACATTAGATCCCACTTATTCTTTATAAAGAAAACCAAAGGAAAACCGATGACTCACATAGTTTCAGGAAGTGTCTGTATAACCATTACCAGATTGTATCAAGAGGAGTAGGAATGACCTCACTACATCTGAAGACCAACGCAGAAAAGACCTGTGTAACCTTCCTGCTGGTTTCTTGTTCCCCACAGCAGCACTGACAAATATATCCAAGAAGATGGCACTGAGTCATCTCACCTGTTTCAGTGCTGCACATATGAGAGCCCCGCAGGAAATAGGGTCACACTGAATCCATGTATGTTTCAGATAAGCTATTCTGCTGGATATTGCTCTCATCTGGCACTCCTCCCCACCTGGATCAGTTTCTGTGTTTACTTGTGTACAGCTTTCTTCTGTCCTCAAATCATCTTGAATTGATGTCACCTTCCTGTTCTAAACGCGAGTGCACCATGCAGTACAAGTGTTTGCAGTTACAGCTTGTTTACAAGTATATGCAGAAAAGGGTACAGACCTCCTTAGAGTGGCCACACTTCTGTGCCCTGTCAGGATGCCCTGGAGACATCCCTGTTCTCTTGAGAAAGGATCACATCCAATCCTACCTGAGTAGCTTCTGAAGTACCGAGACCTGCAGTCAGTTGGCAGTGCCAACACTGGAGGAAGGGTATTTATGGGACCTGGACTGGGGCCACTACAAAGCAAAGGGTCACTGGCAGGACTGCAATAAGGGGAAGTGCAACACCAGCACTTCTGTTAATGCTGTTGACATGATCACTCATATTGCGTGGAATAAATTCAATGTTAACTGCAAAGGCCATTGGCAAACCCCAGCAGAGGTTCCATAAAGTTTGACAGGACAAGAGGTAACAGGCACAAACTTGAGTATAGGAAGTTCCACCTAAACATGAGGAGGAACTTCTTTACCTTGAGGGTGGCAGAGCACTGGAACAGGCTGCCCAGGGAGGTGGTGGAGTCTCCGTCTATGGAGACATTCAAAACCCGCCTGGATGGGTTCCTGTGCAACCTGCTCTAAGGTGGCCCTGCTCTGGCAGGGGGGGTGGACTAGATGATCTATTAAGGTCCCTTCCAACCCTGTGATTCTGTGATTCTGTGAAGTTGGCATCACAAAGTATCCAAACAAACTCAGACCCTAATGAGGTGGTTCCTGTCAATGTGTGGCCCAGAAGTTGAGATCCAGATGCTACAGATACTCCTGCAAGCCCAATGAAGAGCCAGCCTGGAGCTGGTACATAGTCTAGCACTGCTTGCTGGGTTGACTTTACAGAGAGAGCTAAGCTGCCTCATTCCTCGTAGTTTTTGAGTGCTGTCACACTTGTAAGAAAAACGTAAGTACTGTTTTTGCAGAGGAACAACTAGCCAGTCTGCAGTGAAGTGGCCAGGGAATGATTAACAACACAAAGGCTTATCAGGAGGCATGCAAGAATGCTCATCCCTTAGACAAAGGAGAAACCCCCCCTCCCCCGATGCCTGGAGACATTCCAGGCCAGGCTGGATGAGGCTCTGAGCAATCTGATCTAGTTAAAGATGGCCCTGCTTACTGCTGGGGGGGCTGGACTAGATGACCTTTAAAGGTCCCTTACAACCCAACACATTCTATGATTCTATACCAGATCGGTGGTTCAATGGGAGGATGAAAGTTTTAACGAAGACCGGCAAGCTTGAGCAATGTTACCAAAAAAGGGAAGAAATAAACAGGTGAAGTAAGAGGTATAGGTGGGGAGATGGGGAGAAGTAAACAGAGGCGGAGCAAACGGAAGTAGTTTTAGGCGAATTGGGTAGGCTGCAAACCCTGAAGTACCTTGCCAATGGGGAAACAGGGAAGGGAAACTTTGTCCGGAAACAGGAAATAAAAAGAAGCTATTTCAGGAACTTAGACGTGCCTGCTTGCTGGGTCACCCATTCTTGTAAGAATGTTTAAATAAAATGTGCTTCGTATCGATCACTGCCTGAGCCGTTGTTACTGGTTAAGGAACGTTTCTCACGCACTTAGAACAGTTAGCCTCTCTCTGCAGGCTCAGGTTGTCTGCGCATCTTGGTGCACAAAAAGCTGTGTGCACCAAAGGATTACTTTTTCAATATGCTCATTTCCCAGAGATAAATCTTGCAGCCTTTGACTTTGCAGAAACAAGAAAAATACATGAAAAGAAAAAAAAAGGAAAAATAAATGTGCTTACAGTCCTTTTATTTCCCTTTCACATTTTAGTATGCAAACTGTCAAAAGCAGGTCTCCTCAAATGCATTATAAGGCACTCACTGCAATTATTTGTATTTTACTTTTGTGTATATCTTTTGTATGTGTGTGTGCGTTAAACTTGAGCAAATGCTTCACAAGACCAATGTTACCTTTTCTAGGTTGCCCACAGTGTGTTTTTGCTAATTCAGCCGAGAGGCTTAGACCTTGCAAACAGCATCATGCATATTTCCAGGGACTTCTAAATGAAGCTATCTGCCATCTAAATGAAGCTATTCTGCCATCTGAAACGCATCTCAAATAATACCTTCCACCCAGACAACCTGCAGGTCTGAGCATGCAATTACAGTCATGGCTGTAGATTCCTCAGATGCTCTCCAAGCGAATACCAACTCTGTATCGGCTTGAAGGTTTCACAGAAATGAGCTGTAAGTCAAAAAAAAAAAAAAAAAANAAAAAAAAAAAAAAGTCCTTTTCAAGCGCACTTCGAACTGGGAATAGGAATCATCAGAAAGTGATAAAAAAAAGCAAATTTCATCCTTGGTGGCGATCGGACTAGTATTTGGACAATAAAGATTTCTGTGTTTTTTTCTTCATTTTCACCTGCATATTCGCACTCCTAATAGAGCCTGCCATCACTGAGTACCTGATAAAGCTCCAAGGAAGAGAGAGGGATGAAGGACAAACTTGCCCAACTCATATCTGCATCTCAGCAGAATGGCCAGAAAGCTGACAAGTGAACATGACAGGTATTTCACAGCCTTCCAATTGAAATTCATTCAGTATGTATCTATCCTGACATTTAGAAAAGTTTTTCTAAAATGGTTAACATTCTTAATATGAAACTACCTCTTTCTCTTTCCACTTTGTTGCTTCTTGTCCTATTCTAGTGGACATGAAATAAAATAATTCTTCTGCTTCGTTTTGCAGCAACTTTTTCAATATTTGAATTGTAACCACATTTCCCCTCATTATTCACTAGACTGAACATGTCCAGTTATTCCAAACCTGGGTTAAGTTTTTTAGATTTCTTACTATTTTTGTTAGTCATCTTTTGGATTTTCTCCAACTGACACGTGTAGTGCCCATATCTGCACATACTATTTTGCTTTTCACTTGTTGTAAAGTGAAAGGAAGTTCTGTCATTGTTCCCTATTCACTTTAAATGATTATTATTATGTTGAATATTTTATTATGTAAAATTCTTCTTAGGAATTTTATTGGGAGTTCATTGACGTACAGTTTCCCCCGACTGCATCCGTTTATATTTTAAAATTGTTTCTTCAGTTTCCTTGGTATAAGTACATTGTTTTCCTATTGCTGAAACTTTATCTCCTATCAAGAAGCGTAACCGTGTGGCTGAACAGGCAGAAATTGTGCGTATCCATTCTCAGTGGCCGATTAACCTTGGCTGAACACCAGATGCCCACCAAAGCCACTCTATCGCTCCCCCTCCTCAACTGGACAGCAGGGAGAAAATATCACCAAAGGCTCATGGGTTGAGATAAGGACAGGGAGATCACTGATCAGTTACCATCACAGGCAAAACAGACTTGAGTTGGGAAAATTAATTAATTTCTCGCCAATCAAAAGTCAGAGTAGGATAATGAGAAATAAAAACAAATCTTAAAACACCTTCCCCCCACCCCTCCCTTCTTCCCGTGCCCAACTTCACTCCTGGCTTCTCTACCCCCTGCCCCTGAGCGGCAGAGGGGGGACGTCTGCAGAGTTGTTGCTCTCGCATTTTCTCACTCCTCCCTCTGGCAGCAGGTTTTTTCCCCTTCCTGAATATGTTACCAGAGGCACTACCACTGTCACTGACTGACGTGGCCTTGGCCAGCAGCAGATCTGTCTTGCAGCTGGCTGGCATTGGCTCTATCAGACATGGGGGAAGCTTCTGGCATCTTCTCACAGAAGCCACCCCTGCAGCCCCCCCTGGTACCAAAACCTTGCCAAGCAAACCCAATACAACAGGCTATTCAACAGATCCAGAAAGTCTCTCCACCTTTATCTTGAAGTCACAGGCTGGTATCTCTGCCACAGTTACTGAGCAAAACACAGTAACAACCTGTCACCTAAAGCAGATACTGCTCAGAAGTTATCACCTGATCATAAGGCCCCCCACCTGCCCAACAGGTTTGTAAATGAATTGTACTGTTGCTCAGCAGATGATCGGTTCGTAGCCAAGCGACTCCTTTACTTTCCGTAAGATCCGTAAAAAGCTGACACTTTCATCCATAGGAAGTGAGTACTGAAATCTAAGTTCCCATATATATTGTGTCTCTGTATTTGTACACTAAAGAAAAACAACTATTAGTGCCACAGACTCTCAGTTTCTGACAACGGGTTTCAATTCAGTCAGCTGAAAACTGTCAATGCTCATAACCAGACTTGTGGTTAGTGGGTGGCGGTCACCTAACTTGTTCTTAACTTACAGTCCCTGACTTGTTTCACACAGGGTAAGAAACAACTCTCTGATAATAATAACTTCTGGTCACAACTGGCCACAGTTCCAAAGTCACTCAGTGTCCAGCATCCAGAATATGTGATGATCTGGCCATTTTTTTAGGTACTTTGCATAGCTTTAATTATTTTGAAAATCTCCCTTTGACAAGTGAGTGCTATTTAAACTTCTAAGTAAAATGAGGCTATTTTATGATCTTAAATATTAAAAAAAAACAACGCAACAACAGGATCTGGAACACTGGCTGTCAGATTTACAGATTAAAGAATTTGCTTTATTCATTTTTCTGATGGAAATGATGTTATGATGAGCCTCTCCTAAACATGGAGAATTCTGAAGAAAATTAAATTATATCCATTCTTAAACATCTAGGGTTCAAACCTCCTGCCTTTTGTTTCCCTAAAATTGTTCTTTCTGTGCTGTCAGTAGAGAACCGAAAGGGAGAAGTTTGTGTTATCACAGCTGAATGCTTGGGGACATTTTTGCTCCTGAACTGTTAACAGTATCTGAAGACAGTCAGGAGACTAAACAATGGAGATTACCTATCACAACGAGGAAGAAATTATCAAAACCAAAACCTACACGCTTTCCTAGCATGCTCATGTCCTCAGCTGACGATGCCAAATCCGAACAGATCATGTTCACTCAGCACTAAAGCATGACAAGTAAACATGCTACAATTTCAAGATGTCCCTGGCTGAGATACCCTGCTAATGCAAATTCAGCGGCTAACTAACAGCATGGGAGAAATGGTGCTTAGCAGTAGAAATCTACTGCAAAGCTATACGGATCCATTTTAAAGCCTGTGCTAAAGTAATTACATAGAATTCAGAATTTACAGTATAAAAACCAGATGGAAGCCCTTTCTGTCACACAATGCAATGAAATCTGTTCTTCATCCAGCACGAGCACGACCCGCAGAGGCTGAGGCTGGGTTAAGAGAAAGACACAGCTGAAAGAAATTCACTGATCTGATGCCTCTCCTTGACAGGGCTGTCGAACAAGAAGCAGCCTAGCTGGATGAAGCCAAGAGAGATGAGATGGGTAATTTTCCCCAAGGACCCCAGCTGAAACCTTTTCTTTGCAGTACAGAGCTCATTTCACCCTCTGCGTAGTTCATTTGACCCTCTTCAGACCCTTCTCTGTGTGACTTCTCTTCAGTCCAAAGCAAACAGTCCTGTCCCCGGTAAAATCTGCAGCCTAAATAGAGGTCTCCTGACCCTTGGATGTGACTTATGTTTTTCCCAGGGACAGTGCATGCATGTGATAACTGGCATTTTCTAACAAAGCCCCATTTTCAATGCTGCTGCGAGGGAAATATACTGAATATGTCAAACAAAAGCCGTCATCGTTATTTTCATCTGAACCTTCCTCTTTCTGAGACTGAGATATATACTTAATCTCTTCCCAGTGTTTCCAGGTTTACTTTGTTTACTCCTGTAGACTGAAGAACAACACCTACAAAGCAGTTTGATTTTGTGGGGAAAACAAGAAGCTCCATCTCTCCATTCTCCGTTCCGTCTCATACTCTTTCACGTGCCACCCATGCATACGCACACGTGCACACACAGGCTCCCCATCATGGCAATGTAGGCCCTCCATGGTTACAGGATGGCTTTCCATCTCGTCTCGCTGTGGAAAAATTCCAGGTCCAAAATTTATCAAGTAATATTTTGTAGTTTTGCTGACAAGAAGAAGGGCGGATAATATTTTGGTTCCTTGCAGTACAAAGATTGTTTAAAAACATACTTTCCTCTGATTAAAAATTACTTCTGACCAGTGTTCACCATTCCAGGGTAGCTAAATTTGCTGGCACTGCAGGGCTGGATATATAGTAGAAAGGGTAGAATTCTTCCTAAATGGCCCCAGGAGAGCTTAAAGAGCTGGAAGGGTAAAGCATAAAATCACCATAATTAAGTGGTATTATATTTATTTCTAGCTCAACTGAGAGAGATTACTGGCAGGGAAATTTCTACATTTTGAACTTGTGACCTTACTGTTTTATGCACAGTCAGAATCACAGCTTCCCTGGTTTGTATTTTCCTACTGTTTTACTGATGGAAAGACAATTTGAGAAACAGTACAGTTTGACTGTAAAAAGCAGCAGTAACTGACATAGTAGCATCACATGTAGGAGTAATACTTGGAAAAAATGACTTCAAGATTGGCTGCGTAGATGTCAGTTTTTCTCCGTTGTTTTAAAATAGTAACCAGCTTCACATCACCCCAGTGTCAGCTATCTGTAAAGTCCTCAGAAGGCTACTGAAGATGCCTATGTAGCATGGAGTGGATGTTGGGGCTTTCTGGAAGTGAAATGGCAAACACGCAGATCTGAACAAATCTTTAGGGTTTTTTTTATCCTTGTGCTTAGGCCCCATGTTCTTTTCCACGTGAATCATGGCTGATACTGTTGGGAGATGCTTCTGATTACTGTCCTGACAGAACCTCTCAACACATGCAAGTTGTAACTGTGAATCCGAGATAATTATCTGTCATACAGTGAAGGTGTACAAGGCAACAGGAAGAGATGGACTGTGGAAAAAGATATTTGGGTCACCACCCAGTTTTAACATTTATTGATTTTTAATTGGTATTTGCTCATCACCTAAACTTCACGGTATTCTCTTCCAGTTTCTGCACCTCTAGTCAACATAGCAAGCAGTAATCAGAAACAACATAGCTTACTCCTCAAAAATGATGGCTCCAGATCTTTCCTAGCAGATGCCATTCTTTGTCACTGGATTTCCCTTTTTTTTTTTTTAGGACACGGTGTTTCACCAGTACTTTTAGCACTGGGGAATGCTTGGGAGTGGAAGAACTTACAATGTGGAGTACATCGCGTTCAAGTTTGCAGGACATTCTGTACATGCTCTGTTGACCTACATATGCCTTCTGGCTCTTGCACAAGGGCACGAGGCAGCTCTGTTTCCTGCCATGAGTCATCATTCAAGAATGATATTTAAATAGGAGAAAAAGGAAGAAAAAAACAACCAACCATGAACAGATTCCAGGGAAAAGCAAGTAGCAGCCTGAGGTTTTTACAGACAGAAGTACAGCTTTTTTTCCTTTTTGTAACCATCTTGCTAGGATCCCAGGAAAGGCAGAGTCTTGTAGTTTTTACAATGCTACAACTAACCCGAGTGGAAAGACTGCATTGGAGCATAATGTTGACATTGGCCTGCAGTACGTATTGTCCAGGTGTTTGCCTCCACTGGAGTTTCTTTATGAGAAATTTTATTTATACACAGATGCACAGGCCCTTTTCATCAATGAAGATACAGTCTTAATTTAAAGAATACATGTTTAGGACCTGGATCAGTTGTGTGAGGAGTGCATACATTAACCTTAACAAACACCAGGCACCTCAAGTTAAATGGGCATTAGTTAACTTGAAGTAAAGTCAAGTGAAGACAAGCTCTGCTGGGAGGACGGGAAGTGCTAAAAGAGACTTTTTCTGGGTGAGTTAGTCTGCATCTTGTACCTTCCCCTGAAGCAACCAACAGTGATTACTGTAGGAGACAGCACACTAGATTAAACCACTCTAATCAGCGAAAGTAACACCTTCCTTTCTGTAGAATGCCCAGAGAAACATCTTGCTACACCCCAACTTTTCCTGGTGCTCTCTGTTTTGTTTCTGCCAAAGTGTATTTCTGTCATATAGGAAAGATCATTTCGTCTCTGGGGACTATGGGATGGCAAATGAAATTACCTATTTTTTTCAATGTTGTCAAAATTCGGAAGAGTTTGTTGTGTTTTTTTTTTTTCTACTATGATTTTTGACAGGAACACGAAAAAAAAAAAAAACCCAGAGAGAAATCTATGGTAATTAAGATGTGGGGGAAGAGAGGAAAGAAAGTGAAGAACAGCACAGGGAGGAAATGGGACTCAGCTGGCTAAGAAAAACAACTGGAGCATGGAGGATGAGCAGCAAGAGGTAAAAGGAGCAATAAAAGGACTTTCTCGTGCTCTTGCTGTGAAAAGGCAGGATAAGAATTTCACAGGTGTTAAAAACCCCTAAACTAAAAGTATCAATAAAACAGAGTCTGTCACACAGATTTTTGCAACCATTCTCAGGCTAGCAGTGAAACTGATTGATTTGCTGGGTGGCTCTTGGCAGCCTGTACAAAACGAGACTGATGGTTATTTTCTGAGGGAGTAGTGTTCACATCCCTCTACTTCACAGGTCGTTAATCGGTCCTTGTGCTGGCAGTCTCTGGTAGAAGGTCTATTACAGCAACAGCACAGAAACTAAACTGCTTTTTGCTTGAGTAGTGCTCTCCTGGGCTCAGAGAAGAACCACAGAGGGAAGGAAGAAGCAGAGTGGGTGTTCACAAGCCCCTACCCACACCTCACCCCTTCTGAGGATAGACAGAGACTTTCACTGTCAATTATCTGTCCAAGGCAGAAGATTCTCTTTCAGAAACACCTGCAGGAAAAAGTATCTTATTCTAATATTATTAACACTCAACTGGAGGGGGAAGACACCACCAGTTAGTTGTACCATCACCACACAGGTTGGCTTTGGGGGTGAAGTCAGCTTAACAGGGCCACAAAGGTCAGCTGCTTAGAATGGAATGGAATGGAATGGAATGGAATGGAATAGAACAGAATAGTTCAGTTGGAAGGGACTGTCCTGGTTTCAGCTGGGAAAGAAGTAATTTTTTTTCTAGTGATTGCTGTGAAAAGAATGTCAATAATACCTATTGTTTTTAGTTGTTGCTAAGTGATACAGACTCTATTCAAGGACTTTTTTCAGCTTCCCATAGAAGAACAGACAGAACAATGGAATGGCCAATGGCATATTCCATACCATAGATGTCATGCTCAGTATATGAATGGGGATTAGCCTGGGGGTGGGAATCCACGATCACTGCTCTGGACAGTTCCAGTTCACTGGGCAGCGAGAGTGATCTGTGTCGTTATTGTTATTCTGTTATTGTTTCTATTAAACTGCCTTTATCTCAGCCCATGAGGGGTTTTTTCTCCCTTTCACCTCCTTTTTTTTCCTCTCCCCCCCACCCCCCTTTTTTCAGGAGCCGGGGGGAAAGGTGGGGAAGTGAGCGAATGGCTCTGTCATTCTAGTTGCAAGCTGGGGTAAAACAACAGGGACCTACAACAATCATCTAGTCCAACTGCCTGACCACTTCAAGGCTGACCAAAAGCTGAAGCATGTTATTAAGGGCATTGTACAAATGCCTCTTTAAACACTTACAGGCTTGGGGCATTGAACATCTCTCTAGGAAGCCCGTTCCAGTGTTTGACCACCCTCTTGGTAAAAAAATGTTTCCTAATGCCCAGTCTAAACCTTCCCTGGTGCAGCTTTGAACCATTCAAAGCCGGTCATTCCAGCCTATCACTGGATCCCAGGGAGAAGAGATCAGCACCTCCCTTTCCACTTCCCCTCCTCAGGAAGCTGAAGAGAGCAATGAGGTCGCCCCTCAGCCTCCTTTTCTCCAACCTAGACAAACCCAAAGTCCTTTTGCTGCTTCTGATAGGACATGCCTTCCAGCCCTTTCACCAGCTTTGTTGCCCTCCTCTCCATGCATTTGAGGACCTTCACACCCTTATGAAACTGTGGGGCCCAGAAGCGCACAAAGTACTCACAGAGAGTCCGCACCAATGCTGAATAAAGTGGGATAATCACCTCTTTTGACCAGCTGGTTAGACTGTGTTTGATGCTCCCCTGGATGCTGTTTGCCATCTTGGCTGCCAGGGCCCACTGCTGACTCGTACCGACCCTGTTGTTGAGCAGCACCCCCACATCCCTTTCTGCAGAGCCGCTCTCCAATTTATACTTGTGCCCAGCATTTTGACTTGTTAAATTTCATCCCATTAATCACAGCCCAATGCTCCAATCTATCTACATCCCTCTGCAAGGCCTTCTGTCCCTCAAGAGCGTCAACAGCACCTCCCAGTTTGGTATCATCAGCAAACTTGATGATTATCAGCAAACATCATCTTGCTTATACCCCCAGCTGTCTGCCACGCCTTTCACTGTGCTGATAAATGCTTTATGGAGATGGATTTTACCCCAGATCACAGAAATTATCAGTTTGAAATATAACTTTATGGGAGGGAAAATAGGTTGTGGGGTTTTTTCCTCACCTCTTCAGTGACCTAATTAACAGTGCAGCTCCACATGCCATTGTATTGATTCACTGAGGAGGGATAAATTGCATTATCAAGGGAGAAGCAAGAGGAATAAACACCTTGAGGGTTAGGATCTGATGCTAAGAAGACGGTATTTGGTATTCGGAAGGACTGCTTTGGGTCACCTGCTGAAGGGCTGGCTGTGGGAGCACTGAGAGAAGCTGCGCCAGGCGAGGCTGCAAGGTCCGGAGGAGCCCTGCGCCTGGCTCACCGCACCAGCCCTGCACTTGCCTCTGGTCAACAGCAACACTACTGTTTTCCTAACAACCGTTCCCATGGCACTGTCATGCAGACGTTATTAGTCTTCCCGGCTGGAAAAGGTGGTGTCAAAGGTTCACACTAGAGTGCCAAGCCACCTCTGGTGGGGGAGGGCAGAAGCCGGTCTCAGAAGGCATCTAGGCAAGGACTGGTTTGATGAGGGTGGAGCCTCTTTCAAGAGCTTGTAAGCACAAAATGCATCTTCAGCTGAACTGGATGCTGGTACCAGGGAATGAAGTTCTATGCATTCAACCCATTCCTTCATCGGTAGTGGTAAGAGTAATGTGCTTTCATTTAAAATACGAGATGGCAAGAGCTTAAGACACAAGGCTTAAGTTAGAGGCACTTCTGTTGATAAGGAACCATTCCCCCTATTCCTTGGCATTTGAACCTGAACTCATTAATAAAAGCAACAGTTTCTGCCACGTACCTTTGGAGGGACAGGCCACAAGCTGCACTATATAGAGGCATTCCTGCTGAGCAAAGACAGGAGGCCTCCAGCGCGGCTCTGGAGCACGGGAGTTGCTAGAGTTGTTTAACAGGTTTAGCTGGCTCAGACACAAGACCCCTGGAGTCTGGAGTCGTCAGCATTTCCGTCACATTAGCCATCACGTTTTGGCAACTTGTCTTCTTGAAGCAACTCGTCTTCATGGCAACGTGTCTTCTTCCCCACCTGGAAAAAAGATGAGGCAAGGCTCCTCTGTATGCCGTCCCGTACAATGACCTGTGCATGGGATTTTCCCTCCCCACTTGCTGGGGGGGAGTTCCTCCTTCTAACAATAAAAAGCAAAGAAGATGAAGGCCATGGGAAACCTGTACGTACAAGCCCAGACTGGTCCTCTCTAAACTGTTTTGGTCTGCTGGGGCTGGGAGGCGGCACTGGCACTGAATATTCTCAAGTACATCAAGCCAAAGACATTTGTGACCTAATACTTCTAGACTCAGGCCTCTTCGACACATGTGAAACGTGCTCTGGGATCTCTGGCTATTTGATGCCCAGAAGATCGCTACTCCATGGTTAGCTGCACCCTCAGACCTCACTCAGTCACCAAATGGATGGGTCTGGCTTTAAGCTGGCTTGAGAGGCAGGGGGAAAAAGAAACATGGCTTGCAGACCTCCTCTCGGCCACCTTGCCCACCTAAGGCTCTAACTGAGCTGAGGGACAGCCTGGCCCAGTTTCGTATCCAAAAGCCTTGCTTAGATTCAGCTTTATAGCTTCTAAGTGGAATGAATAAACAACCACCCTTTGACTGTCAAATTTTGTCACTTAGACTCTAAGTAAATACTTTATTAAGACTTGTTTACACATGAAGCTTTTCCTGATTAAGACCATGTGTGGGTACTTTTGTTCTGAATAAGCACTACCCATGTGCAGTTATTCCAGAGCAGCCATTGCGCTTTTAAATTCATTGCCTCCCCCTACTCACAGTAACTCCGACGTGCTGTTAAAACAAACATGTTTTTGAGAGCTTGTCTACCTGCCAATATAACACAGAAAATTGAAGACAGAATGAGTGCTCTTCATGTTAGTTAAGAAGGGTGAGAATAGCTGTTGCGCTCTTAAATTCACACTCCAACTTGTTTCACAATATTTCATTTACACAGGCAGCCCTTCACCTTTTACCTCTTTTTTTTTTTTTTTTTTTTTTTTTTCCTGTGTCACCCTAAAATGCCTGGCTTTGGTAGGCAGAACTCTTTCCATTCCACATTTTCCATGATGACATGATATAAAGAATGTTTATTGGACAAATATGAGTATTTCAGGGGAAAAAAACATATTTGAATGATTATTTGAATAAAAATTCCTGTACAGGAGCCAATGCCATTGGGCTTAATTACTTCATCTATTTATTAATGTTTAATGTTTAGCTTGTTATATTGCCATCATCTCACTATGTCCAGACATTTTTCTATGCAATTTCCCTTGCCTCATCACACCTAATTCCATGAGAGGTTCTCCTGCAGTTAGAAGTAAAACCTATCTGGGAAACAAAATATATTCCAAGCACAGCGTGCACACATTGACACAGATGCTGTAATTATGGTTGATGATAACTGGTGAGTGAGTATTTATTGCCAAAAAAAAGATGTGAAGCAAAAATATTCCTGGTGTTTATAAANAGGGATATCAGGAAGAATTTTTTTACTGTGAGAGTGACAGAGCACTGGAACAGGCTGCCCAGAGAGGTTGTGGAGTCTCCTTCACTGGAGACATTCAAAACCCGCCTGGACGCGTTCCTGGGTGATGTGCTCTAGGTGACCCTGCTCTGGCAGGGGGGTTGGACTAGATGATCTTTCGAGGTCCCTTCCAACCCTATGATTCTATGATTCTATGATTCTATGATCATTTATAATTTAAGATTTTTACACCATTCTTCATAATTTCTTAAAGTTTGACTGACTAAGCTAAAGAAAATTCAGCCCTCCCAGTCTCCATGACCAACGGAACCACAGAGACAAAAAGTCTACGAATGGATTCAACTGCAGTGGAAGGGGCACTGCTGCCAATTTGGTTTTCTTCAGAGGATGGGCAAAAAAGACTCAACTACTGATGCATGTCCTCTTGTAAAGTCTGCTGGTACAAACATGTATCTTAATATAAATTTCTTCGTAGAGACAAGACCTGCTGTTAAATGTCCCCTGCCCAAGGGCAACAGCGTAACCTTTACGTCTTTTTATAAACTTTGCTTTTATTGATGTCTTCTTTGCCTACCAGATGTGAGCAGATTGCCTAAATCCCATGAGAACAACAATCTGGATTTGGCTCTAGGACTCGATCACATGAGAACACAGGGACGGGTCAGCTGCCATGACCCACTTAGCTTTCCGGGAGGGGATGCAGCCTCTTGATCACGGTAACGCCCTCGTGTCAATGAGCACATGTGATATTTTTTATGAGATTTGCTGTACCTATGAGGAACAGCAAGTTCAGCTCTTAGGTAGAAATATGTCTAGTCCTGTAGGGAATAGGGCACGGGGGGCAGTTAACAGTTGCACCTCGGCTTTTCTTTTGAGCAAATAATGCATTCCTGCTGGCAGCTTACAGTCTGCTGGCGACCAGCTCAGCTCTGAAATATGAGCTATGGTAGATGGGAGGAGGGAAGGTCAGCCTGGAAGGGTGTGGGAGAGGATTTCCATTCCAGACACAGGCTTTTGGTTAGAGCACTATTGTTCAAATGGTAGTTACTCAAATGATCAATGAGAAAAATTCTCTCTCCTCCCTCCTCTCCCCTTTTTTAGCCATCCTAATGTAAGCATAAAGGAAGGTAGGCAATTTTTGTTATATTTCACTGGTTTCATAGTCGTGATTGCATTGAGTATTTCACGGTAAGACTTCAAAGCATTCCTGCCTTTTCATTTTACATGTGGACATATGATCTGCTTGAAAATATGTGTCCTGCTCAAATTACATTAAGAAAACATTGGACCTATGCTATACACCCATCAGCTAGACAGAAATTATCACTACTTCAAATTCCGCTGCAGTGTCTCATCAGTTTTCAACATTTTTTCTCTCATCCTAACAAACAGGCTTTACACACCTCTGCTGACATTTGGAGAGTTTAATCTCGATGCTGTCAAACATGGAACACTTTGTGAAACCCCAGCCTCAAATAAAAAGAACTCACAAACAATGAGAGAAAAACAAGAAAGAACTTGTTTTAACAAATGAATTGCTGTGACAAGAGGCACTGTTAAAAATACGCATGTGAAATCCATGACATTTAAGCACATACATTCCTTACTTCTAGCCAAGGGATACACGACACAAATATGGGGCATTGCGTGATCCAGAACTGTTAGGATATCTTATATAATTACCCAAGTTACTGCTCAAAGTAGGAGAACTGTGAATGACTTTTGGTAGGTTAAAAATGACAGCAGAAGCAGGAGGCTCTTTGATCAATTCCACTTCTCCAGAAAGACTGTACACAATAATATTGCCTGAAATCATCAGGAACCTAATAACAGGAGACACTTCATTAGAAAAGTGCCATCAAAATATATTTCTCCCTTACAGGGCTGATAGTTGCCTGTTTTGTTTGTCAATACATGAATATGTTTGGTGATGGAGACCATTCTCTGGCACTATAAGGGGCCACAAACTTTTCTCATCTTAGTTGAAATGAGGTAGTTGTTGCTTAATTGAAGGGAGATACTCTTCCACCTTAATGGAAAATTAATGCTGAGAGTTTCTTAGTCCAGTTCAGGAAAAGAAGTACTACAGACCACCCTCATTAAAACACCTGCCACTACCACCCACGGGTAAACAACAAAGACCAGAAAACTGCAGTTATAAAAACTGCAGTTCACACAATTGCTATCGTCCAATCAATTAATGTAATTTTAAAAATTCCTCCAGGAATATCACATTAATAACCTCCCTGCTCTGAGGCAAAGCCCAATAACTTCTAAAGACTAGATGAATCACAATTACTTGGTCATCTCACAGCTCAAAGAACAATAAACATGGACATTTATGAGTGCTATACCAAGGTACGTAATTTTTTTGTGTTTTGTGCTGCGTATGAACTCTAAACTACACTACACCAAATAACACTTTATATCATTTAGAAGATAAACCTTTTACTGAAGTCCACGGAGATATTCTGACCTCCAAAGGATTTCTGGAAGGAAGGATACAAAGCTACTTGTTCATTAACTCCTACTTTTCTGTGTGTTTCTTTGGTTTACTCTTCATTTGCTTTCCCTCATGTTTTCTTCCCTTCCTCTGTCAACCTCCCTTCATCCCTTTTTATCTTTCTTCTATGTACAGTGCTTTCCCCTTTCCTCCTATGCTTTGTGTAACTTTTCCAACCCGTTGTCTCTTCCTGTTCTCATCACCATGCTTGTTCTCCTTTGGTGCTCTCTCACATCACCTGTCCTTGATTCTTCTAATTTGATGTTTACATTCAGCAAGAAAAGACACTGGTGATAGTTTTCTGTTCTCTTCCTTCCTCCCTCTTCTTGTCAAGTTCTGAATCATCAAAATCCTTAAGACTGTAAAAAACTTGCATGCATGAATGTGCTGCCATTTAAAATTATGGAGACGCGCAATACCTTGCTCATGTAAACTCTTCATCAGGAAATCTACAGAGAGGGAGTTCTCGATTCTTCTCTGACCTTCTTCAAGCAGTTTTTCAGAGGTGCTCAGGGCTAGATGTGTCCATGATGTGAATGAATTAGGTGCTTGTGCAGGAACTTTGGTTCCCCACTGTCAGGTAACCAAGAGAGACCACCAGGCAATACCAGCTGCAGGTTAGACAGTTAAAGAGAAAACTACTGATCCCCTAAGTTTCTCCTGTAACTCTTTTCTGTGGTCAAAAACCACAACCCAGATAATATTAAAGGGAGTTATAGATCATAAAATCTCAGGAGAAAAAATACAAACCTTTTCCTTTAAAATTTATTTCTTGTGAGTCTCCATTTTTATTACTTATGATTACTTGTATTATAGCAGACACTTGATAGTGCATCATAATTTAGGCTTCAAAATTGTTCTAATTATGACAGCTTTTTGTATATGAGACTTTTTGAAGTATTTGTCTGTTTAAGCTTTCCACATTAAGCCCTGAGAATTTTCCATGTTTAATCTTAGCTGGAAAGTATTTTGAAATGCTCTAGGCAAAATTAATCCATCTGGGGTTTTTTTGGTTTTCTCTTTGACTGATCAGGAGGAGAGAAGAAAGCGTTTTATTATCTAAATATATTATTTGCCAAGGTTCTCATTGCTGTGGTCAAGAACCCAAAGTGGAGAGCAATCTCTCTTCCTCTCAAAGATTTGAAGAATTTTAGACCAACAGTAAACTTGCTCTGAAGCCAGATTACTTTTGGTCTCCCTTATCCTGGAAGACAATTGCACTCCCTTTTCCAGTAAGAGGTAATTAAAATTTCCTAAAGCAAGTGAATAAGTGAAAATGTTTCTGCCCTAGCTGTTAAAGAAAGCTAAACTAGAATCAGAGAATTACATGTGAAGCTTTAACATAGGTTTTTATCTATAAATTGCAATAGAAAATGAAGAAAAGAGTAACACAGTAACAGCAATTATTCATCCTAGAAATATATCCAACTGTATTTTAATCCTCAACACTAACAAGACACAAAGCACTTTCTTAATGCTACAGCAACAAAGAATTTGGTTTATTTTGCATTCCTAATAAAATTGAGGAAACTGTTGAATTCTTAAGAACATGGAGGAAGCAAAAAAAAAAAGTCAAACAAGTGATGAGCAGCCAGGATCAATGTGTCCCCAAAGAAAGGGACACAACATACTGTTCGGATGTCATAAAGAACCATCAGACCACATTTCTTTGTATCGCAAATAAGTTAAAAAGCTGAGAGCAAACACCAAAAGTGTGAATGAGGCTTGTTTACAATTAGTAACAACAAAAGCTGTTAGCCAAGGCCCAACTTAATAACAAATCTAGAAACTTCTCAGAGGTGTAAACTGTTAAAGAATGTAAGCAGTGCTCAGACTAGCAGGGTGACCTACCGCACAACATCTATCTCCAGCAAGAAATGCAGAGTTTCTGGGGTTGTTTCCTATATTGTATAATCTTGATTCATTCCTACAGCACTGTACCCTGTATATGGCAAACATCTTGTGAATGACACTAATGTTTGCTGGAAATACGGGCTAAACTGGATTTGTGGAGGCAACCTTCATTCTAGTATTTTTGGAATCAATACTTGATTTTGCAGCTTTAACGATGGTTTAAATGAGAATTTTTATCAGTAATTTTTAACAGAAAATGAACAAAAAATTGACTATTTTTTTATTCTTCCCTAGCAACTCAATCATATGATGTCAGCTTGACACACTGGTCCCAGACTGAATCACATGCTTTTGTGACTTCTGCTAGCAGAGAAATACTTGAGGTAGCATGTTTTCATCCACTGTGTAGAGTACCATGCCCTTGTCAGTGGATTTCACTATTTGCTTACATCTGAGGACTAGGGAGATTCCAAAGTCGTGAGTTTTACTCCAGACCTGAAACAAAAATCTAGCAGATCAGTCTGAAGCTCCTCTGCTTATTCCCCTTGAAACGGACCCTTTCTGCTTCAGGTTTTCCATGTTGACTCTCAAATCTCTGCTCTCATGTACTTGTATTTCTAGTCCATACTTTCTTGCCCAGCTCATGCAAATTTCTACCATTTTCCTCGCAGGACAGTTCCACTTTACTCCAAGATCCAAGATTTAATACCTGTTTTACTTGCGTAATGTATATTATTTATCTCCAAGGCCTAGGCCCAACAGCTCAAAACCCCCAGACTTCACTTCTTCCTCAATTCTCCGCCCTATTTTCTTGGCCAGCTAGTCAACTAAATCAAAGTTGTATTCCTGGGATACCCATACCTCACATAACGTTCTACCTCCCATACCTAGTTCTTGACCTTTTTCCATGTAAATTTGGTCCCCTCTTTCCACTCTTGAGCATTGATGGGGTAGAGAGTAACTGAGACAGGCATTTTGGTCTTAGTCCTGTTGTTTGGCCATAGTTCAGCCCACAGACTTGTTAGAGCTACAACCAAAGATCATGCTCAGTCCTTGGCTGTAGTATGCCTGATGTGGATGCAGGAAATGTGGTTAATATATTGGTGTGCTATTTATCTCACTGATCAGTAGCAGTTCCTTAACTTCCTGGTCCTTAACTCCTTTACCAACCTGTCTATATCCATCTGCTGTCCTGCTCTGTGCATCCTGATCAGCACATTTCTGGGGCAAGGGCTGCCGTGGAGTTGTGTCTGCACAGAGCGTAGCACAGTGGGATCTTGGTTCAGAGTGAGAGCTAGATGGGATTATGACATTCATGATGACAAAAAAATAAGGATGCCTGCTGAAAGCATGAACAACCTATGTTTTTTAAAAAAGGTTTTAACTTGCCAAATGCATACAGAGCTTCATAGGAACAGCAAGAAGCACATCCCCAACATAAAGGACATTTCTCTCCAAACCGTCAAGTTATTCTGGAGCTTCCTAAAGTAAAGCATCAGGATTTCTTCCTGGAGGAAGACAGTCTCTTATTTTTCCTTGACCTCATTCTTGGAAATAGAGGAATGTTTATGACTGTAACTTTCCAAATAAATTAAAATGTAATCAAATAAAATACAAACACCAGGCAAATGACCAGAAAGTTTTAGCCTCAGTGGTTAATATTTTGTGAAAGTTTTTGTAATTGGAAATGTGTTTACCCTAGGAAGTGCAGTCAACTTTAATAACAGGTGGTGCTCTAGAATCAACCATACAAACAAAACTCTTTTCTAGAAAAAAAAAAAGTTTGTTATTCATTGGTTCCTGTATTATAGGTATAGATTATTTGGCAGACACATCCAGTTCTAATCTTCATGTCTCAGTTTAGTGGATTCCTTAAAAAAGATATTTTCAACTTCCATTCTTTCATCCCTGCTATTAGTCCTGAGGAATTTTTTTGAGAGTAAAATGATTTTAAATCCACAGCCTTCCCCAGACACTCCTGAAGGAATCCTCACTCTCAACACAATGCAGTGTTACACCCCCATCTAACAGGTGTGTTTGCCTTGGAGAGGATGCCGGGGAGAAGCTGCATGCACATGCACTGCTGTGTGGAGAGAAATGACCATGAATTCACTTCTAAAGACAGAATTTGCACTAGCTGAAACCATGGAAGGGCATATACCTCTACAACATTTGGTGGCTTTACTTCTTCATTTCTTCCTTTCAGTATTTGTGTCCAGGTGTAAAGCCTAGGTACCAAACTTCCCTGCCTTAACTCTGTTTTATCAATGGCTTTCTCAAAATCTTAGTTCCATCACCGTTACGCAAAGCTTAACTACACACTTTCGTTTCTACCTCGCTGTTGCATATTTTGAGCTTATTTCCTACCACTAAGTTGCATTTTGAGGCATGAGACCAGAAGATGTTTCTACCCTGAAACACAAGAGAAATACAGCCTCTATAATAAGATGTTTGAGAAAAGGCAACTCATGTTATGTAGGCCAGCCTTAGGCAGGTTTGAAAGATAATTTGAAAGGGCTTCACGTATTTTAATATCCTGCTATCAATATATATGCTACTTCTGTGTGGCTAAGTATCTCTGGAGCTTTCACATGATCTGTCTGGACAGACAGAAGAGAAGGAAAATGTGAGACCGAGGGAAGCAGACCTTCTGAGAGGATGGACGTAGGCACTTCGCTTTTTTCCCCCTGCTGTACAAAGGAGAGGGTGGGTATGGGGGTTGTCACCTCTGGTTGTCCCAGAGAGGTCTGTCTGCATGGTTAAAATTCAGCCTGGTCTGGGGCGGAACAAAGTAACTCTGTAATTCTGCACACACATGGTGTAAAACACAACAGCACAGGGTAGCCAAGAGGAATCTCGAGCTGACCGAACCTAATTACCCGCATTGGAGTTTGGCTGAGACGTTTGGTTCAAACACGCATTCCAGTGACAAGAAAGAAAATGCTCCCAGATCTTCTGGAAGAATACCTTTTTAGTCCTCCAGTTTTATACTCTGTTGAAAACATCATGCAAATTGAGGACTAAACCAACAAATTCCATTTATAGTGCTCAGTTATACTAAGCAAGTCTTTACAGTATGCTTGTCGTATTTACACTTAAAAGATTGTATTTCTCTTTCATTTATCTGTCAGGACCCATATTCATTGTCGCCTAGGAAACAGTGGATAAAAGCAAGGAAAGCAAAATATTTCACTGAACATCCTACATGGCTTTAGATGCCTGTAGTATTCTCAATTGTTCCTACAGACAGGGAATCCTCAGTTCCAGTCTTGGCAGATAGGTGAAAGATGAGTGGTGATTCCATTTTGTTTAAGAATGTAAACCCCAGTAATCTGAGAAGGGTAGTATAGTCTAGTGGTTAGCTGCCAGATGATTGATGCCCTGTGCATGACTCAACTCGACTTGCAGCGACCTTCACCAACTGCCTTAACCTCATTCTCATGCATGTGTGGACGTGCCTACCCTATTAAAGGATCTGTGACAGAGGTGATACAATGCTGTTTCTTAAAAGTGCAAGAACATAAACTTACTGAGCAACGTGTTAACCAAAACATCTGAAACATGCAGATGACTAAAATAATCTGCTTAATGTTTGACTCACTTATATCTCACATGCACTCTTACGATTACGCCAGAATGTCGTAACAAATAAACATACTGGGAGAGACATTTGGCATAAAAGAAGAGAAAAAAATGCTGTTTTATAATTTAGAAACTTACTTTTGGTTTGGTTTTTTTTAAGTGAAAATGCCATACATTCCAAGTGTGATAAAATTAACATAGCAACTCTGACTGAAGCAACACATATTCGCCAATATTTGATAGATACGTGAGGAAACTGCTTGGTCATCGAGTCACACTTCTCGAGTAAGCATGGGTAAAAGAATCTGGCTGCAACAAGTTTACGGTTCCTGCATCGGTGTCATAGATAATCAGGTCTGACTTTCTCAGGTGCAAAAATACTTCTAGACACAATATCCATGGAACTGAAGGCACAGAAGTGTTGGAGGGATTTGTCTTTTTCTTCCTCTGATGGGACACAGGTACACGTTTTATTATTACAATAGAAAAAAAATATAGAAGAGTTAGTACTGGGAGGATAAACTGTCCCATGCACTTCAATATAGTTTTAATTCCACAGTACAGGATGGGGCCCATCCTCATCCTTTGACAATACAGAGTATCAGAAGAGTGTGGCACAACTGGCTTACCCAAACCACCACAGCTGACTGCACCGTATTAGCCAATGTAAATAGTAAGTATCTCTCTTGCTTCGTTATCTTTCACGTCAAGGAGAAAGAGTAGCTGCTACTTGCTACATTTACTTGCATATCTTCTTGGACGGAAAGGAGGATGTGAGCAACAGACACATCTCTTCTACCCCAAGTACTAAGCATATTGAGCTGCAACACAAACACCTCTGTTCCAGTGACTCTGTCCATATTTAGTACTTATAAAAATACAATTTATCCATATTGACATATGCTGACTTTTTTTGGCTTTTGAAGAACAAAATACAGGTCCTATGTCTTCCTACACCTTTAGGTTCTGCCTGGGCTAGATTATTTCCTGTGACTGCTTTGGAGTTATCAGAGCAGCTCCACTTCTGATAGGAGCTGCAAGAATACTGCTGCAGGCAAAATCTGGGAGGCCAAAAGCATTTTGATCAATAGCCTTTCTAAACGGATCTACATAGATTCTAAATGGGTCAGATAACCTTGTGTGCACCACCATTCCCACCTCTCCTAAAGCTGTGCCAATGGTGAAAAACTGACATATGGTTATGCCCTGTGGGACAAAAAAAAGGGGGAAAATCCCCCCCTGTTGATGGTGGACAGGCAGCATCCTCCATTTATCAGGGTTATCTAGAGAACAATATACCCAATAAGAAAAGCAGAGACGAAAGACTGAAACTAGAAGCAGATCAGATGCTTACGAGGATATTAAAGACACATGGAGAGAGCTGATTGAATATAAAGAGAGAGGACCAGTGTGTTCTTTTGCTGTTCAGTATGATGACAAGATGATTGAGTTAGCCCTTAGGCTGAAACACCACATGCCGGTTCACATTGCTGTTACCAGCCCAGTGTGAGGGAAGAACAAAAGAACATGAAAACCTGAAATTGCATCTGTTGGAATCACAGATCTCCACTCAAGTAATGGGTACCAGTGAGAAGTATTCCATTTGTTAAAAGCTGATTGACTTACTGTGCTGCAGGTGGCCATTGAAAATTGATCTCGAAAGGACAGTGTAGTAAAATGGTAATTTAGGCTGAGGAAGGATAAAGAGGTACCTTCTACTAGGTAAGCTATTAAAGTATGAAATTGTTTCCCAAAAAAAGTCAGGAGCCGGTAGCTCTGCGCTCAAGTGACAGACACTTTAATAACGAGATTGTATCAGCCACAGGAGGAAAAACCAGCAAATATATTTCTAAGGGAGATTGACCCTACAAAAGGGTTCAGATGCCTTTTTGTACTTCAAATTTCTACCAGGGCAGATCAAACCCAGTATTTATGTATTTGCAAATATAGTGCAAAGGGAACACAGAAAATGCGTGTGCTTTGACGAGTATTTCACGGAAGATTTTAAGTCCCAAAAAACCTGCGCTTAAGGGCTACCGGGAAAAAACTAATCTCCTCTGTCCACGCATGACCAGTGACCCGAAGGGTGCCCCCCCCCGGCTGCCTCAGAGGCGCGGCCCCGCACCCCGCGCTGGGCCAGCCCGCTTCCTCCCTAACGGGGCAGCTTTAGCGACAGGAGCCCGCACCGGGGCTTCGGGGGGAGCACCCCTGGGTGCGGCTGGGCCGTGTGAGGGCAAACAGACCCACCCCGCCCCCCCTCCAGTCCCTCCGGCCGGGCCGGGCCCTCAGGCGCCCCCTCCCCCGCCGGCCGCCAACCCGCCGCTCCGGCTGAAACCCGACACCGGGGCCTCCCTGCCCCGCCGGCCGCCTGGGGCCGCGCGGGCGAGACGGAAAGACAGGAGTGGAGCTTCCCATCCGGGTGCCGGGCCTGGCTTGCGGCGGCCGCGCAGGGCGACATCGCGCAGAATCCCGCTCCGAGGGCTCTGCCTGATCCAGCCCGGAGAGTACCGCCCGCCCGGATGCAGGCGGCGTCCTCAGCAGCTGCGGTCTCCTTCCAGCGCCCCAGCCGGCCCAAACCGGCTCGAACTGGCCGGGGCCGGATCTGCTGGCGGCGGAGCAGCGCCTGCTCCCCTCACCCCGCCGCCGCCTCTTTTTCCTTTCCGTTCTCCCGAGTGCCCCGGCCCCCTCCCTTCCTCCGCCCCTCCCTTCCTTAATCTCTCCTTCCCTGGAGCACTGGTGCTCCCCCGGCCCCCGCTGTGCCTCGGCGGGCAGAGGGGCCCTGCCGAGCCTGGCGCCTTCCCCACAGCCGCGGCCGGCACGGCCCGCTGCCACCGCCCCGGCCTGTGGGCGCTGCTGCTGCCGTAGAGCCTCATCGGCGCCTTCCCTCTCTGCCCTGGCTTCCTACCCGCCTTCCCCTCGCAGGGAAATACTGCATGTTCCGCAGATCTTTTTATTTTCTTCTGCTTAGGGGAGAAATGGGCACAATACGAGCTTTTGCCTTCTCGGCTAAAGTCACCTCCGCAGCAAACGTGGCTGCGCCTGGGACCCTCACAGTCCCCTGCCCCCCCACAATCGTGCGCAGCTCAGAGATGCTGCTCTCCTTCCCTGCCTGCCCCATGCTCAGACTCGCCTTCTGGCTCCCCTGGCACACGTACGCCTCCGTGAAGACATGGGACCCCTGCTCCCCTGTCCCTTCTTGTCACAGCCCTGCAAGGAGCAATGCAGCTCCATTGCCTGCACCATCATGGTCCCCCTGTGCTTGCCCGTCACCCCCTGTCAGTGCAGGAGACAAAGGGGTGTTTCCCTTCTTCCCCACATAGTCGCACACAGAAGACACTGCGTCTTCTCTTTTCTTTTTAACGCATCCCCCATTCTTACACATCAAAAGGAACCCAGCCTGGAATCCATTTTGCAGAGGATACTGCCGGAGGTTTGACTTCCCTCTGTGGAGCAATTTCCTCCAGCAGCATCTGTAGCGGAAGGGAGACAGCACGCCTTGCCCTGTGGATGCTGTGGGATGCCTCTCTGCCGTTTGGAGCCAGTGGCCGACACGACTTCTTTGTGGCTGAGCGGTTTTGTCAGGCATGGTTTTGTGCCAACCGGGAGCGATTATGTGTGCCGGGGCTTTCGCCAGCTCTGCTGCACTTATGGTAGTTTGGTGAAAATTTTGTTTTCAGACCTGCATGCTTCTGAAGGCATTGAGGTAATGACCCTACACGCCTCAGGGGGATGTTTCCCACAACCTCAAGGGGGAGGGATAGGTATATGTTTGCCTGTTTCTTCCTTGGCTTTGGACTGATTATTCAGCTGAGTAGACCTAGTAGCTGGCTGCTGCTGAAGGAGGTCCCACCCTTTCACCTGTGCTAGCTCTGGCATTTGCCAGACACCTTACTGAGCATATTTAGTTCACTAACATGGTAGATGCTACGTCTGTTCTCCAAGATAAATGTTCTGCCAGATCCACAGCTCCTGTTGATTTTGAGGATGGCACAGACAACAGCCACAAGTCATCTGGTTGTTACATTGTGACAAATATTTACAAAATGCAGAGATTCCCCAAGGAAAGTAGGAGGAAGAGTTCATACGCGTGCAGTTGGTTGGCCGCCAACTTGTAGAAGGAGTTGTGGTGGGTTGTCCCCAGCTGGCAGTCAGCCTCTCGCCCAGCTGTGGGCTCATCCCCCATCCACAGCAGGATGGCGGAGAGAACAGGAAGAACAGGAATGAGGAAGGTCCTGTGTCCAGATAAAGTTGAGATCACTTACTGATTATCATTGCAGGAAAAACAGACTCACCTTGGGGAAATGAACTTAATTTATTGCCGATTTATATATGTAAATGTAATTACTGATTTGGGTATTGGGAAATAAAGCAACAAATATTAAAACACATGGGAAAACTCCTTTCCTCCCCTGTTTCCCAGGCTCACTTCATTCCTCCTCTCCAGATGCCTCTCCTACCAGCTCCTTACCACCGCAGGTCACACTCAGTCCCTTCAGCGAGGAAGAGAGGGGGGCAAGGGGGGGACGTCACAATCAGTGCATAGCGGTTTCTCTCTGATACTCCTTTTGTCTCAGAATTTTCCTCTGCTCTGTCACAGGTCCTCCCAGGTTGCAGGGATTATCTGCTCTGCCATGGAGCACCTCCTCTTCCTCCTTTTCTTCCTCCTCCCTTGGAGGCAGCTGGAACTGGCTGTGTCCAGTACGGTGGCCTTTTCTCACAATGCCACCCCTGCAGCCCCCCACTGCCAACACCTTGACATCTGTACCCACTATGGGACTCAGTGTTATGGAATCACAGAATAAGTTGGAAAGGACCTTTGGAGGTCATCTGGGGCCATCTTGCTCTGCCTCCCTCCTGCCAAAAAGACCAGTTTTGCAGGTTGATCAGGCTGCTCCCAGCATTGGCCAAACAAAATTCTGACATCTCCAAAGGTAGTTATTCTGCATCCTCTTTAGACAACTCACCCCATTATTTGAGCGTCATTGCTGTGAAGATTTTTTTCCTTATATTTACTTAAAATTTCCCCCCAGAACAGTCCAGTTCTGTTTACTCTAACTACCAATAGGTAGTACAAGGCAGCAATTTGATTCCTCCATGGCTGCCTTTCCAGTTTAAAGAAACCCAGCCGCCTTGTTTAAAGAAACATTTAGTGTCTCACAGAAACAGTAAGGTTGGTATTGAGAGATATTAGTTGTTTAGCTTAAATAAGTAAGCTTTAATTACAATAAATTACTTAGGGTTATGATATAATGTGATCTATGCTGTTTGCCTAGCTCTGCTTAGCATGAGTAGCAAGATTTGCTGAAGCCTTTAGGCCGCAATAGAGTTAATTTTCTTAGTAATTTTCCTAGCAGCTGGTACAGTGCTGTGTTTAGTCTTTCAGTATAAGAAAAATGTTGATAATACCCTGATGTTTTGGTATTGTTTTCCCAAGTCTAGGACTCTTCAGTTGCCATGTTCTGCCAGTGAGCACAGATGCACAAGAAGCATAAACCAGCAGATAAGGAGACTACAACCATCAGCAGAGACTGCATGGCAATGCAATAAGAGCAGTCAATGGTCTGCCTGCCTGGACACAGAGAAAGAATCCAGTAAGGTGTTAGAAGACCACAGACCAAAAATCACCATTGGACTAAAAGACACGGGAAGAGCACATGAGGAGTGGGTGTATACATCGCAAGAATATAATTGCAAGTGTAATTGCAAGGAAGCCCTACAAGACCACTGAGAGTGAGTGTAAGTAAGTAAATTAAACGAGTATTTCTCTAGAATGAAACTACCTTCTCCTCCTACAGGGTGTTCCATTGTTGCTACTATATTGCAACCTGATTTCCCCTGTTTTCTATCTTTTCTCCTGCCGTATTCCATTCAGGCCCAAAAACATCTTCCTGGCACTCTACTGCGCTTGCTGTAGCCTGCAAATATGTTTCTAGCACTGGGGAGCCCAAACCAGGACACAGTACTTCACAGCGGTGCAGTTTTGCACATGCTGAATAGAGGGAAATAACAATTCCCTTGAACCCGCTGGCAGTGCTTCTGGCTAATGCAGCTCAGTAATTGGCCTTGATTTCTGCAAAAGTGCACCCCTGAGCCATGTGTAACTGCTTGTCTACCAAGAGCTGAAGGTCCTTTTTTGGAAAGCTGCTTGATTCCCTAAGTTGTACAGATTTGTGGTGGTGTTCTGTTCCAGATAGAGAGTTTCACATTTGTTTTTGTTGAACTTTATGAGGTTTCTGTTGACCTATTTTTCCAGTTTGTTGAGACTGCTGCTGAGCGGCAGCCTAGCCGTTGAGCATGTTGACCTCTCCCCCTCCAGTTTTCTGTCCACAGTACGTGCACTCCCTTTACCAGCTGCAGAGTGTTTTACAGAAGGCTGTTCACACACCATCCTCTTTGCCTGCTGAAGGAAACACATCTACTCACTGCTTTTCTCTAAAATAAGAGCAGCAATGACCTTGGGGGAAACTTACGTACGTATACAAACATGTGCACATGCACGGACACACACACATACGCAGAGATTACCAAGTGAAGCCTGAACAAAGTGGCGGTTTGCAGTTATTCTGCATTTTAGGTAGCCATTTCAAGGACCCCCTGCTCCAGGAGTAGAAGAATGCTGCCTTTCAAAACAGGTAGTTTCTGCCCAGCCTTAAAACAGAGATGATTTAAGAGAATAAGGGGAAAAAAGGTCTCACTTTCATCTCACAGGAAGCTGTCTGCCTCCTGTCTCTGCTAAAAGGGAGTAGCCCCATTATATAAAGCACAGCTTCCCCTTCCCCCACCCCATCCATTCCCTCCAGCCCTCATGCCAACAGAAATGACTTGCATTCGCACGTTTTTCAGAAGAGTTGAAAGTATCCCCTCATTTTCACACTAGATTTATGACTTTCAAATGTTGTCCGACCTGGCGCTGGCTCTGGGAGGCCATTCTGACAAAGGGAAAGTCTCTGCTCTACCTGCTGCAGTGCTCCCTTGGTCTCTCTCCCTGATTTCCTTAGGAAAGGCAGGTCAGACCGACTCTGAAATTCTCTAGGGAGTTTGGATTTTTGTCTGTAGCTGCAGGGGTGAGAGAAAGAAAAAAGAAAATAGAAACCTTAATGAATTTAGGCAATCAGAAAACCATTTTACATTGCAACTGAATACAGATTATTTTGTAACCGGCATGTTCCACCCACCCTCTTTGAAACAAGACTTGAAAAAATTCCTTATAATATATTATGCCTCATTTAGGATAAGCACCCGCAGTCCCGTTTTTGGCTGTTCTCATTTGTCTCCCTCTCCTGGTCAATGGTGGTTATTTTTTTCCAGATTTTGTGGGGCTTGGGGTAGAGAAGTCTTTGTTTGGCTTTTGTCCATAGACAAAGAACTCAAAGTGAATCGGTCTCTGAGCAAAAATGGATTTTATAGATACAAGCTTGTTCCAGTGCATTGAAGGGTTAAATAAATATTTACCTATTTTAAAATTCACCTCTGCAGTCTTGAAATGAAAACATAAATCTTGCCTTATCTCTCTGAAAATGAGCCAGGGGAAATCCTAAGGGGAGCGCTCACTTTCAGTCAAGCTGGGCATGCTGGAAAGATGCCAGGAATAGTGGAGCCGAGAGGTGGCTGCATTTCTGAAGAGGTGGTGACAGGCAGAAGGGCTGAAGTCAGTCAGTTTAAGGGAATTTGACAGTTTTGGTGTAGTAAATTGAATTCTTCTGTTTTTAAAGTGCTTACTATTGACATAATACACTGCAGGCTGCTAATTTTTACCTTTTGCTTTAATGAGTCATACAAATAAAATGTATGTAAAAAAAAAAAGACAGAATTAATTTATTGCTGTGTATAATGAACAGACTGAGGGGTACTCAGATAATACATAATCTTCCTGTTCTGGTTCTGACAGTACTCATT
This sequence comes from Rhinoptilus africanus, assembly GCA_013400135.1. NCBI lineage: Eukaryota > Metazoa > Chordata > Aves > Charadriiformes > Glareolidae > Rhinoptilus > Rhinoptilus africanus. The sequence continues at coordinate 68,395 of VXBO01003077.1, read as the reverse complement.
ATTCCCTGAATGTCTACTCAAGGGCTACCCAGCAATCCCAGTTTTGGTAACTCACCTCAATTGCGTTCCTGACCTACCACACAGTGCCAAGCCTGTTTCTTCTGCATCATTATAGCTTTCCATCAGAAAATTTAGTCACTGTTTCATTCCCTTCCCTTTCTGGCTTTGAAGTCAAACTCAGCCACTATCCATGGAAACTGCTATTTAAGCTCAGACCTCCAGAGACCTTTCTTTGGACCCTGGAGGCTTCGTCCTCAGCACCCTGAGAGTCTAGTCAGGGATTTTCCATGGGCAGGACAGCTAATTGTGTCTAGTTATGTAGTTTTTGTAGATAAAATGTGTTATTTAGACTAGGACAAACAGATGTTACAATTTAATTTGATTTAGGAGATACAGAAGACTCCTTTTTCCCATTTTTAAAAAATGGAAACTAAATACAGGCTTATTTCAAAATAGGCTTCTAGTCTTAAGGAGAGATCTGTGCTTCAACTGCAAATCTGCCCTCCTTTTTTAAAAAATATCTATTTATTTTTTGCATTTTAGCAATTAATACCGATGCATTCAGGAGAGAAAAGGGCAGAACTGTAAAGATGAGTAAGGAACACCAGGGTCTGAGTCATAAGAAAGTAGCCATCTGGATTATTTTATTATTTCGAAGGCAAAAGAAAAAACAGATTCGACATTAAAAAGCTTTGAAAAATCACAGAATATAGAGTGTAAAAGAAACATAAGAAAAATTCAAACAGTTCTGTTCCTCCATTTCAGTTTAGCAAGCAAAATAAACATTCAGCAACTGTATTTTTTATGAAGAGTACACCACTCTTTACTCTGAGTGCAGAATATATATTCACAGAAGATTGAAGTGTATTGGTAAATTAGAGTCTTTTAAGAAAGTTGTTTGTCAAATAAATTTTTATTGTCCTGGATTGTTTTATGATAACTTTTCAGCTCATTAAACTCACTCAGATCTCCCACTCTGACATAACTGGAAGATTTTTTAACATGTATTGTTTTTTCCATAGTTTGTCATAAATGAATGCTTTCCTTTTAGCAAACAAATGTTCAACTATGGAAATTTTAAAGAAAAAGTGCCTGAAAGCGACCTCCCTTCTTTGCTCAAAGGGGTTTAGGCTGTCATTACACTGCTATTTTCATTTAGCAGAAGTACAGGCTGCAGTTGAAAGGAGCAGGCTGCTTTTCCTTCTCCGTCTGTCTCCTGCCTTTTCTTCCCACCACTTACCTTGTGCCCCTCATACGCCTGTGGCTGGGCCATGAGTTGCTTCAGGGAACCACTCTGGGTGAAAGCTAATTTTTCTTTTGCTAGCATAGTTTTCCTCACTGCGAGGAGTACAAACAGTAATGCCAACGCAAGGGCAGTAACAGGAAAAGTGTCTGGAGCCAGGCAGGGAGGTGAACAAAATTATTCTTCAGTAACCATTTAACAGTCATCTTAAGCTAAACAGGAGTTACAGAAGTTATTATGTGCTAGCTAGGAGGTTTTGAACGAAGTATTGATAGCTTGATAGAAAACTAATTTTCAACAGAATAAGTTAGCTTGCTTTTTTGAACAGTTGACTTTGAATCACAGAATTATAGAATGGTTAGAGTTGGAAGGGACCTTGAAGATCATCTAGTTCCAAGCCCCCTGCCATGGGCAGGGACACCTCCCACTAGACCAGGCTGCTCAAAGCCCCATCCAGCCTGGCCTCGAACACTTCCAGGGATGTGGCATCCACAACTTCTCTGGGCAACTTGTTCCAGTGTCTCACCACCCTCACAACAAAGAATTTCTTCCTGATATCTAATCTAAATCCACCCTCTTTCAGTTTAAACCATTACCCCTTGTCCTATCACTATCTTCCCTGACAAAGAGTCCCTCCCTATCTCTCCTGTAGGCCCCCTTTAGGTACTGGAAGGCAGCTATAAAGTGTTCCTGGAACCTTCTCTTCTCCAGGCTGAATAATCCCAGCTCTTTCAGCCTGTACTCATAGGAGAGGTGCTCCAGCCCTCTAATCATCTTCCTGGCCCTCCTCTGGACTTGTTCAAACAGGTCCATTTCATTCTTAGTTGGGGGCCCCAGAGCTGGATGCAGTACTCCAGGTGGGGCTCACCAGAGTGGAGCAGAGGGGCAGAATCACCTCCCATGACCTGCTGGCCGCGCTTCTTTTGATGCAGCCCATCATGTGGTTGCCTTTCTGGACTGCAAGCACAGTTCTCATCCACCAGCACCCCTAAGACCTTCTCCTCAGGGCTGCTCCCAATCCATTCTCTGCCCAGCCTGTGTTTGTGCTTGGGATTGCTCTGACCCAGGTGCAGGACCTTGCACTTGGCCTTGTTGAACTTCATGAAGTTTGCACAGGCCCACCTCTCAAGCCTATTTAGGGCCCTCTGGATGACATCCCTCCAGCATGGCGACCACACCACACAGCTTGATGTCATCGGCATACTTGCTGAGGTGGGCCTGTGCACTCAATCCTACTGTCCATGTCGCCAACAAAGATGTTAAACAGCACTGGACCCAGTACTAGCCCCTGAAGAAAGCCACTCATCACTGGTTGCCACTTGGACATTGAGCCATTGATTGCAACTCTTTTAAATGAGGCCATCCAGCCAATTCCTTACCCATTGAGTAGTCCATCTGTCAAATCCGTGTCTCTCCAATTTAGAAACAAGGATGTCATGTGGGACAGTGTCAAACACTTTGCACAAGTCCAGGTAGATGATGTCAGTTGCTCTTTTCTTATCTACCAACACTGTAACGCTGTTGTAGAAGGCCGCCAAATTTGTTGGGAACAGTTTGCCCTTAGTGAAGCCATGTTGGCTGTCACCAGTAACCTCCTTATTTTCTACGTGCCTTAGCATAGTTTCCAGGAGGATCTGGTCCATGATCTTGCTGGGCAGAGGTGAGACTGACCTGCCCGTAGTTCCCCCGGTTTTTCTTTTTTCCCCTTTGCACCCACACACCTTTAGTTTTCCAGCAAAAGACCAATTACCCGAGAAACACAGTATTTTCAGTTTGGATAAATTCAGTAGTAGCTGAATAGCTACTGAGTAGTAATAGCTCCTGCGCATATAATCTTTTCAAGCCTCTAAGGATCTAATGGAATCCAGGTAAACTGTGCCTGCAGGCTTCAAAAATGTCTTGATTTATTAGGGATCTATAAGACATAAAGCTTTGGCTGCTGACTGGGAGAGCTGGCCACCGCTATGGATCAAACTTGTTTCAGCAGAATCTGCAGGAGGTTCTTGCAGCCAATTGTACCTTTGCCACTTTGGCCCCAGATTGTTCCATGTATTTGCCAAAGGTTTAATTAATATGTGTATAACAAATGTATAATTAAGTGAATAAAAAACTATGAAATGTATTAATACATTAAAAAAGAACAGAATTGAAATAAATACTTAAATCAGAAAGACTGCTAGTTCAGAACTCATGTCTGTGAGTTTATATCACATTTAGTTTCCATACAGATATATGAATTTGCCTTTGTTCTTTATCCCTATGATTTATTTCACCTAGGTTTGAGAGTTCACCAACATCTGCCATGATTACAGAAATTAGCACAGGATTTGAAGTAGAACTGGTGTTTGAATCCCTACAAGAAAGCCTGATAATAGTCCTGGAAACCTAGGTGTAGAGGATAGCCAGAAGTTGGCATGGGATCTTTCTGCATCATCTCTCTTTAGATTCCTAAGAGCCATCCTCAAACATCTTGAAATACTTTGAAGTCCTCAAGGTGGTCAGTGCAATTCACCTGAAAAATACATGCAGAAGCAGATATAGTGCTGCATAAACACTATAAAAAATGCAAAAGTATTTTTGCAGAACTGTATTTCCAGTGAAAGAAACATAAAATTTTATACACAAACCTAAGTTTGTCACAAAAATGTGGATAAAAAATGTAGGAGTGAGTATTGAAAAAAAATAGAAGGTCCAATTTACTGTATTTCTTCTGATAAGCTTTCTCAAGAACGCGTTGTTACCTTCAGCAGGCTTGAGGACAGAGAAGTGTGCGCAACCTGGAAGTGGAATAGATTAATCAGGTGGTGCAAAATAATCTGCGAGGGAGCTAAGAGCTGAGAGGGGATGGGGAGTTGAGATGCAGGAGGGATGAGGTGAATGAGCAGGAGGTAGGAATTGGAAAAAAAAGGGTTTGAAATTTTTTCTTGGCAAGTGATGAAGCCTGCAGATCTCCGACAAAGGATGCTCGCTGAGAGCTGAGGGCACTTGCTGGTTGCTGGCAGTACGAGAATGCTTCCTGGCATGTTCCCATACAGCCGCTTACATAGGAGTAGTAATGTTGGTTCTGTATTTTTCTATGGTATAGCTTGACTCAGCTTTCAGAGAAGAGCACAAAAATTTCTAAATCTGGAGAGAATGGGAATTTTTCCATTAAAATGAAAATAAGAGCTTGGAAAGTCATTCTGCTTTCCTGTCCTAAAATTGACATATTGCATATCGCTTCCTTTTCTTGAGCTTGATGAAAATATTATAGCCTTTTTGCTTGCATGATTTTTTACATTCACAGCCAAGCTCCCATGGAATCAGAGTTTGTGTTTCACTTGTTTTTCAGGAAATTAGATTAAGGGCTTTGTACGAGTCAGACAAATACATGCTATGTATTGACTTTTTGTGCTCTGTGACATTTCTTTCATGTTAATTTGAGACATGGTTACAGAAATAAGATTGGTGTTCTGCAGTGCCAGTTAGGAAGACAGCAGTATCCCAAAGCCTAATACTGGGTTAATCAAGACACAGAATCATTACACATGCAGTTCTAATGTTGCCAGTGCGGCCTGTAGTTGGCATCTTCAATAGTTGGGTTAAGTAACCCAGAACTGGACCTGCAAAATAACCTAGAAAGAAGAATAGCTGCTGTTGTGTGATTTCAAAGCTTATAAGCAGGATGGAGGGGGATAAACAAGCTGAGGAAAGTATCTATGTAAGGATTTAGAAAAGAGGCAGGAAAAACAAGTGTTAAAGTAGGGGAAGGCATTAGAAGACTCAAAAGAACTGGGAAAAAATAAAAAGTGACAAGAAGAAAGGACCTGTGAACACTTAATATAACGGAGCTGCATTTGCATGGATCTCTGCAGTGTACCATCTTGAGGTCCCAACGCTGGTGGGATATCTGATAGCTAGGATTAGTGAGGTCTTGTAACAGAACAGTGTGTCATTGCTTAGTTTTGTATAGTTGTGTCCTGCGTATCCAGTGAGGCTTGTCTGTTAGATGACAGAGTGTCTTTGTCTCAGTTGCTGTCTCCTTTACTGACCCCTGCCCTGATTTACTGCTTTGGTAACCGCAAGAGCGCAGACTGTGCTCTATGTGTCTTTCCAAGCCTCTTGGTGAGCAGGGAGAGGTGGGAAGACATAAACCAGAGCGTGCACCCAGGCTTGCAAAGTGACCTGGCATCTTCAGTCTGAGTGTCAGGGGAGCACCTTAAGGGCACTTTATTGATGTTTTTACATGCAAGGCTGTAAATCATTGTCCCACCAGATTGATGTATGTTGCAGAATGTGGGAGCCACTCATCTGCTTCACAGTTTTGGTGTTCTTCTTGTCTGTGTTGGACATTGACTACCAAAACAGGAAACGTTGTTGATCCTTTTCTTTTGTTACTTATGACCAACGAAGATGATGCACTGACTGCCTGGTCAAAACAAAAAGCAGCACTGACCTGAGACACTGGAGGATGACATTGCCTTTTCATTGGACTCCAATTTCAATTTTTTTTTTATTTCTTACGTATTCATAATGAATGTAAACTTGTATACCACAGGTTTTGCACCACAAGCTTATCTCTAGTGCAGACTTATAATTAACTTCTCTGGAATCATGTTGGTTTTGAATCCAAACTGTGTCAAAGTAGTATTTGCTTCATCTTTCTCTCTAAAAAACCTAGAAGAAAGAGAATTAAATGGAAGTTAATTTATTTCTTCCTAGAAGTTTGTATGTCACGACACTAAAGAAAACTTGGTAACACATTCAAGAAGAAACACAAAATAGCCAGATGAAGAAAACAATCACCATCATCTGCATAACATAGGAATTACTTGAAAATGGTGAAATGGGAATATTTGGAGATCATATTGGCTTTAGGAACTTATTTAGTTACTTCAGACAAGGCCCTCATTTACTTTCTTCACTCTGTAAGGCTAGAAACAGTGTAAAAGATGGATTGTAGTGATCTAATCTGAAATAGGCAGAAATAATTGTGTCATGGCACATCCATGATTTGCTGCCATTTGTAATGAGACAAAGCAGTGTGTGCAGCTCTTGTAGAGTCTGGCGAAGTGCTTCTCTTCTCCTCTGCTGAACAGTATCCACGGTCCTCACTGGATCAAAGCTAAACGTAGATCAATATGTGTTTTCACATGGAAGGAGTCAGGCAGCAATCCTGGCTCTTACTCCAGATAAGTCTAGTTCAGTACAGACAGCTTTTGCTTTGGTACCTGCAGTCCTCCTCATTGTTGCTTAGAAAGCAGCATTTTCCTTTTCAGTATGGTTCAACGTGCTGCATTAACGTTTTCCATAGTGAGTGTCTGTATGAGTAGAGTTATCTGATAATTCTGAATAGCTTAAATTTCTCATAACATTTCACAGCGTGTCGTGAGGGTTGCTGGAAACTTACTTGCTTTGAAAGATTGCGTGTTGCTTCAGTGTCTTGTAGAGAGATGCGGGGTGCCAGCAGCACTTAATGATTTATTGTTGCCTAAGGCCACCTGAAGGTTTTCCTGCAGGGAGTGCTGAAGTTTTTAGGAGTTGGCTGCTTGTGAAGGGGACATCTCTGAGAGGCAAAATCGCAGTTGCCCTCTGCTGCACCTGCTTGTCAAATGCCTCTGGTATCTATATGTGAGAAGATACCCATAACTGCAGTTGGTATAGAAGACCATCCAGTGCACCTTGCACTTTGGAAGGAGGCGATTCTCTGTGATTTTATTTTGTGAATTGTGTATTTATATTTGCTATTTGTCTACTTGAATTCAGGCAGCTGCTTTTCCTCTCTGTGAAAAGAAGAGTTCACTTTGTGCAGGGACCCCTTATGCTGCCTTCTGTGAAGATGGGTGGGAGACCCACATGCTGTGGGTCTTGGGCTGCCCTCCATGACAATGCTGTTATTGACTTATTTCTTCTTCACAAGTTGTATTCATATGATCCTGCTTCAGAAAATGGAGAGCGAAAGTTGGTATTAGAGATTGCTATGAGATATTTTTAGTAACTCCGTGCCCTCAAAACGTGATCTTTTTAGCTCTTCTTGACTGTGGGGACCTGGGAATGCTTCCCAGCTCCTGGGTTCAGCTGCACACCCTAGCTGTGTAAGGTCCATATTAAGGGACATGGTAGTACTTCCTCCCTCCCTCCCCAAGTTTCCTACTTGGGTTGCACATCCATAGATACTCATTAAATGCAGCTGTTGTTTGCCCTTTCCTGCCTCTAGGCTCTTTCTGAGTTCAGCAGGTCTATGTACCAAGCTCTCTCCTCATCTGCATCACTGGATGCCAGGGAGATTGTCTACCCAGATGGCAGGCAGTGGAAGGATCAGAGTCTGGAGGCAGTGCCTTCACTTGCAGCCTGTGGCAGCTGTGCTCTGCAGTCAAAGCTGTGGCTGGGAGAGGAAGGAGGTGTTAAATTTGGTAATTTTGAGCCCTCCCAGGATCCTCTCCTGGAAAGGGGTGGATGGTGAGCTCAAACTGTTAAGTGTGCTGGCTGAACTACAGTTAGAGATTTCCCTGAGAGGTCTGTGTGAGTCACCTGTGCTGCAGGACAAGCAGGTAAAATGGATGGAGATTCCACGAGTGGGAAAAGCCCCATCTGTGGGACATGGTGTGGAGGGAAGCGCGTTGGTGGGGGTAAGGGAATGTAAGTGCACATGGGAGAAGTATAGGAGCAGAATACGGGGCAGAGTGAGAGGAAAGGGAGACTCGTGGGAACAGGCGCAAGTCTGAGGGTACATGTGTGGCAGGAGATTGGACTGTAAGATAAGAGAAAATGAGTGGAAAAGAACAGTAGAATGGCAAGACGGAAAAGGGAAGAGGAGCAGTAAGGAGTTGAAAAAAATAGAATGGAAAACTCCCTAGTCCTCAAGAAAGAGAACAGGCAGAGTTCTGCTAGAGCAGCCAGGAGGAAGCCCATGTTTTTGTGTGTGAATTCAAGGTTTGATGTGAGGGTGGGTTCCCTCTCTAAAGCCAAAAAACTAAAAACTTGCCTGAAAAGGGTGGGAGTTCAAAAATATTCTATAATTTTGAAGACAGTATTGTCTCTTTTGGGGGGAGGGATGTGATACAAGAATTTCATATCCCTATTTTGATCTTAGGAAAAGATTTTTAGATGGAGAAAGTGAGTTGTTTTTCAGAGATCTCTGTCCAGGGTTGGACTAACAACCATTGATTGGACTAACAACTAAGAGGGAGTAGGCAAGTGGGAATAGGAAAAAAAACCCAATGAGATGAAGCGTAACAACATACTGGAGCGGAGATTATGTCCTTGTAATATAAAGAAACTTCATTTAACAATGCAGAGTTCTCTTCTTATAGTCCAACAAGTCAAAGGAGGTAAATTTGCTTAGGGGATAGCTGGCTGTTACTTATAGCATAAATTGCTGAATCTACAAGGGTCTCACATGCCCTCACCATCCTTTTTGGAAGCATCATAGAAGGTGTGTTTTTCAGGCTGTATCCTTGCCTGCTACTGTAGCTTTGGTTGGCCTAGGTCACCTGAGATTAATTATGCCCTTTTGAAAACACTTGTGTTTAAACACTGCTTATTTGAATAATTGCAGAAATAATTGTCAGAGGACTTTGAAGGCTGAAACCTTGCCCACCTGTGTGAAAAGCTGAGGGCCTGTGTGCTCCTGAGAATTTTGACTATCTACATCTGGATTTATGTTAGCATCACAATTAATGCCCTCCTTTCCTGTGTTACAAATGAAGAAGAGATAATGTGCAGGATTTTGGTAGTTTTGCATGTATTTTCTCCTGTCTGTGTAGTGGGACCGGGATGCTCTGAGGCTGGCGTAAGTTTTTGAAGGAGGTGGCCTAATGATGTTGTATATTCCTCTTCTTAAAAGACTGTGCTACTGACGCATAGCAGTGGAGCAGCAAGTAAAAGGAAAAACATGCTACTCTCCATATAATTGCTGGTGAAATGGCTAAATTAATAAAATAAAATAGGTAATGCTGAGAATTATGCCTATGATAACATTTTGTAAGGTTAGATGTGAATGTGACATCTCTCTGCTTCAGGAGATTGTAGAACTGCCCTCAGTGCTTTTTAAAATCTCACTTAGTAGTTTCTTCGTAAAGTGTCAAAAACAATATTCACTCTTGAATTACAAGTTTTCAATGGATGTCTCTGGAAACATTGTTTCTATGACTAATTTATTTGATAGATGATATTTTGCACTGTATTTCATGTTAATTCTATCTTATGTTCAATTTACAGCTTTCAGAATATATTTAACTACTTTTCTGTGAGACCAAAGGATACTTCACTAGGAAAAAAAAGACATACTTACAAGGTGAGATTTTTTAAGTTGTGTGAAACAGAATCTTATCTTTCTATACCTGCAAAATGTATTCATATAGACAAATAAATTATCGTTGTAAAAAAAAAGAAAAAAAGTTGCTATGTGTAATTTAAAATTAACTAGCATTTAGGGTTTTTAAAAAAATATTAAAACAGTATTATAAACAGCATATTATGATTTAATGAACATGTGTCCAAGAAATATTTGAACTCTGAATAGCAATAATGATGCCACTCTTTGAAGGACAGGGTTACATGTGCATGTGAGTAAAGGTCTGGCGTTTTCTAATGTTTAAATAGTGAAAGTGTTCAAATGGGATTACCTCATTATTTTAAAGTATTATTAAAATAGTAGTGAGGCACTAATGTTTTTGGGCATTGTATTTACCTTTTCAGTAAAAAAAAGAAAAAAATATATTTCATTCTTTTTCCAGGATTAGAGGGAAGATAAAATTTTCTTATACATAGATACAATTTTCTCATAGTCCAAACAATTGAAATAGACTATCTTAAAAAAAACTCCCTTCAGTATTTAGTCTATGTGGCTGTTCCACACTGTCAAAAGCCTTTTCATCCTTTAAAAGGTTCATGTACTTCCAGGAGAACAGAAATCCAGAAGAAGAGACAATAAACAGTTCATTTATTGTTCTGGAGTCAATCCAATGTGGTGTGCATTATGGGTTATCAAGTTTGAGTGTTGAAACAGCTTTAATGCCATTGATCAAGAAAAGTCAGGTCTATATAGAATGCACTCTTAGGATATTTATTTATAATTACAGCTAGAAGTACTCTCAGGTGTTGAAAATACCATTATAAAATGTGCAGAGGACATTTTGGAATTAGGACAGTGTCTTAGTAGTCTTAAATGAACTCAGGATTGGTTGTTCTGTTATTAACAAAATTTGTGTCTTATGTGGAGAAAGCAGCTAATCTAAAAGCTCTAGTCACACATCACAAGTGATTAGGATTTCATAATTTCAAGGAACTTTGCATGGCCATAGCAATCTTTTTTTTTTTTCCCAGAGGTAACTGCACATGATATTCTAAAAACTTTCCCTCTAATTAGTTTATAATTCCAACTACAGCAATCAGATAAATGAAGGGTTAGTATTTTACAGATGACAGAAAACCAAAATCCAAACAAAATCCAGAAAGACATTTCTTAGGCCCACCATTTAAACATTCACCCGTGTGATTTGTTGAGCAAGTAATTTCGAAAAAAAATAAACTTAATTTTCTAATCAAAGATTAGGAAACTTTTCACAGTGCAAAAGACAGAGACACATGCAAAACAGCATAGCTGTAAAATTTCTTGTTCAGTTTGTCTGATGATGACCTGAATATGTTTCTTCTGTGGAATATGATGTAAAATGTGAACCTTCAGCTGTTAGCTTTCTTTTTGCTGAAGTTGTGGGAAATATAGGCTTGAAAAGTGGCACTGACTTACTATATTCTTTTATGCTCTCTTAATTTACTTAGCCTATACTGAGGTACCTCACAAAGGATGCTTACTTTCTACCTCTTGATGAATCTCTGAGATTTCTCTCTGAAGATGAATGTATGACTCTTGCTTCAAAAGGATGGTATATAAAAATGTGTGGAATACACAGCATAATCTTAATTTGATGTAGTTAGATGTTTTGTTAAGATGATTTGATGTAGTTATATGGTGTTGATAAAAACAAACCAATCATTCTGTTAAAATGCTGTAGCATGGGAATATGATAATGTTCTTCATAAAAAAAAAAGCAGTTTGTAGCATTTCTGAACATGCAAAGAAGGATAGAAATATTTGGAATGAAGATTTTTATGCCATGAGATTTTAATTCTGCTATGAGATTGTGACTCTGTGAGTTGATAGCCTGCTGAAATTTAGATCATCACTAGTATAAGGGTTGTGACTGATGTTATTTAAAAGCACCTCACTTAAAGTCCTCAGATATTAATTAAGGGTGATGTTTCACATGTTAGTTGGAACTGATCAAATAACTTGCGGCTATTAAGAGGGGCAGTCCTGTTTGCCCTTCCCCTTCTCCCTTGTGTGCTCCTGTCCTCTTTGGTCTTGGGTGACTTTTAGTGAGCTGGACGCTTGCTGGAATAGCAGAAAGCCGTTGTTGCTGTACTGCTTGGTTTGCTTCCTGCTGCCGAGCAAGTTGCACTGATGGATCAAATGGCCAGATGTGTGCTGTGGGGGATGGAGGGTATGGGTAGGTGCGGGAGGTGGGTGGGAAGGAGTGGAGCTCCCCTTTGGAGGCAGCCAGCTCTTAAGACTGCCTGAGACGTCTCATGAAGTCTCAACCTGAGAGGTGCAGAGGAAGAGCACCCCTTTCTGTCACGGTGGGCTGAAGTCTTACTGAAATGAAAAAGACTAGCTTGCACTGTGCAGCTGTTTTCCTGGACCTGAATAGGACTCAGACGGGTAGATTTAAGAAAATGCTGGACATGCTGAAGAGATAATTAGAGATTTTTTTTTATAAAATACATTTTTTAAAAATTTTTTTTTTTTTACTGTATATCTTCATGTTGCTACAAGTTGTATGTATGAGGGTGGACTAATACATGTACAAATACAATGTTTTTTCTGTGTTATCTTTGCACTCTTCCTGCTCTTATTTTCGGTGATTCGGATTTTCATTCTGTGTATCCTAATCTACATTGCAAATTTCTTTGGCAGCAACTGCCTTTTAATACATGCTTTTGCAGCAGCACTACAATCAGATATAGTTCTGATTGGAACACTGGGGGCCTATCATAAGGCAAACAATTACTGATCATAATTATACATGTAACAGTAACATGCCTGGCAGTTCTAGTTTCTGAGAGCTGGCCGGTATTCCAGTAAGAATAGTTACTCCCTCTTTTCTAACACTTCTTTTTTGCCAGTCTAAATTTGTACCACACATAAACAAGATCTGCAAACCGACTGCAATTCAGAGAATGGTTAATCAGAATATTTTTTGAGGTTGGAGTTTTAGCCCCAATGAAACAAGGTATTAAAAAAGTCTGGTCCAGTACAGAAAAGGGAGTGAGGTGGAGCGGTGAGATGCTTTAGCAATGCTGCCATCTCTTGATCTTCTTTGGGATTGCCACCCTTAAAAATTCATGGGAGATAGGGTGGAATTCTTAAAAGTAAAGCCAAGATCTCTCCAAACCCCGGAGTTAACAAATGACATCATTATTATTTTTCCTAAAGCCTCTCAACCTTTATGTAAATAAACTCCTTAAACACATAGCTGCATTTACCTCAAGCTAGGCTGCTTTCAGGCTTTTATATTTTTAATAACTTTCCTGACTGTGTCACACAAAGTTGAGGTTGTTCTGAATTGCTGTCATTTAAATTAAAAATTAACACTGAGAAACAGAGAGATGAAAGGAATGACAACAGCTCTGTCCAGTAGTAGTGTATGCCTCGTGAACTCTTAAAAGGTCTCTGATGATTGGAAGCCGTGATGGGGGCAGAGATGACTAAATTTTTCTTTCTAAGTTCATGGAAGTTGAAAACCCACTTAAGTAATGGTTGCTTTGGGGTTTCTATAAATTAGGGTCTTAGCTTAGTTTCCAGTGGGAAATCCAAAATGTTGATTACAAATGATAATTCTGTGTGGAGATTTTAGCAGTATTTTTTTTTTCTTTGGCCAGCAAGTTTGTGGAAGATACCAGTTTCTCATACCTGAATGAATTAATAGAAAAGAGTGGATTCCAATAGGCTTATATTTTCCTGAAGCTTTCAAAAAAGTCAGTCTTTTTTTTTTCTTTCTTGTTTTCTTTCTTTCTAATTTATCAAGGTTTGAAATATGGAAGTTTAAGGTTTTGGGTTAAAATGAGAATTGGTTTTAAGACAGTGTACATGAAAAACACTGAAATCTGAAGGTCTCGATTTGAAATGTTTGAGATAGAATATTTCTGTAGAACGCTACTGAAATTATTTCTGGATTAAAAAAACTACTTAGTTTTAGTTATGTTTTGATCTATCTTGAAAATTAATATAATTAGATATTAATTTGAATGGAAGATAACATTTCTGAACAGATCTAATCACTGCAGCCAGATGAAAATGAACTTTGTCCTTGTTTCTAAATATACTCGCTCCTGGACAGATTGAAACAAGCTGGTATGATTGTAGTCCCTGTCTTGACAAGTGCATTTGGTACCTAAAGACAATTATGCCAGTCCAGCTGGTTCCACAAATGCTTTTAAAAATCCTTTGAAAATAGCAAAATTAATGATAAGAAAATGCAAGTTTTCATTTGGAATTCTGCTGGTTTTCCTCTCATCCTTACCACATGAGGTGGTACATTTCCAATGAAGAGGCTGTTTTCATGACAACTGGTCTGAGGTTTCCAGTACTGCTCAGGAGTTGTGTGTTACAGAATATTGATCTGAACTGTAGCAGAACTGACGACTCAGAAATATTTGTATCTGTCACACAATTTAACATCTGCCCCCTTAGAGAACCCCACTGTAAGGTTATTCTGTAACTTTGCTACTCTCAAATTCTAGTGATGGGGGAAGACAACTCTTTTTATTTTCACATTTGTTTTTTTATTACTATTTTTTCTTTGACTCTTTCTGCTTGTGCTGCTCTTGGCTAGGTAATTTATGGCCTAATATCAGAGCCCTAGACAACTGTGCGGGTTGCCAGGGGCTTGGCAATCAGATCCGAGAAGTGTTTTAAAGATGTGTTTTGTTGGAAATTGCTTTTCTGTTCTTCCCCAAATGAAATCCTGCTGCTGCACACATTTATTTTGGAATGGGAGGAGCAGCAGTGGAGGGAGAGACGGTGTGTGTTTATAAAGACACATGAAAAACAAAGCTTTTGGGAAGCTGAAGCTTGCTGGGGAAATGAGGAGTGGGCACTTCCGTTTGGACAAGAGGTGAAATTTTCAAAGACTGGGATGGGGGATACTTCTGAGGCCATGGGTAACATTTGCTTTTATACAGGGTGAAAATAGTGGTCAACAGATGTTTCCCACTCTGATTCTCTGAATGCACATGCTGTAGCCCTGGGTGTCCTGCTGTCCTGAGATCTGCCGCAGAGTAGGAGCCTGTGTCTTTCCGTGATCCTGCACTGATATCTGGCTGTATGCTGCTGCCCCTCTGCGTGTTAGCGCTTCGTACTCAGCAGGTCCCAGTGGCCTCGTGGCTTCTGCATCACCATGCTTTGGGAACAGCATCATGGTGGCATTGATTAAGGGCTCTTTAGAAATTAAACACTTTTTCTGTGGCTGGTTTGTTTGGAAGAGAGAAAGGAGAGTGAAAAAAAAATGTGTGTGTGCGTGAAACAGCAAGTAGAGCTAAGGCTGCTTTGGTTTCATGAGATTTTGTGTTTCAATAAAATGTATGAGCTTTCTAGGGAGCTCTAGAGAATCCTGGTAGCTTTTTATTCCTTCTCTGCTTGCTGTTGCTTTCAAACAGTAGCTCCCAGGTGCTCTGCCTTATTTCCTTTTGTTTTAGGATGGCTCTTTTCTGAAGCTCCCATCCAGCTCCTCAGCTGATCTTTGCAAATATCTCTGCTGAATTTACCAACCAAACTTGTTTTTCCTTTCTCACCTGGTTGCGTTATTGACTTCCAATCCTCTGCAGCTTTTATACTGAGGAAGGGCATGCAGTGTTTGCAACAAGTTATGTGAACTGATAGTGACCTCTCTGCAGCAGCATTTTATCGGGCTGCTCTTATCCCTTAGCTATTCTTTTTGTAAAAATCAACTGTGTTTCAGCTCTAAGTCTTGTAATAGTGTTCCCTTTTCTAGAAGTGCCAGTTCATCTCCTTTACCTACCACCAACCCTGCCCCTCCCTCTGCAGGATTTAGTTCAACCACCCTTCTAGTTCTTGTTCTTCCTTCCCCTCCACAGGCATCCTGTCTCCCCTCCACTGAGATTTTTAGCAATCGCATGTATTGCAGAAATCTCATTTTAACTTTTTAAACATCTGCTTCTCCTGCTGTTCTTCTTTCTGGATGCCTCATCCTTTTCCTGCTTTGGAAAATACCTGGTCCCGTCTGAAGAGCACTGTGTGATTGTGTGATTTTGCACTTCAGCATTCAGAGCATATCTTTTCATGACTGTTGATCTGGGCCCTCATCCCAGAAATTATGAGAAATTCTTCTTCTTCCATTACTTTTTGGAGACCTCTAAAAGCGGAATTTCAGCTTCCCAGAAAGGAAGAGTTTCTTTCTGTTTCTGGGGTAATGGTTGGGGTAGTGGTCACTTTTTAAACCATAAGTATATGCACAGTCTTCAACATTTTTTTCTGTCTAGAGTAAATCTGTGTCGTCTTTGTGAGGTCTTTATTTTGGTCGTATAGTTTCTTGGTTTTAATGGAAATTTTGATTGGGACCATGCTACTTACTACTACTCCTTTTTTGCATCTCCACTTAGAGTCTCCTTAGTTTAGGCCAACATGTTACTACAGCCTTAGCAAAGTACAACTGCCTTTTGCGTAGAACACAAAAGGAAAAAAGGGGGAGTGCTTCATAGAGCCAATATTAATAGGATTGAATAACACCTTGAATTAAATAAAGCAATTATGTAACATTACATTAAAAAAAAAAAAAAGAAAAAGGTACATAGTCTAAACATCCCCAGGCCAAGTTGGAATTGCCACACAAGAGCGTTGAATGATGCTATGTCTGGGCCATGAAGTCCTGCTGACATAGCCAAGTTATGTCAAATTATGCAAAATTTCCCCTGTTTCCATGTGTGAAACCTCCATGATGGCAAAGACGAGGCTACACAAAGGGGGTGGAACTGCCATCAGTGCAGGGAGCGTTCAGTGCTTATACATAGGATGCCCAGTACAACCAGAACCATAATGAGCTCCACACTAGATAAGATCTTGTTTAGGGAACTAGAAAGTAGAGGAGGATATGGGCAGCATCATGGCTCTGGCAAACTAAAGGTAACTGCACTGAGTGTTAAGAAAAGAGGTAGATTCTTCAGTCTTAACCTATTGACAGAGGAAAGAATCTACTGGAAAAACAAAGTGTAATTTTTGTTTTAAAATGTCCCTGACTCAGCTTCCTGCAACGCTGAAGTCATGCGAGGCAGGAGAGGGGATGGACCTAGTAGCAAATGGCTTCAGGGAAGAGTGACGCTTTCATACCAAGCATATTCAGAGTAAACCACAGACAAGTCAGCTCTTGACCTGTACTGAGAGCAGGGACAGTCTCTGCAGTAGCAAGCGAAGACCTCTTTCCTCAGGAAATCACAGGATTTGTCTACGTGATGTATTAGGAGCCAGCATGAGCTTGTGACTACCAGAAATATGTTGCATAAACATACCCCTAACAAGCTAGTCCTTGAACATACATATTTATTATGGCAGAATGTTTGCTTACTGGAAACAATGCAGCCAACACAAACATACAGAAATCATGTGCCAAACCTCTCCTCCAGAATGAGATTGCCTTTAAAATTACAGGATTCAACCACCACCACCGACAACCTAATGGAATATATTTTGGATTCTTTTTATTTGCTGTCTGGTGTTGGAACATTCATTGTTTGCTTGCAAGTTAGCCACGTTGTCATAAAAGCTAGAAATGTGCTTAAAAAAAATTAAATCTCAGATGCTAGGGTAGTTACCTGGTTCTGGCCTCTGCAATTACTCACAAAGACATTGGGTATCACAAGAGTTGTGCTGGGTGTGACTACTCAGGGTTGTGTAACTGGGGAGATTCACACCTGTGTGCTGTAAGGATCATGGATTTGAATGCTGGAGTGGGACATATACATGTTCACATAAGTTGAGTAGAAAATAAACCTTGAGTGAGTTTAGAAGATGTACAAGATGCTTAAGGATGTGGACAGGCTTTCTTTTCTGGGTGTAAGTAAAGTAGTTTAAGATGTTCCTGGCCTCAGCTGTTCAGCTTCCTCCGGCGCTGGAAACTACTGCCTCCCCAGCCGAGCTGGTGCTATGGGAAGGATGCAGTGCCAGATCACCTTCCCCATCAGCTTAAGATCAGATAATGGCCTCTGAACCTAAATGACTGGATTAGGAACATTTGCACCTTCTGTATTCGTAGGAGTGAGAATCCTACTGATAGGAGCTAGGAGATTGGGGGTGACGTGCATCTGAGAAATGCTAATGCCTTAAATCACTTCCAGTTCTCTGTAGAATAAATGTGTGTCTAACCCAAGGCAAGGCTGAAAAGGTGCTGGCAACGCGGCTTGATATTACAGACACTGAAAGTTCCTGCCTCAAAGGTGCTTTCTGCTTTCTCAAGAGGGAATCCCAAGATATGGAGCTTAGGAAAGAGTGTACGTGAGGAGCAGAGGATCAGGTGTCACTTCACTGAAATTTCTTTGCCCTTCAAACTGAGGCTGAGCCACTGAAACTGCTTTGGGTTTTATCTCAGCATTGAGGATGCAGCTGGTTTCCAACTGGATAGCGATATGTCATCTTCTCCTCCATCACTGCTCTGTGCCTCTCCATGATTAGATACAGATGGAGCTGTCTCCTAGACGGGTCTCTGTCCGGATGGTGCTGTTGCTGCTTTGATTTTGATGCCCTGTGTTTGGAATCAGATCCTAATTCACATCAGAAAGCAAACAAACTCCAAGAGCTGGAGTGCAGTTGATACATTAAAATAGGCTGTTTGAGATTTTGCTCCATTTCTAACATTTCTGCAAGGCTGTCTTTTGTCCTGGGCTTATCATTACCCAACAAAAGTATATAATACAGTCGGTGTTAGATCAGCCATTTCATATGCATTATAATTTTAAGTAATGCTTGCCTGACCTTGTGTGCTGGGAATGATCACAGCTGTGTGTGTGCGTGTGGGGGGTGATGCGCTCCTCCATCCTGGCTGTCCTGCTCCTGCCCTTCTGGCAGTGAGACAGCAAAATGGCTGTCCTGTCGTGTTGGTGTCTCTGCCATTCTCCAGGGGTTTTCAAACTAAGTCACTGACTGAGATGGAAAGAAGGAAAAGCTGCTCTTCTCTGATCCTGTATGGTAAAACTCAGAGGGTTACAGGAGAGATATCAAGAAGAGAAGTGAAGCCTAAAAGCAGGTGAAAACAGCTGCGTAGAAAACAAATCACTGGGGCAAGGAAAATATCACTTTCAGCACAACTAAGTTTCATCAATGGAAATTCTCTGTACGCACTCATTACCATGTGACAGAAAACCACACGCTTCACGAGGTCCACACAAGATGGTCATGTGAGATGAAGAGTGCTCAAGTCTTTCATCGTTGCAAGGAAACATGAAATTGTTCCCGGGGCATGTGTTTCTGACAGTCCCACCCAACTTTTCCTTCTCTTCTTTAGTCTTGGGAAAGTGTGTCCTGGAAAACGTAATAGTCATAAATGAAGATTTTTCCCTTTGACTTGTTATTTGCAGTCAGATAAAGATTTTGTTTCTCAATAACATTACTGTTCAGCATTCAGTCACATCCTGAGGAGGAACTGGTAATATTTTTGTGATCCCTCGGATGTGACTGTGAGCATTCCGTAATCTGCAGCAGTCCAAAATTGCCCGTATGTGATGGGGAAGAGGGCTGATTTTTCAGGATGGTGGATGAGGAGTGCTTTTCTGTTCCATCCCACCGGCACCACTCTGATGAGCCCATCAAAGCACTGAGGATGCGTACAATGAATGCTAAGCACATCGTGCAAATAAGCACAATAATAATAATGTTGAAGATGGCAAATGAATAATTTCTCTAAATGAAGCTTGGGCAGGAATTCAGATAGAAAGTCTGTAATTAAACCAAGCTGGAACTTGATCAACATACTGAAATGGTACTAGGGAAAAAAGAAAAAAGTTATTTAATGACTATTATCAGGAAGAACCTTGGCTTTTTATTTCATCCAGAAAGAAGACAACTGTCAGCACCAGGAAAAGTCAGATTCCCAAGAGAATGTCCCTCATTCTCACGCATAGTTTTCCCATGGAGAGTTGCTATCTTGGGTTGCCAGGATAATACCCATCAGTTCTGGACGTGGAGCAGAGATTTGTACAGACAGACACTTCTGGGCTTGAGCCTGGCCAGGCAGTGGGAGGGCTGGTGGGTGAGCTGAGCACAGCCAGTGTTGGTCCTGTTTGAGGATGCAGGGAGTGGACGTGCTTGGTTTTAACACTTGGTCGTACTGAAGTGGATGAAACGAGTGCTTGCACAGTCCTGCTTCCGTCCGAACTCTGACCAGACTGGACCTTTGCTTAACTTGGGCTCTTCAGTACAAACATTACTCACAGTCCAATGATAATCTTCGGAGGAAGATAAGCAGCAAGGATCTTCACCCCATCACAAACCGCAAGAGCCCATTTGCTACTACTGCTGCTGGCTTTATTGGTCAGTGATCGCCCCCTCTTCTGCTCCCATGGCTAGAGGACGTGATAAATTATCCAGAGAGCACCTCTCTTAGCTGAACTTTGGTTGTGTATTTGTGGAGCTCAGTGCACAATTAACCTGGCACAATTCACTGTGGCATAGTTGACTGTAAATCCTTACACAACAAATGGATCGTAATCACTGTATTTCAGTGACTACTGAAAGGCAATTTGAAGACTAAATAAAGCAGGATGTTGAGATTACAGATTGTTGGTCTTTCAAAAGGATTTCAGGCAAAAGGAGAATACCTGCAGTGCTCTGCAATGCTTGTGGTGGGACTGTGTGTGCTGATGGGGGATGCTCAAGTAGTACATGGCTGCATGGGCTCATGGGGTGAGAGAAAGATCAAGCCTTCCTTCCTGTGCTGGAGGCAAAGGAGGTGGGCATACGCTGCCAGTCACATCATGGACCTGCGCTCAGTAGTGGGGAGTGACAACCACACACTGTTTTTCTTTTTCAGTTCCCATAAAAGGGATACATTGCGTAAAGCGTGGTTTTATTCCACAGCACGAGCACTGTCTTGCTGCTCATTTGACCCTACTGAAGCTAGTGTGACTTAGCTGTGCTCGTGGCTGTGAGGAACAGTTTTACAGCCACAGGCATGTTGGTATCTGTGTGAGACTCGGCGGGTGAGGAGGAGTTTGCGGAGAAAGGCATCGCTGAATGCCACAAAGCCAGGTCCTCAGTGGTGGTATGGTCAGTAATCTTACAGGAGCTTCTAGCAGCTGGCCCTCTGCCCCTGGCTCCTAGGTGGTGAAATGGTGTCATCTAAGGCTGTGCATCTGCCTACGCCTGCTGCTGTGCTAATTCTGAGAGAAATTAAACCAGCAGGAGCAGAGCTGCTTGGCCTGGGACAACCGAGGAAGTGGCAGCTCAATACATGCCAATTACCTGGGGGTTCCAGGATGGGAGCAGAGGGAGTTTGCTGTGGTGGCTTTGACGAGCTGAGGTATGATTTAGGCCCAGAGAATGCGTGAGCATTGGGCTGTAACCTTCCCTGAGCTACTGGGAGGAAGTCTATAGTACGAGCCGTGCTCGGCTCCCCACTGTGCCTTCCTGATGTGGGCTGCACTGGGGACTCTCCGTGCTTAAGGTGCTATGAATCGGATCCAAACAAGATTTAAGGTAATTTTCTTCTAATTCACAGTCGGGCAATGGAATAGATCTATCTTCTGAGAATCAAAAGTATTAATAACTCCCTTAGACGCAGTTTGGAAGCAAATGAATACCCCCATTTTTTGGTAGATTTTGAGAGCATTAATTTACTATATGGAGATGAACTCCATTAGCAGAACACATGAATTAAAACAAAAGCAGCTTATTTGCATTGTGATTAACCATTCCTGAGATGAGAAAGCTCATCTAGTTGTGAATATATGGCAACAAAGATTATAAACGGCGCGATGGGGTTTTATCTTTGGGTTTTTATGTTTCTACAAAATGGCTTTCATACAGAAACATTTTCTTCTTACCTACAGCTGAAATTTGTCACCATGGTAACCTTCTGGATTTGGAGGGGCGGGGTGCTCTAGGCAAATATGTGGACACAACCTCAGAAATCGTTATCCAAATTGGGTTTCATTTCTCCTCTCTTTCTTTAACATCTTCTCACACACTGGGCAGCAACTCATGTAACTAGATCAGAGGGAGGCCATATGGATTTATATTCTTTGTTTTCTTTCTTTGAAAAGAGCAGTGTTTGGGGCAATTTCCTCCCTTATTCAACTGGCTCCATCGTTCCCTGGCTTCAGCTCGAAGCCAGCTTGGCTCTCCGGGAGCTGCTGGACCACGCTCCGCTCCAGTGCCTGCAGCATCACCCGCTGTTGCTGGGGAAACGCAAAAATCCTGAGCTGGGGTCCCAGGAGCCCAGCGTTAGAGAATACACTGCTCATTTACTGACTTGAATATACACATAGTTCTATTTTGTTTTGTTTGACGTACGTATCTGAGAATGGCTTGGGACCTTAAACAGTTTGTGGTTTGGGGTTTTTTTTGGTATATTTGAAGAGAAACAAACTGACACAAATGTGCACTAAGACTTCTGAAAATATGAAAGCCTTAGAGAGCTCTCACCCACAATATTGTGTCAATGCAATGTTATTTTAAGGACATGTCACTATTTTGATCATTTAACTTCTGATTTTTGTTTCCCATTTTATGTATCAGACCGCTTCCCACTGCTTGCCCATGTTCTTCTGGTTTTTAGGTTGCAGGAAAAAGGAGTAGTTTATGACTAAAGCTCTGGACAAAGGCTGCGTAGACTGAAGTTGCTATTAGTGAACTTTGACACTAACTCCTGAGATAACCAGGGCTGAGTCGTTGTGTGTCTGTCTGCCTGAGGTCCTGGTCTGTAGACAACACACAGTCTGTCTTGTTGTCCTTTTGCTTTTCGCGTGGGCATACAGTGTGGCAAGTGTTGGAGTCAGAGATGTTCTTGATCTGTGCAGTAGTGCCTTGATTTTATCTGAAGCTTCTTGGTGCAGCTAATAAATAAATAGTAAATAAAAACTATTTGAGCAATAATAGAGTGCGAGTGGTGACCCTACCTGTTTGTTTGCTTTTTGAGAAGCTCCTGGCCCACCACAGGAGGTATCAGTAAATAAACCCCTGTCATCTGAGTTCACCCACTTCTTTCTCCCCACCCGCCCCGTGACTGACTTTTACACCTTTTCTTTTCCCTGTAGGGTGGGAGCAATCAGAAACATTCCTTCATACTAAGGCAGGGTGTGATTTCAAGTGTTACCTGGCCTGGGCCAGCTCTGGCTTCCATGCCTTTCTTTGTTCCTTGGTAGCTGTCTGGTAGTCTGAAGTACTTCACCCTTAATTAAGAAGAGCAAAACCACCTTGGATTCATCCTAGGGAAAGAGCTTGTGCATCAGTGGTTACTGCAAGGGCCTGACCTGTGCTACACTCTTGCTCACAAGTAGATTTTTTTTTTTTCAAGAAAACAACCAAGCAGCTGGCTTATATTTTCTGCTAAGGCCCCATCAGTTCTCGTTTAGTGCATTTATTTGAGTATGCTGGAAGTACACCTGAACGTGGCTTCCTAATGGGGGTAAAGCCCTGAGGGGGGACTTGCATACACCAGCTTGTGTTTTGCCCCATGACCTGCCTGACATAGATGAAATAGCTGTTGAAGAGAGTTGTTGATGAACATAGTTTGGCTCCTTCTGAGCTGGTGAGGAATGTTCAATGAGCAGTGGGGCTACTGCAAGGCCACCTCAAATGCAGCAGCGAGGCTGTAACATTGGGTGGCACATTCAGTGTTTCCTGGTGCCAGCTCCTCAAGGGTAAAACATTTCTCTTACAGATTTTGGCAAAAGGTTTAAAGGCCTCAGAGCCATTGGCAGGCAGAGGGAAGTCTCCTTCAGGGCAGGTTGAGTGCTAGGTCCACTTCTTGGCACCTAGCACATGAGGCTGAGCTGACTATAAATATTCAGCCAGCCACCACACTGGTGTGCCAGTAGGGCCTGGGGGCAGAAAGCATCATTTTGGGGACTTTACAAGGCAGAAAAATTTGGAGCATGAAATAGCTGTGTTCACAGGTTGCCATCCACCATCTTACTTTCTTTACACCATCTTCTCCTCTCTTTGTCAAGGGCAACACAGCATGAAAGAGGAAAAAGACACTGTGTGTCTTTTTGTGCTGAGTCTGCAGTAAGATCTCTGGTGTCTCCTACTCCCTTTCCCCTCTTCTGCTGTATGCTTCCCTCCTTTAATCTTGTTTTGAGTGGAGTGGGGGATCACCAACAGATTTTATTAGGAAAAGGACCTTGCCATTCAGGCCCTTACAGGCACATCTCCCGGATTAGCAATATCCCTTGCAGAACTGGGTAGGGAAATTTGTAAGAATGTGTTCCTCCTCCCCCCCACCCCGAGTTGTTTTTTTTTTGAGACAGGGGTATTCCTTACAGGTGTATTCTTACCAGGTGTATTACCCCAAACACAAAATGGCTCCCTCCAAAGGGAGTGTCTCCCAATCAACTTCCCCAAAATTTAAGGCAGACAAGGAGGTGAAAAGCAATGATTTCCAAAGTTATCTGAACTTTTGGTCAAGTCCCTTAAATTGCATGCAGGCTCAGGCTGGTGGGGAAGGGCGGGG
>VXBO01003077.1:574-44036 GCA_013400135.1 Rhinoptilus africanus | reverse complement strand
GGGTGCCTGTTGCATTCAAATAAATTGATCCTCTCCCCAGAGCCCCATCTCTTGTGTGCAGCCAAATCATGTGTGTTTGCAGAAGACAGTATGCTTGTGTTTCTCCCACGACCCTGCTGGCTCATTAGTGTTATTTCTGGAGGTCTTGTTTCCACAGTAACAAGCAATTACCATTGTTCCTTGGACTGCCAAAGTTACCACCAGCAACGCAGAGGAAGATGCGTTATTCTCTATATTGGGATAAAATGCCTTCATATGTCTTGCTTTTCACTGAATGCCAATCCTGACGCAGGTCCTGTGCAAATAGCACACTCCACCCCCTGCCAATGCTGCTTTTGCTGGTATTAAGACGTGCCAAATTCTGAAACGATCCAAAATGATCTTCTCGGGTCTGTGGCTACACTGGCAACGACAGGGTCAGGATTTCAGCAGCAGGATGACTATACCAATGGTAGCTCTGGTAGGAATATAAATAGAATAGCTTGGAGGCAGTTCTTTTTGCAATTGTTCTTAGGCTTGTTCTAAGTAATGCTGGCTGGTGACGTCAATAAAATATACTCTCTGTCTTTACCCTATAGCTTCTACCAGTACAGTGGTGGAGCTCCCACAGAGGGGTCTAGTGATCTTATGCTAGAAAAATGCCCAAGGGGCGATGTGTGCGCATCTGCTCCAGCCATTTCTTCCATCAGTGGCTGCCTCTTTCCCTTTTACCTGTACATTGCACATAGACAGATTCAGCTAGAATGGGCTTTAAACCCCATAGAACATATCCTGAATTTCATGTACATATTGAAAGATTAGACAGCTGGGAAGCTGAAGGAAGACGGACTTTTGTAGGCAAGAGACATGGGGTAGTGGGATGTTGGGGCAGCTGGATTAGGTTTCATGACTTGGAGAGTCTTTATGGCTTTCAGCAACTCCAGTTTCCAAGTGTGACTTCATATTCTAAAAAGCTCTGTGGCCATGTTGTAAGCTCTGAGCTCCTCTCAATGGAGTTTTCCTGTGAATTGGTGTATGTATGGATCTGCATATATGCACCCACTTTGCCCAAACAACTAATAACAGGTGTCGGAGGGAGAACGTGCCTCCAGCCTCCATAAACCAATGCACAGAGGAGTGCAAGGAGTCTTGCTCCAAGGTAGCTGAAGCAAAGAGATCAAGAGAGGCATTTTAAAACTGGGAAGGACCTTTTGCGAAAGGTCTTGGAAACACCTGTACTAGAAATTTTTAAAACCTGGACTTACCAGAGAAGGTAGAGGAGAGTTTCATACCAGGCCAGTATATTTGGGTGACAATGAACAGAAAGAGTGCTGCTTTGACAGCTACCAAGATCGTACTACTTTAATTGCCCTCGAGGAACTAAAAACTCAACAGCAAACATACTGTCTGTCCTTGGGATGGAGACAGGGATAGGCAGAAACAATTGGTGATAGGGTCCTTGATTCTTTTTTCTGCCTAAAGTCCCACCAGGTCTGTGGAATGAAGGTGGAGGAGGGAATGAAACTCAAGTTTCTCTTCTCCTCTTTTATGTTGCATCTTCCTAAAGCCTTGGATTTTAGCACGGTCTGTATGATGGGGGAGAAAAAAAAAAGATAATTAGATTCTCCACACGTAAACCAGAATCCAGTGTTTGAGTTCTGGCTGACAGCATACGAGGCTTGGCTGCCTCATAATGAGCCGAGACTCGGCTTTTTTGTATTGGAAGGAAAATAGTCCCATCTCGAAAATAAACCAAGCCTTTGCTCTTTATCTGTAAGCTTCAGGGGACCCACAGGCATCCCAGATTTCAGCCAGGGTGGTGTGCCGAGCTTGCCAGAAGACACTAGGTGGAGGCCTTGGGCTGCAGTTTCACCACTGTCATAGAAGGCAGGAAGAGCAGAAGACTTGTGCTTTCAGAAGGGAGATCTTTTTCCTTTCTTGCTGCTCTGACGTGCTAGAAAGGCAAGTCCAAGCTCGCCAGGTGCAGAATGGGATGAGCGGAGGAATGGAGAAGTGTCTGCCCCATCCCAGGTCCGCCCTGCAACAGGATTTTGTGAGCAGGGCTGCAACGGGAATGTTGAAGCCACCTTAGTTCTTGGGTGTGATTGGGTTGCAAGGCTGATTTAATTTATCTTGATTTATTTTATCCTCATTTATATATCCTGATGGGGATAATGTTGAGATCCCCATGAATGCATATAAAAAGTATTAAAACTGAGATGAAAGTGAGGACTGATGAGCTGATTTATTTAGTGACAAATGCTGGTAGAACCAGCTAAGATGAATTGTGTGCTGTATTTACAATGATTGCTTTTGACAAGGCCTCCAATCTTAAAACTATTTCAAATAGGGATATTTAGAGTTAGTACAAAGAATGAATCACAGGTTAAGTGAGAGCCAGATGAAACTTGAAATGTTAATTTTTAGAGAAATTTTGAAGTTTATGATAGCAAAGCTTCTTATTACTCTTAGTGATAAAAATACTGTAGTCAGTGTATTCCTAGGAACTAAAAATTATGCATATTTCAATTAGATACTTTTAGAAAAATAACTGGTGTTTTGTTTTGAAAATTAGTTGAATTTTGGTACAGTTTCACGTTAGTTGTAATGCATTTACGTTATGCCAAAATCAAGTCTCATATGAGGGCTTGTTATGCAATCCTACCAGTAACATAGCATACTGTGAATATCATAATTAAGTATTCTCTTATATAATTTAGCACAGGTGATATTTTATTTTCAAAACAAGTGATTTTTCTACGAAGTAATGAGTTTTCTATCAAAAGCGGTACCAGCTTTATTAGTCTGTGCCAAGTGAAACAATTTAAATTTTTACACTCTGAAGAGGAAATGTGCTGGGTACTAGTTAGGGAACAATTGTTTTTAATATCCTAGAAACCTGATTCCAGGCTAATGGCAGGATATTGAACACAAGCAGCTTCTCTCATTATTAACTGAAGAATGTAAAAACAATACAAGCAGTAGAATATGATAAGAAAATATAAGGTTGCTTTCAAAATTAGTATTTTAATTTGAAAGAAAATCTGGCATTTTTTTCCCTGAAGGCAAACTTTCCAATACAGAAAATTTTGTTTGAGCCTCCTTTTCCATAGGGATTCTTCATTTGTACTTATGGTTTTATGAAAAATGTTGATTTTATCAAAATAGTATTTTCTGGTTGAAGACTGTTTTGATTAAAATTTTCTCACTAGTGTGAGCTGTCATGACACTCTCCTCCTCCACCCTCTGAGATGTGGTAAAGGGGTGAGTGAAATTATTGATTTATCTTTCCTTTTTTTTTTTTTTTTAATGCAATGACTTCGAGAGCTCCATGGCTGTTTTGCAGACAGATGCACAATTGTGAAACATCAATATGGACTGCAAATCTCTACTGTCAGTCAGCTCCTCTTCCCTTCTGCATAACGTAATCGCTATCTCCACAATGCCTGCACAGATACACATTTGCAAAGATGTTTTTCTGGAGATAGCGTGCATAGCAAGCCCGCCTTTACTTGCTCTCATCTCTAGCAACATTATATGGAGTTTCAGTTCACAGTTCACTGTGTTCCCCCTCCTACCACTGAAATGCAGCCAACTCCGAGCTGCGGCTATTAAACATCACACAAGCAACACCACAAAACAGATTATGGAAAGCAAAGGAATTCAGAGAAAAGCAAAAAGTTGAGTGAGGACTGCAAGGGTTGCCTGGGAAGTGATATCAAAGGATTATAGGGAATGAGTAGTGGTTAATGGTGACACAGAATAACTGTCACCTTGATATTCAGGTGATACCAGCATGCAAGGAAGAGCTTTTGAGGGTGGCACAAAGAGATGTCACTAGAAGTAGTCAGGTTTCAGCCAGGGAGACTTGCAGGTCAGTGTTCCTAACCCCTAAGTATTGTGAGGCTGTCGAAATCTCAAGGAAAGGTCTGCAGGTATCATTGCTTGAGGGTTTTAAAACTGGTCAAAGTTTTAAGACAGGACAAGGCAGTATCAGGACAGGTAAATAAAACAGGATGGAGCAAATAGCTATATCTGTCCCCACTGTGTATGAGTCTGAGAAAACAGTTGGAAGAAAGATAGCAAGGTCTGAAGGAACCTCATGTACAAAGTTAGAAAAGAGTGTGAACTGGCATGACAAGAGCTAGGACATGGCAAGGGAAAAGCTTTCAAAGACAGTGCTCTTCTTGGACAACATGATGACCTTAGGGTAGGAAAGGAGGAAAAAGTGGAAGATGTGCAACGAATCAGAGGAAAGGAGAAATGCGTGTGAGTGTATGTAGCTGTTCATGTGTGTGTGTGGCACAATAGGAATCTCATTCAGACTGGAAAAATCATTGTAAGTGTCTGCATCTCAGTTTGCTCAGACTAGTGGCTGGAAGAGGGCACCTTGGCACAAAACCTGCACCTGAATTCTTGCTGTTTAAGATACAGTGATGAGGGGGGAAGGTTGCCAGACACTATCACTAAGCATTCAATGAACAAACAAGAAATGACTGCAAAAGTCTCTTCACAACTCAAGTTGCATAGCAACAATAAATTGTCAGATTGCTGATATGGCAGTCCCTTACGTTATCCCCATTATTAGAGCCCTTTTTCAGAATCATGCACAGCAATGTAACTAGCCCACTCCCGAGTTGATTGGTTGATTGGTTGACTCTTACTGAATGATGCCATGTAATGCTGCAAAGGTGTCTCAAAGTAGTACACCAGAGAGAGAAGTCTTTGAGAATCCATCAATATAGGCCTTGGGGAGAAAACGATGTGCCTGTGCAGGATGGCTCAGGAGAGACAGATCAGGGAGCAGCAGTATCCTCAAAGCATCTGACAAACTCAGCAGGGTGTATATTACCCCATCACTTCTCTGAACTGAGTCTTCATTGATCCAATTGAAAGGCTATTTTGAGGGGTAAGCCACAGTTGCTCATAAGACATGAGTTTCAAACTCTTCCAGTTCACGCCTGTGCCTGGTAGTTGGATCACTGCTACGGACCATTGCTGCTGTGAAATCCGAACTTCAAGACAGTGTAAGTGTAAGCACCTTGTGAGCTGTCTCCAGGTGGAGATGCTGACGCACAAAAGCAGTCACAGCATCATCATCCTGTGTGTTTCAGACACTGCCAGTATCTGAAACAATACCTAGAAGTCTGCTTGTCTTGCAGGATGTTGCTAGTGTCCTGCATAATTTCTTTCCTAGATGTCTTGTATAACACAGCATCCTCCTCCCTGTTTCATTCTGATGCTGCTTCTTTCGCTGGCACAAGATCCTGAAATGCCCCTGCCATCTCTTTGCAGCCAAGGCAACCAGGGTCACTGGGTACCAAGGTGTATCTGGAATTTTAAGGACTCAAATAAACTGAATGAACTCCTTTACTACAAACATCAGACTGACATGGAATTAGGATGGCAGGTAGAGCAGAAATTAGCTTACAGGCCTTTGCACTGGGTGATGGGGAGGGTGGCCTGCCTAAGCAAGTAATTCTCAGTGATGTATCTCCTTTCTGAAGAGCGCCTGGTTGTAAACTCTACCAGATTTTTCAAGGTCACCACTGCAGATCATGAACAAGCAAACAGACTTCAGAAGGGCAAGACAGACTGCCGGTCCTCTCTGTACAGTGTAGTGTAATTCTGCTTCATTGAAACAACGGGTGAAGGAACAAACCACCTTGAGATTCGGTTCTTCTATGTTTCTGTGCCCAGAAGCCAGAGCACACAAATGGCATAACACCTGGACTAGATGTTACAAATCACTCTTGCTTGATATTAAGGGGATCAAGCTCGGACAAGGTCTAACACAGCAAGTGATAAACATCCATGCATGACATTGCTAAAAGAGATCTGATGGCCACAGAGTTCTCTATCTTTCTAATGCAAAATAGTTTAGCAGCCCTTACAAAGAAGAAGCAAAAGGTGTTCATCTGTCTTTATCCTTTCTTCCCTTGAGTATCTCCCATGAACAAGATCTGCCAGAGAGGACAATCCAAAGAGCTTATTTCTCTCTCCAGGAGAGAGCCTCCTTCTCTTTGTCTGTGTTTTGGATTTCTCTTGCTTCCCCCTGGGGATGAAGGATTTGAGATCATTAGAGAAACATCAGGTGTTAAGAGTGGTCTCTGGTACCCATCAGCTTTCTAGCTCAGCCCTTCTGAGGACCACTATTGGGAGGGATTTATCCATGAGCTCTGCAGTACAAATAGACTTTAATGCCTTGTACACGTTTTGCTCTACACCTTTAATGCTCTACACATGTTTGTTGACAGCCCTGGTACTTCCATGAATGAGTCAGTCCTGCATTTTAGGCTATGTCACCCAAAGAGTTTTGTATAGCCTTGCTGCCATGAGCTATCTGGAGCTACAGACAGAAGAGGCTGTTCCATGGGGCTGGTTCTCATTTGAGAATTGTTATGGCTGTTTCTTTTTAGCTTGATCTTCTAGTTTACGATGGAGATAGAGCCGAGGGTCCCCATTGCCGAGTGGAGGATTCTCAGACCTTACACTATGGACGGTCATCACACTATGGTCAAATCTCTGTAAGATTTCTCTCCATGTATCTCTATCAGTCTCAGTCCGTATGTCTGTCTTAGTACCATCTTTGCAATACCTCAGCTTTATTTGACAGTGTGCGTTTCCTATGACCTTTGGAGGATAACGTTTGCAGGTTAAAATATGCTGAATAAGGACAAATGAACAATGCAAAAGAAGTGAAAATAGGCAGGTTTTAAAGAAGATCATCTTCTGACAGCATTGTTTGAATGTGTGCTCATTTCTCATAAACATTCAAAGGTTCAATTTTCCTGTTTCTAGTATACATGGAAAACAAATGTCAAGGCTGCACATGACTACTTGCCATAAATTAATATTAAATGTGCACACACACTTCACCTAGAAGTGCTCATACACTCCTCTTGTCAGAAAGCAGAATAAATAACAATCAGAATCACCTCCTAGAGCTGGTGATTTTCATCTGTAGATATGAAAGTGCTCTACAAGAAAGGTCTGGATCATAGCCTCCAATTTTGCAAATGGGACACAGTTCCTTAGTGAAGTCACTTGTCTGGTAGTCGCAGAGCTTCTGCCTCTCAGGCTGATCTGTAGAGGCAAGTGAGGATGCACATTTGATTAGTTTCTCTTCCATCCTTGACTGCCCCTTTTAAAAGGAGTTGCTCACTCTTTCATTTACTGCTCAGGGCACGAGGTTATCCATCACCACCCACCATAGGCTGCCGTCTATGCTGGCTGTGCATGTGTGCTTACTGGCATGTATTTTCTCTTTGTCTCTCTTCCTCTTTGCCTTGCAGACATGCCTTTTTGCTTCCCTTCAGGTCATCTCTGCTTCTGCCTTCAGTGCCCCTCACTGCAGATCGTCTCTTCTCCCCTGCATCTCTTCTGGGCTGGCTAGAGGCCTCCTAAAGCAAGTTTTCTTGCAGAGGAGGCCTGATAGCGTGTCTGGGTTTTCTCAAACTCTCCCACCAGCCTCGTCCTTTTCTCAGGAGTCTCTTATCTTCCAGGGTTGCCAGAGGAAGATCTGTAGTTCTGAGTCCTCTCTCTGCTTTCTTGTGTAGGTATTCATCCGGACGCCCCCACCAAACTGTGCAGGGATGCAGAGTGCAGGAGGATTGTGAGGTGAGTGTACTGTTTCCGGCCAGGGCAGATTTTGATAATGGGTTTTACAAGGTTCCCTGGGAGGATGGGCTTGGTAGGGGCTTCAAGAAATGAAGTCAGAAGGGACTTGATCGAAGTGTCTAAAGTAACAGGTAGCAGAAGAGGTCTGTCGGAAACACCTTTTCTTTGTGTCTCTTCACAAACTAATGAAGGGCCATTCAGGGAAAAGTTGGCAAATACAGTACTTGACTACTTTGCACAGTGGTAATTAAACCACAAGGCACGTTGCCACTGGGTGTTCTGGAGGCCACAAACTAAAGCAAAAAATCCCAGTGGCTCTACAGAGTGAGCCATTTTCCAAATTTCCAGGAATTAAAATGTTTCTTGAGCCTCCTGTTACTTCTTTTCAGGGCTCCAAGGGCATCACCAGCCTTGACTGTCTCTGTCCAGCATTTCCTGGGGCTCCCCCCACCCTGCCCAGGTCCCAGAACTCCATTTCAGCCCCCGAGGGCCATCAGTCCCTGTCACAGAGACAGTGCAGCAGGGCCAGTCTCCAGCTCCCCACAGCCCTGCCTTGATGGGCCACAGCCCCACTGTACCAGGGAGGTACCTGATGCCCAGGGCTGGGGCTGCCCCTGGTGCCCCCCAGCTGCCCTGCTCCTGGCTGGGGTGGTGGGATGTCCCTAGGGAGCCCCCAGCCCCCACAGTGCTCTGACACTTCTTCTGCTGTTTGGTGTGGACACTACTAGACTCTTGTCAGCTGTGCCCTGCTCCATTTGTGTGGTTTCTCTTAAGCCCTGTACAGTCTATCCCTCCACATGCCGTAGCCAATAGTATTTTTAAAGTGGATGATTCCGTCCCAATGTACTGCTTTTATCTACAGCAAGAGTGTTAATGCCTGCCAGGGTATAGAACTGGTTGCAGAGACTGCAAATGCGATACTTGGACTAGTAAGTCATTTTACCAATGCACTTCCTCTTAAAAGTGATCATTGTTAGAAATCATTGATCTTTTCCTTGTCCTCTTAGTCCGACAATATCACAGCTCCAAAATGGGGAGCCTTGCTGTGTGAGCAGAGATACACAGATCAATATCCCTTCTCACAGCAGCAAATGAAAATGAGTGGTACAAAGGTGGACTTCCACAGCGCTGTTAGCAGGAATAGTTTGGAGGCAAGCATCAAATGTCATGGCAGTTGAAATGAAGAAAGTGTATATAGATGTTTATGGCATCAATCTGCCATCAGTCCTGGTTTGGATTTTAGGTATTGTTATTTTGAGGATAATTGCAACATTTAATTATAAAATTTCCAGAATTTTGGGGGAGAGGGAAGGGAATGAAGCTAGAAATATCTGTTGAAATAGCTGTATCTTACTGTGTTTAAGGACATCCATTTCAGCAAGGCAGGTGGTCGCTCAGAAGAGACTAAGGGACCCATGCTTTTGTGAACATACATTCCTATGCATACTAAAGCTGCAGGCTGGAATATCTTTGCTCTAGATTTACCAGCAGATATATTGCAGCTCAACAACCAAAGTCTCCAATACCAAAATCCATTAACTAAAGTATAGCCTTGGTACAGCCCAGGTACGTTTGGTTCTGGGTCTTCCATTGGTGAGATATTTGAGCAAAGCATGTTGCATCCATTGTGAGGATTTTCTTGCACCATGCAGGACAGAGAGGTCATGGACAGACTCAACTTTTTTTAGAAAAAGGAAATAACTTTTCAGACCAAAGAGTTAAAAAAATGTTGGTATGCTGACATCCATCGCTTTATTGTGTTGGGTTGTAGGAGGGGTAAATTTTTTTCTCCAAGTACAGAAAAGCCGCCTTGCTCTTTCTGAATTTGATGCCAAGGTCAAATTCCCAGCCCAGCTGCTTTGCATGCTCACGGGGGGACGGCTGGGCTGCCTCGCTTGCATGCTGCTTCATGGTCTTGGCAAATATGGGGCCCAACAGTGCATCGAGTCTGAGGAATCCCATAGGAAGCCTCCACAGCGAGGATTTTAACACAGTGATTAAAAGCGAGACAAGGCTGCATCCATATTAACCTCCTCTCTGCAAAACCCAAGAAGGTCTCCTAACTCTCTCCTCCCCAAACCCCCATCGCTTTTCCTCTTTCTTTGATTTTTCTGCTAAAAATAGGGTGACAGAGGGACTGTGGGGTAAGCAGCTGGAGTAGAGCGGAGCCAGTTGCCATAGAAACCAATGAGCCACTTAGCAGCACTTGCCTTCCTCCTTTGCCTGCGGATTTTTTTTCCCTTTTGTGCGTGGAGGGGCAGTGTGAGGAGTGAAGTGGGTGGAGAGTGCGTAGAGGGGCAGGGGAGCTGGAGGAGCCCCACACGAAGCCGAGACCCTGCTCCCTGCCTCACGGCCATCCGGGATGCCAGCGCTCCTGCGGGATCTGCCTCCTAAGCTAGGAAGGGAAGAGGAAGGATGGATGTCAGACAGGGGAAGGGTTTGGGCATCGATGGTTGGGCATACACTGAGAATCTCACCATCAACCTGGCATCTTGTTTTCCTTTTGTGCTGGATGGCACTTGGATGGTGCCCCAAATATTCAAACAGGGTTCTTCAGGCCACTGGTGCCCTGCCCTGTCTCTGAAGATGGCAAAGAGCAACAAAAGCAGGGTTTTATGTATTTAACCACGTGCTGTATTACACCTCAGGCTTGAGTAGCCAAGAAAGTAGATTGGAGATGAACATAAGGGTTAGAAGAAGAGAATGTTCCTCTCCTCTCAGGTCTTCCTTCCATCATGAAGAATTAACATTTGGGTGATTATTTAAAATAGATATCCAACCTACTTTTGGTTCACATGGGGCTAAAGTTGCTTTAATTTCACTGCATATACATTTCTCAGTGGGGAAAACCTATTTCCTTGAAAGATCTGAAGCTCTAAATGGGATACCTGAAACATATTAAGCTATAATTTGGTTATACCTAATGCTGGTTTGCAGTGCTTGATATTCAGTGTGGTTTTTCTTTCTTTTTTTTTTTTTTTTTTTTTTTTTATTTCCCAAGGCTGAAGAGACATACATTGTTAGGTAGCACATACTTCACTAAGTTTATTTTTAAACTTAGAAAATATTATCACCAGCAAAAAAGTACTAGATTGGCAGCTCTGGGAGAATGAAATCTTCTCT
This sequence comes from Rhinoptilus africanus, assembly GCA_013400135.1. NCBI lineage: Eukaryota > Metazoa > Chordata > Aves > Charadriiformes > Glareolidae > Rhinoptilus > Rhinoptilus africanus. The sequence goes on along the minus strand of VXBO01003077.1, from coordinate 33,314 downwards.
TCAGCCCTGGAATGACAGAGCCAGTTTTGGTAAGACCTTCCCACACTGCTCCTCATCCATGTGCTGCAAGTATGGCTTCCTCGTAACCTGAATCACGCGAAAAAGCCCCAGCTGCACACACCTGGATGCAAACCCCAGGTGTCTGCTTGTCCTTCTCATGCTGTGCTATGTGGAAATAGTAGCAGCACAGACAGACATACATTAATGGATGCTGCAAGCACAGTAAAGCTGTAAGGAATTTGCCAGCAGAACCATACCTGGGAAAGTTTGCTGAGTTAGTGCTTCTCCTTCAGGTTGCAGGTTACCAGCATTTCTGAAAGCCAGGAGAGAAGGTCTATCAGCTAGAAATCATGGTAGCTAAAATTGAAAGTAATTGCTAGAAATTTGTGGTCAATAGTTTTCCTCTTGGTGGTCTGAAACTGGTTTTTTTTGTGTTTGATTTCTCCCCTTAACATGAATGGCATACTGAAAGATAATATATGGCATCACACAGCAGTGCGTGTAGGGAAGTGCAAATGTTAAATAACGAATCCTTATAACATACCTGCAAAGTCAAACGTATCATTTAACTTCTGCTCATCAGAAAAGGTCAGGCAAGACATATGTGACAGAGTTAGGACTGGATCAAAGGTACACCCAGGCAGACTTGAAGATCTCCTTCACTGAGAAGTGGTCTGGCTACCCCAAAGATGCCATTTTGCAGCTGCTCAGAAGAAGTCAGTGGAAAGTTCAGCTTTGACTCAGTGCTGAATCTTAATATTACTCATGTGTGCTACATCACTGACACCAGCAGGACATACCTCTGCTCTAAAGGGCTGTGTGAGCACTCATGCAGCTGGGTGGGTCCACTTCAGAGCTGTACAAACTCATAATAAGGAGCATGGTAGAAATAGACAGGGTCTTGCTGTATTCTGGTGCAGTCCTGGTTGGCACAGCAGTCTTTGCAGCCATCAAAATAATGCAAAACAACCTTGGAGTTTCGCTAATGTGTTGCATTAGGGCCATTCCTTCAGTACTCATGCTTTCTTCTCCCTCTTCATTTCTGCACAGCATCCTATGCAGTCATCTCATGTGCAATTAACTTCTTTCCAGCATTTAACTGAGACTGTAGTGCAAAATTTGGATCTGAATTAAAATAGATCCCCAGATTTAGGCAGCTTGATCCAGGTTTGGTGGTGGCCCATTTCTCGGTGAAATGTATAACAGCAGCCAAGTGTCTTCTCTTGTATATTATTATATTTCTTAATTTCATGGTGTGTTTTCTTTGTTTGTTGTAGTAGCCTGAAGTCATGCATCAAAACTCTTACTGTATTCATGAAAACATACCAAAGGCGATCTTCACTGGCTAATTAAATCTTCTCTGTTGCGCACTGGCATGACAAATATAGATTTAAAACAAACGTAATTGCCATTATAGAGCTGCTCCTGTTCTATTCACCTGATGTTATCAGAAGGGTCTGGCCCAGGAGGCAGGATGTGCTGAATGCAATGCAGGAGGTTGGAGGAGCAAAAATCTGGGGCAAATGGGTACAAAAATAAAGGGGTCTTTGTACACAGAGGAATTCCTGTGTGCTAACAGAAAAAGATAAAGGTTACAGAGCAAATACTTCCATCAGGAAGATCAGAAGCTGCATGTCTTCTGTTCTCTTTAGGAGTCATTCAGAGATGCAGCTTGTTGGCTGCAGAAAGCAAATGAGATTTGGGATGAGAAGAACTGAACCCTACAGCAACAGCTTGTGGTGGAGGGGAACAGAGAACTGTCGAGCACACTGAACATCAACAACAGATGGGTTTTTGTGCAAAACATGGTACCACAGTTAGACTGGGGAAGCAAAAATGACGGCTTTCCATCTCAGCCTCAGAGCATTCAGGAGGAATAGATGTGTTCTTGATGGTTTGAACTGAAAGATGGGCATTGGCTTGTGTCTCCTTCCTCCTCTCCCTCCTTCCTATAGAAACCTTTTGACTTTTTCTCTACTTCCTCTAGGACCTTCGTCCATGTAGAAAATCCTATCTTCAGCCTCCAGGGGACTGAGATTTTGGCAGCCTCCAGCCCCTAATGCTACTCACTGCTGCCAGTTTAGCTGATCTGTGTTTGATGCCCTTTTCTCCAAGTTCACAAGCTGATGTCCACAAGCTCCTGTCTAGAAGCCTTGGTGAAAAGCATAAGCCAGTAGATGGGGTGTGCTGAGTAAGCAGAAGAGAGAAGAAGTGACTGGGGAAGAACTGGCCAGGCTGGATTCTTTGCAAGTGTCAGGTCTGAGATGGCCTTGGCACCCAGCTGCTGGAAACAAAAATCACATTTTTCCATTGACTGGGTCTTAATGCTTCTGGAAAACTCTCTACCTTCCACAGCATGTGCAATTTGTAGAGGAATTCTAAAAAACATAATCATGTATTTACATATAAAATGATAGTGTTCTGGTTAATATTGTGTCCTTTTGGTTAACAATACTGAGGTTATGCTGAATTTGTTTTGCATAGCATCTCTGTTTTCAACATGGACTGAGTTTCTGCACTGGTTGCAGTTCACTGCTGCACCAGCCAATAGGGAAGGCAATGAGGGAAGCGATGGCAGCTTGGGGTTTGGTAAATCAGCCAGTGTCCATACTGGAGCTAAGGAGCCACAGGTTCATTTAGCTGTTTTCTCCATTAAGATGAACTAATAGAACTAATATTTTTGTTTTAATTGGGACTAGATTCCAGTAAGGAAAACAGAAGGTTTGATGCTTTTCTTGTAAGTACTGAAGAGCCACAGAGCTGGCTCAGGCATAAAACCTCCCTGGAAGAGAATGGAAAAGGATGCTTCCATGCTGGCTGTGGATTCAGGAGGACAGCAAGGCATCAGATTACATCTGTTTGGTATTTTAAGGTTTCTTTACAACCTTAAAGTAGAATCTTATTCCCTGAAGAATGCAGTCCTGCAGTTTAAGAAGAAATACTCTGGTATAAAATGTATTCCAAAGGAAATTCTGCTGCTGTGGAAAATGTGGGGCCTTGCCAGAAACCCTCCCACTCAGGAGAGAAACTGAATCCCAGAAAAGCGGATGGACTCTGCGATATTAAACACTAGGGGAATGGGTTCAACTCTGTTGCCCTTTTCGGTGAGATTACAGCTGACAGTTCAGGCAGGAAGATATGTGCAGTGAGTAACGTGAAGTGGGATAATGCATGCAGAACACTGTGTGCTGGAAGACTTACATACGGCTCTTGCTCAAAATAGTGTCTTCAGACATAGACTGTGGAGTATGTGCATAATGGCTCTTTGCTGAAGTTTTTGTAATATATAATCTTTGATGGGAAGTAGAGGTTTTGCTTCTGCACAAAACTGCATCTGCCATTGCAGACTGCTGGGCATGTTCTGTGCATAATGTTCTGGTGTCACTGCATGTGTACGTTGCTAATGCCTAGACATACTTCTGAAATGATGAAGATTTTTGCTTCATTATGATCTGCTGTAATGACAATTCCTCACCAAAGTGTTAATCTCAACTACTTGAACTTCAGTGCAAAAAGATCTGATTAATTATTTGTTTAAAGGCAGCAAATAAGCTTCCTTCCCTCTCTCCCCCTCTTGTTCTCAGCAAGTCAGGCATAACGTCTTTGCAGCTTTTTCCTGAGGCTTGCTGGAATACTTCATCACTAGGACGAGGCACAGGTATCTGCAGTCGTGCTTCAGAACCAAAGGAACTGTTTGGGACTCTGATCACTTTGCAAACAAAACAAAGCCTGGCTGCTTTCTGTTGTTCTCTTTTCTAGGCTGTTAACTCTGGGTATTGTTGACTGTCAGTGCTAGCAGAAAATGAATAAACTTAAAATATGGCTCCTTTGAGCAACGGAACAGAGAAGTTTAGAATGAGAGCCCTTTCTCAAATTTACTTACTGCAAACCATTCAGAGCTTGCTAGACCGCTCTCTGTTCTCTGTGGTGCTTTGGATCGTGACAGACAGACACTGTGTAAACGTAAGATATTATTATTAGCTCCGTCCCGTGTTCAAGCCGGCTGATAACAGCAACTGTCCTCTCCTTTCATTGATGTACTTGTGAGATCCGTCAGTCGGGGCTGTGTCAGCAGCACAAGAGGGGGAGGGTGCAAGTATGTTTATTTTTGCTGCCAGTTGTATTTGCTAATGAGAGAGGAGCCCATGACTAGGGAGGGAGCCTATGCGAGTTAGTGACTGAGTCAGTTTGTTATCAAGTGCTGGCTCTAATGCCAAGTATTGCTCGGGAGAACTGAAAATCGTAATTCCTCCATCCCAAGCTCCGCTCTGTCTAGCCTTTCACAGTCACTCCTGATATTAACTGGAGATCACAGCTGCTGGGAAACTGGCAGATAGAATTTTACAAATGGATGTTGTCTGATGTCAACCTTTCCTCCTCCCCTCCCTGAGCATCTGACATTTCTCAACCAAACGGACAGATGATAGAGCAAAACTGGGATTATTTCTTTATGTTCATAATTATAATGACTTATTTTCAAAGTGCTTTTGCTCAGTAAGGAGGGGGGATAGAATAGTGTTTATCCAGCTTGCATTCTCCCATCTAATCTGCTGTTTTTTCTGCCCTGCAGCATCCTCCTTTTTCTACTTTATCTCCTCCTCTTTCTTCTTCATTTTTACCACTTCCAGTCCCCTGCACACCATGTTGCTTTGGTGATGGCCCCCTCGCCTGAGCTCACACATGGTCCTAGTCCGCTTTGGCTTTATAAACCACCCCTCTGTGCTTTCTAGTCTCTTTTCCTGAACTGAAAGTTTTCCTGACCCAGCCTGCTCTCCACAGGGCAAATTTCTTACTACCTGGGGAGACGTGCTTCATCCCCACTGGACACAACGGCGTGAAAAGTGTTACGGCTACCTGCGAGTGCTGGAGAGAAACGGCAGTCTCCCATGCTGAGAGCTCTCCCAGCCGTCTGCCTCACTGCTGCTTAAAGCAGACGAAGCCTCATTTCGCATGAGGCAGGATATCATAGCCCTAAAAAAGGAGGAAATCACGACAAAAACTCCAAAGCTTTGGGAAGAATTCAGGGCCATCTGTCAGACAGCATCTTCATCTACAGTCTTTTAGGGAGGTGCTCATCCAGAGCTGTCTCCAGAGCGCTGTCTGCAAAGCCACCAACACAGCTCCTGCTTTTTCTCCTGGTGCTGCTCATCCCACTGCTGACCAAATCCAGGCCGGGCTCTTTCTGTGGGGACAAACACTGAGGTGGAGTGATTATAGGTAGGGTAATGTGTATGAACTGCGTATGACAATTGACTCAATTGCCCTTCTTTTCACTTCAGATCCTCGTTGTCCATTGCAACACCTTTCTCCCGATTGGCTGTCCCTTTCTCCCCAGTGGATCAATTCCTTGTGATTCAGGATTTGATTTTTGCATGCTCTCCTTATTTCATGCCTTTTCCTGGCCTTGCCTGGCCTGCCCACCTGGAGGTCTGTTTGGAAAAGGTCCTCACATCACCTCATGCTACTTCTCTGTGGTCTGGGCCTGAGCTGCTTTCCATCCCTGGCCAGGTCATGGCTTCCAACAATGCCCTTTGTTTCACTGAGCAGATGGCTATTATTTTCTGTAGATTCTGAAAAAGAGTGGTTTTAACCTGGGAGAACAAACAGCGGACCTCCTGTCAGCAGACAGTGGAGGGAGCAGATGTTCTGCACAGCCCTCCTCCCCTGTCACCTTCTGGGTAAATGGCTTGACTTCATTTTGCTTTACTCTTAGCATTGTAGTACAAGGCTTGGAAAAGAAAAGAAGTGATATTTCAAACTCTTATCTCCCTTGGGCAAGAAAGAAGCAGGAAGGCTTAAAAACTGCTGTGGTTGTGTTGTTTTACCCCATCCTATTCCACCTTGTTTCACCGCAACCCATGTGGTAGGTTATGGTAGGGGTAGGAAAGCAAAGAACAGTCTTGTCAGAGGTATGCCAAGGAGCAAGGGGGAGACATGGGGATAATTCCTATGAGCCAGGACAACGGCAGGAGAGGTGGGGCTGAGAGATGAATAATTTACTACTGGTCTTGTAGATGAGGAGGAGCATGGTGTGGGGGGGTGGAATCACTGATACCTGTGGGGAGGAGCTGGATTTTCTGCATCGCTAAGTGTCCAGTCAGAGTCACTGCAAAGTCACCATCTGCTTTTGGGAGCACTGGTGGCTCTCTGAACATTACACGCTGAGGAGCTGGGCATAGGGTGCTCCACAAGCAGTTCAAACACAGTGCCGTTTCCAGAGGGAAAAAAAAAAGATATGAAGACCTTGCAATGACTTTTATGCATTCCAGCTCCTGGGGTTTTTTTCAGTCCTTGTGGCTAGCTGTACTGGACTTACATTCCTAACCCCCTTTGCACTATTAATCCTCACAATGTCCCACTTGTAAGATCCACCCCCCTGCTTCAAATGGAAAAGCTGTCAGACAGAGGAGATGAAGGGACTTGCCCCTAGACCAGGGCGAGGCAACTTTCTAAATCATGTTCCTTGCTCTTGTCTATTACATCTCCTAGACCGTAACCCGCTTCCCACCCCTTCCTTCATGTGTATTGCCTTGCTTTCTTCTACTTTTCTACCTCAGCAGGTGTGAAACCCTCCTCTAGAGTTGATTTAGCCATATGAGAGCAGCTTTTCTGCTTTTCTGCCTCAACTAGTCGGTTTTTAAAACATTTCAGCTGAAAGTGCATCTTCATAGCCTACGCTCTTGAATTTTTCTCTTCCTCTGCAATTATTTACCCCTCCAAAGTGGTTTTATTTAGCTACAGTATGTACATTAAATACGAAAACGTGGTTGACTTTTTTAGAATAGTTATTATTGGATGATTTCACATTGCATGATGAACATGAAGTAAATAAGTCTTGCTAAGTAGGTAGGCAGTGTAATAGTCAAGGGTCACTTCAATATCTCTCACAAGCATCCAGCTCTAGGTGCCACAGTCTTTGAGGGTATAGGCTGTGGAGTAAAGCTGGGTTATAATTTGCCAGCAGACATTTTCAGGTCTTTGTCTTTCTTTTGTAGCTTCTTTAGCTCCTATATGTCATACACTTTGCCTCCAGCATAATTTATGGCACAGCCCAGAAGGTAGGTTGGTGAGGCAGTAAGAGGACTTATGTCATGCAGAGGGGATTAAAAAGCAATATTTTGTACTTATCTGGGTACATGAGTGCAGAAAAAGACAAACTCCAGACTTGGAGAATACGCCTCCAAAATTCAAGGTAGTTTAAAAAACCTGCTCAGTTAAGCTTCATCTAAAACTTGCCAGAGCTGTAATTTAGATCAGATTTCAGGCAGTCAGAGCCACTTTTGCTGTATGGGTTTCAGCCTCACGTGGAACAGGCTTTGTAATGGGCTTGATAGAAGTATAGCAGATCTCTGTGTCAGCACAGCTGATTCTGGGATCAGTTTAGCTGAGCTGAAACTAGTTTGAGTTATGAGCAAATGTTTGCTTTTACCGCTCTGATGTAACAACATCCTTCAATAGTGGGGCAGGCATAGTTTGTTCTGAGCACACTGTTCTCCCCAAGCTGGTTGTTTGCTCTCCTATCCGATCTTCATCAAGAGCTGGTAATGCACTGCATATGCTATTTTCATTAATAAGTTTGTATAATGTATATCTACTTCATAATATGTCTATATCGTTTTCTACACTTCAGCTCACTTTTCAATGTTTCAGCTCATAAGGCAGCAAGATTTGAAACCTTCCTTTTATTTGCTAGGGTGTAAGGACTTTTCAGCTTGGAAAAGAGATACCTGAGTAGGAGATGACAGAGATCTAGGAAGATTACAGAGATGGGTAGGAAATGACTGTTTTCTCTTCATATGAAAAGTTGGAATCCCCAGTAAATTTATCAGTCAAAACCAAAAAGAGGCACTTTTTTCGGCTGGTGCATGCTTAAACTGTGCAATTCACTGCATGGTGTGGAGGGCAAAATTATAAATAGTCCTAAAAGAATCTTGACACATTTATGGAAAATAAAAAGCCCATTAAGATCTTCAAAACACATTGACGCAGATGTGATCTTTGGCTCAGGAAATCTCTCAGCCACGGGTATCTGGCTGCTGGGAGAATACAGTGGGAGAAGGATCACTGTATGTTTGCACTGTCTTTGCCGAAGCCTTTGCTGTTTCCTGTTGCAGTCAGAGCACTGGGCTGCGTGGTCCTTTGGGTCTGGTACCAGACATATGCTCTGACAGTCTGAGCAGTATTTCTTTAAAAACACGCAACAGCTTGTTCGGAGTCAAGTTAAACATTGGTGTTTAACTTCATCAGCAGAGAGGGTTTTTCACTATCTTGTCAGGAGCTGTTGCTAGATATGATCAAGGCACAACAGCAGCATCTCTAAAGTTAGGACAGTCAATAATCATTTGGAAGAACTGTTAACATACCTTGATTAAATATTAATGTTATGAGTCATAGGGAGTTCTTGGAGATTGGGGAGAATGGGAAGAAGGCTTAACTCTCAGAGGAATCCTGTGAGGGAACTATGGATTTAAAATAAGTAACATATCCAGTATTTTTCTGAGCAATAACCAGGACTTGTCTTGCCTGAAATTTGGATCCCTGATACAAGGACTGTGTTCTAGCACCTTTTTAACTGGATGAAGCAGAGAGTGAACTTATGGCAGCTTAATTATAGCAAAAGTCTGGTTTTCTTTAATTGCTATATGTCTGTCTCTAAGGTTAGCAATTCTATTTTTAATATATGAGTTGTCCAAATACATTTTATCTTTAATTTTATCTTAACCTGCTTGTCTGCTGTTAGAAATGCCTTCAGGGAAGACTGAACTCCAGAAGTTCTATTCCCAAGGGAATGATGAACCATAAACCACTCTTATGGTGTCCTGGGACAAATTCAAGCTCTCTCATTAAGCTTTCTGGGCTTGTATGAGAGTTGGCAACACCAGATGTCAGTGTGGAAGAGCTGTTTTCCATCAACAAAATTTGCCCAGACTACCTTTAGCATGAAGTGAAAGAGTGTGAGATGAGTTCCTGAACCTTAAGTCTGTTCCATGAGTTTACAAAATCAGGCCAAGCAAATTTTGAAATGGTTGGGAGCTGCAATGGAGGCAAATCTTACAGAGGATGAATGCAATTGGGAGGGCTGCTTTTTTGTTGCTTTTTACTTCTGTGATGGTTTTTGCTCTGATGAGCAAAACCTACTGCTTCCTTACAGTTAGCAAAGGCATTTTTTTGAAGCAGCGATGCCAGTGTTGGTGTGGATGAGGATCAGGAGAGCGAAGTCCAGAATAGAGGTAGACTTTGTAACCACTTACGATGTTCCTGATGTCTGTTTAACTGGTGAGCTGGCGTATATTGTGAAAGTAACGAACGCTTCATGACTCCGGATGACCTGAGCTTTGATTCGTGCTCACAGAGGTGCCATGGGAACACCAAGAACTACAGGGACCGCACACCCCAGCTTGTTGCCTCCCTGTCTGAACACCTTTCCGCTTTGATCTCTTTTGCCTTTCTCCATGTTTCCCACCAAAAGGGCTAATCTGCTCGACAAGTGGTTGTGTCTGACATGATAGCCAGCTGCCCTCTCCCTTCCCTGCTCCATGCAATATATACTAAACAGATTCTCATTATTGTTCCCTGGTAGCTAAGCAACCATGAAATGTCAGCTTGGCCTAAATAAATAAAAAAGGGATACATATCTTTGTAATATATTTATATCTACATATGTGTAGTTACTGATATATGTGGTCATCCGAGCATGTCTATACATATATATCTGTGAAATTTGACTAAATGTGAAAATACTTTGCACTTACCACCCGAGATTTTTGAAGCTTTTTGTTTAAGCATACCCATGCTCTTGTGATGGAAATATTATCACTACCTCCGAGTGACAAGTAAGCAAGCTATGGTATAAAGAAATAAAGTGACATTTCAAGGTCAGAGAAATACCCAGCTGAAAATACAGGAACAGCTTCTGGAAAATGTGTACATGAATATCCTGTACCAGATCCAAATCCTTCACCCCATTACTATTTCCAGTGTTGCAAACAGCAGACTGGCGTCTCCCTGTGTTTTCTCTGTGCATCTGCTCCTCTTTTCCTCTCTCATTTTGCTCACTCATTGCATCTCTGTTGTTGGTCCCCAGATTCTTCTTATTGTTCCCCAGCGACTCTGTTCCCCTTCAGCAGATGTCCTTTTGCTTCATATTGACACACTTTCCTTAGACACTCTCTGGCTCCTTGTTCTTCTTCCTTCACTGCCATGTCTCCTTCTCTTCGGCTCTCCATCAACCCTTCACCCACATATACATAACTTGGCAAGCTGAAAAAAAGGGTCATTCCAGGAGAAAACGGTGGTGTGTCCTTGGAGCTGGAAGTGACTATAGGTTCTGGGGAAAAGAACTTTCCAAGCTGGAGGTGGAGCATTCCTTTTGATGAGAATGAGAGGCAAAAGGATTATTTGGGAAGAGGAAAGAAAACCACCAAATTTTGTTGCTCTCCTTAGCTCCTCTCCTTTCCAGAAGAGGAGGATTTCAGGAAGTTTCTCCCATGTGAAATGCATCTATGCAAATATTTGCTATGAGCCAGACATGAGTCCTTACTCTAGCAGTACAGGACTAGTACTTTAGTACTTCATCCCCTGCCAAGGAATTTCATGATGTAAAAAAAGCCCTTTAGAGAGTTGTGGGCTGCTCTCAGCACCCTGTCTACCCTTTGGATGTGGCCAGAGGATCTTTGTGCACTGACAGTCCCTTGTCACGGTCCTGGGTCTTTCCCAATACCCAGTCTAAAATAAAGCTCGCCTCCCCTGTGAGTGACTGGGAATTCCCAGGATCTGTCTGTGTCCTGCTAGTCTGTGTTTCCTATAGGCTTAATCAAAATACGGTTTGGACGCTGTTCAAGACCTGGGGCAAAACTGAGTCAGGCAAACATCAGATCTCAGTGGATGTCTTGAGCTCTTCCTTGGTTACCTAGAAAAGTATTCAAGTTTCTCAGGTTAAGGATCGCTGCATTGGGTTGTTCAGCACCGAGAGAAAAGAGATCCCTGGTCTAAACTAGGGACTGAGGGCTGGGGAGTCCAGGTTTTTTTCATCCATGTAATGTGCACACAAATAATAGCAAGGGTATACATAAAACTGTATGCTTGGGGTCCTGAATTTTAGCTAGGGATGTGTTTATGCAGTCAAGAGGTTTGCTCTAACATCATAACTACAACAGCTTATCCTGTGTAAGCTGAGTGGGCTTAAAAGAGGAGTGGGAGGAAAAGAAATGCAGCAGAGCTGGAGGCAAAAAGGGCAGGAACAGCTACCTTAAAGCATGACTATTTAAAGTTTCCTGACCCATGTGGGCACCACTCCCCTTCCTTAGCTGAAAACACACATTCAAGGCTGTGCATCTGAACAGATCTTCCATCACCCACATTCAGCCATGACAATCTTCAGCAGGTTCATTGTAAGCCAGGGCAGAAACCAGGACAGATTTTCAGCTGGCTGCAGGGAGCAAAGCTGCCACCACCCTTTCAGAGCTGCAGCCAGAGCCCATTGCTGACAACATGCTGGCAGCAGGCTGATGGGACTCAGTGGGTGAACCCAGAAGAGATGCAGTCTTTCCAGCAAGGCAAAACCTCTCTGCCTCCAGCCCCTGCCTCCCTCAAGGTGTTGTGGTTTCTCATCCATCCACAGTGAGCACTGAGAGAGCAGCCTGCCCTCCCACCTCTCTGCTGGAGTAGGGGAACAAGAGCAAATGCTGATCTTGAGAGTCTCTGTGAGCAGACCGGGCAGGGCCAGGGCACTGGCTGTCCCGTGATCATTCTGACCATCACATTGTTAGCACACTCCCTGGCACAGATTTAGCCTGTGCCAACTTGCAGAAAAAGCTTGACTCCAGCTCAGGGATGGCTTTGTCCAGGGACTCGTCCCAGGAGGTATGAAGTGGTAGAAGAGGAGGGCCGCTATAGGGACATGAGCCACGTTGTGCCACTTGTCTTGCAAATGGGCCCTGTCCCATTTTAGCTCCTAGGATTGACTGAGATAGCTGATTGCAAATAGCAGAGGGCCAGGATAGGTGTAGAAATATTTCCTTTCTAGATCACAAAGTGAGACTTATCCCTGTCTTGGCCAGTCAGGCTAGGTCATCCAGTGATGTTAAATTGCTCAAAAATATAAGTAATGGCTTTTAAACGATGTTTCCTACAGTAATTCCTCTTTTGCCTTCTACAGGGAAAGATTCGGGGCAGCTGGTGTTGTAGCTCCATCTACCAGGAAGCAACGAGTCAGGCTCCACTGTCAGTCACAGATGGTGTAATTAATTCTTCTAGGTAGTGTAATTAGTCCGTCCTATCAGCTACATATTTTCTCAGTCAAAATTATGCTAAAGCTAATAATACATAAAACACAGAAAACAAAAAAGAAACCCAAAAAAGGGGAAGCAATAATGGGAGGAGAAGGGATTAGAACAAAATTTACCAGTGTATAATTTTTTCTTGTTGTACATTTCCTCTTCCCTTCAGCTTCAAACACAATTCAGAACAACTGGTGAATGTAGCAAGCAGAATGAATACAAATTGGCTTACTTTAAATAGCAGCGTGTAGGACTTAGCCAAAGTCTGCTTTCAGATGCTGAGGCGAGATAAGGCATGGATCCTACAACGAACCCTGTGCGAGCATTGTGTCAGGGCTAAGCTTCTGCACCGTGGTGAGCCTGAAAGTCTGGGCTGAAGGAAGGCAGCGAGAGGTGTGTGTCCACTGCTGATGTGTGCTCTTCATATCCCTTCACTGAGGTCCCAGCAGGGCAGACCTGCTGGCAGGGCTGCATGGAAACCTGGGTATAACTCTCCTGCAACGTGATGTAGGGTGTGTTGGATGTCTCTGCTTCTGCACAGGTAAGAGGTACCTGGGAGTGGTGGTCACAGCCTTGGGAGCTGGTCCTCAAAGTAGGCAGGGGCTAGGTTACCTGGGATGATGTCCATAAGAGAGGTCTCATGGCCATCCATGGGTGAGGGACTGTAGCCCAGAAGACCCTTGCAGGCTTGCTTCCTTTCCAGCTCAGAAGTTAGCGCAGGGCAGCTCTCTCAAATGGAGTTTGCCTTGTGGTAATAAAGAACCACCCCAAAATGTAGCTGCTGTGGGAATTTCCTTGGGGCTCAGATTTAAGGATTAAGCCTAGAGATGGGAAATACAGAAACTGCTGGGTGAAACCTTCCTCCACCATGACATGCATTGCTTCCCCAGACGTCAGGCAGGTGGGAGAGGAGGTGGTAACTTCCCCAAGCAAGCTGGAAAAGGGGCCTGTGGGGCTCTGCAATGAGCTCAGTCTGCAATGAGCTCAGCCTGTTGTCATGTCACCCCCACTCCTCCTGAGCTGTTTTGGCCCCCCCAGCTTGTCCAAAGCATCCCATGGACTTGCAGTGGCCAGCTGGGGAGAGGATGGAGGGGGATTGTGTGTGGAGATGGATGTGCTGTAGTGCAGTTGGGGAGGACTTCTGTGAGCAGGACACGTCTGGCTCTCTGTGGTGGGAGGAAGGTCAGTGAGTGAATTTGCACAGAAAACTGGTGCTGAGAACATGGAGCTATTTTGGGCAGAAAAGAACAAGATTCAAAGCAGATTGCACGAGTCAGTCTCAGTAACGAGAGACTTCTGAGCATGGTCGATCTCTGTAATCAGTCTGGTGTGAGCTCTCCAGGGCCGAGCAGGCTCACAAAGGTCCTGTGGTGGCCATGGCTCCAGCGTGGAGACTAACACGTATTGCCTCAGAGCATCCTGAGCTTGCAGTGCTCCTGGCCTGGGGTGGCTCCATGAGCCCAATGCCCCACGGTGCTTGTGTGCCTCAGCCTCACTGCTGAGTGACCCCACTGCAAAAGGAGAGGGGGAGCTGGCTGAGTCCCTGCGAGCGCAGAGAGCCTGTTTCCCTGGAGATAGAGTTATCTCTTTCTAAGAGTGGATTTTGCCCAGATGGGAAAAAAAATGCTGAGCGGGAACAAAGTCCTTTTTTTAGAGCATGAGGAGGCACAGCCTTCCCTAGTGCTGACCCCCAAGTCTCTGAGAGCATCCTCTCCTCTGGGAAGAGGTGGTGGGGCAGCCTGGCTGTTCCTCCTTATCCTGAGCCTGGCACCAGCAGTGATGGCTGCAGCATGGTGTGTCCTTGGAGAGGGTGCAGGGCTCTGGTCCTTGACGGGGGTTGCCCCTTGGGGAGCATTTGCTGTCACAGCTTCCAGTCCTCTCAGTGCCTTCAGTTCAACCAGCTGAAAATCAGCTATAGTGGTGTCACTTGCTGTACCTCAGTGGGCATGGCGAGGGCTGCCTCATGGCTACCCTTCGACAGAGTACTTTGTGCTGCTTGGTAAGAAGCAGGCTCGGGGTGAGCTCCTGCACAGCAAATGGCAAAGCCCTCTGGTCACAGCCGAACTGATGCAGAGCTTCTGACACACAGGTCAAAGCCCACTGATCTATAGTGTGGCTCAAGGGGCTTGGATGGGTCCCTCACGCCACGAGAGCTGGTCATGGCTTCCCAGGAAGGCTGAAGTACAGGAAAGACTTTGCTGTCCACAAACTGGTCTTTGTCCCTTGGAAACTCAAGTAGGTTCAGGCACCACACCCACCCCTTATTCTTCCTCACAATTTAGCTTCTGTCTTTTGCTTCAGTGTCTCTCCTAACACCCCCCCATCCATCCATCTCTCTTGTTGCTAGGTGAAAAACTCAGAGCAGCAGCCATGGAAGCTGACTCACGGCCCATAGATGGGAAATGGAGACATTAAGTATTGCCTAATGCCCAAAGTGAGCTGCTGTCGAGCCCTGACGGGCTGTAATTGCCCTGAACAGCCTCACCTGGGACCCCCACCCACTCTGCTCCTTGGCCTAGGGAGCACTATATAGCCTCAGCCTTGGTCTGTGTCTAAGCTGTGTAGTGAGGGGGTCTGGTCTCACCTTTAATACATCTGGTTGGGCTTCCTGGAGTCACCTTGGACTTGGTTTGTGGTTGTTGGATGATTGCTGTGCTGGCCTTGCTCAGGTGCTATGGGGCTCTGCCTGTGTTGATGGCAGCATGGTCCTGCAGTCTCCATCTTCTCTTGGTTTTCCTGGTGGAGCAGCCTGTACCTTCTGCTCTCTGAGAGCCTGAAGAAAAGTAGAGGTCTTGGGAGATACTTGAGTCTTGCCTCAGGAATCTCCCTAAAATACTGCAGTTTCCTTTTCTTCATCACAAGTGCTTTTCTAGGCATTATTGGAAGCATCACTGGTACTCCTTTGGCTTTCCTTAAGGCAGTGCAAGTATGTTCATGTACCAAAATGTGGCTACATGGAAAAGGTTGCTTAGCTTCTCCCTGGAGACCAAAAACTCTGTATAGTTATGAGCCTCCTGCTATTTTTCTGGTAATCTTGATGTTTGTGCTAATTCTGCGTTGCTGTCCTTTAATGCCAGTGACCTGAAAACTTTCTGCAGTAACATGGGTAAGATTCCACCTTGTACCATATTTCTCCCACAACAGGGTGGTGCAAAGCATCCCGTTCACTCTGTGACAGTGAGTACAAGGGAGCGTGAAGAGGTGGGACAGGGGATGCTGTGATGCTGAATGTTTCCAGAAGAAATATGTGAGGCAGAGCATGAGGGGATTATAGCCAGGAAAAAATGGAATTTAAAACTCTCTTCAGATTTTTCTTATTTTACTGAGTTAAGTATGCAGTGACTTATAGTATCCATGGTGATCTTCATTCACATTGTTAAAGAAGACCCTGTCACCAGTTAGGCTAGCATGGCAATTTTTCTCTTTGGTACATAATAGCAGGCATTTAGGGTGCTGAATCTGTCCAGATTTTACATATCTGTAGAAGGCTGGTGTGACAACTAGACACCAGCTCTGGAGTTGTGAGCCTGGCTTACTGAAGTTATTGGAGAACATGCAGGGACATATAGGTCTCTATTACAGCTTCCCACTCCTGCTTCTGATCTTGTCCAAGTACTAAGGGTACTTGAAATTCATATCTTAAATCTTCCTGGAGTGCAGGACCAAAGGCTTGATTTGCAGGCAGGTTAATTTGGCAGAATAATTGCTCTTCTTAGGATCATGAGAGGAGAAATCAATTTATATATGCGATTTTGGGGCTTTGTCATGACTACTCATTGAACAGGACAGGAGCTCATTATATGCTGTTGAAGCAACCTGGGCAGAACTTGGAGGGGTTTGCACCAGGATCAAAGATTAGGCTGCTTTAGGGTCTTGCCCCACTCTGGGAAGAGCAGTGCTAAAGTGGCCGGGGTATATTGGCTCACGTTGTCTGCTGAGAGTAAGACCAAAAAGCAGATTCGTTCAGGGAAGGAAGGGCAGTTCACTGTCAGCATAGTGTAGAGATCTTACCTGAGGTGTGTTGCGCTGCATGCTGTCTTCTTTCCCATGTGTGGTTCTCCTGTTGGGGTCCATGGGGGTTCCACATGTTGACTGCAGCTTCTAAAATGGACCAGACCTTGAGTGTTCGTCAGCTGTGTAGATGAGGACAGGATCTGTTCCTTGCTATGAAAAGGGACTTTAATTTAGCTCTTCCATGAGGTCCGGTATTGTGATGTATTCACATTTTACATCAATAAAATGAAGTCTCTGTTCCCACTCTTACTTATATGTATAGTGTGCTGTTTGAAATAGTAGATATTTCTAATGTTTCAATAGCTTTTTTATTAAAAGAAAATGGAAATAGAAACCACATTTCTTAAATGAATTTTATCTCTATGGCAGTTCCAGCGATTCAGATCTGTGTCAGTGCCAGTTTATTGCAGTCTATTTTCTCCTCAGTGAGCATCTGCTTAACAGTTCAGTGCAGATACAGACAGATAGGAACATTCTAGCGCGCACCTAACTCCACCCTGGGGCATGGCAGAAGTTACTTAGGGCACTAATTCATGGGGTTTTTTTAAAGCAAAAAGATTTTGGTCAAGCAAGATGTTTTGTCCATTGAACAGGTTAGAATGATCTTAATAACAGAAAGTGAGGATTGTGCTCTCCCTCCTCCTGTTATTTCCCTTAACTTGTTTTTTCCTAGCAGCAGTATTTAGAACAGGTTGTATTAATCTTATACTAATCTTTTTATGTTTTACCATGGTCTACGTATTATAGATCTTGTGTTGTAATGTAACCTAACTGCTATGACCTATTGTGACAAGTTGCAGAGCAATAAGCCATGAAGATCCCTCAACTCATGTTTTCCCCATTCTTTTTTCCTCTTTGACTACAGGATTAAATTATCTTTTAAGGTTTATTCACTCTCAGATCAAGAAACAGATCTTAGTATCAGGTGGAAAATAAGTGCAAGATTGAAAGGAAAGTGTTCTTATCTGTTTGTGGAATTGTTTAAGAAATACCACTTTGGTTAAGCAGAGCATAGAAACAGATATGATTATCCATGCTATCTAGACTGGAAAGAGTGCTGCGAGGGAGGAGGAGGATGGTTTCCTGCTCCAGTAAAGGCAGGGCGGTTTCCCACAGTGGAAGAGCTGCCCTTGCTGGTGAGCGGTGCCCAGTCAGCCATAGACTCGTGGAGCAAAATGAGGCCAAGGTTCTTTAAACAATAAAGTACAGAATAAGACTCTTGTGTTCTTACCTTTATGCTCCTAAAAAACCCAAGAAGCTGCTTTCTGAAATGTCCCTCTGTCAACAGGCTTTGTCCGAGCAGTGCTCCTGGAAGGGAAGGATCTGGTTGTAAGAGTCCTGCTGCAGGGTTGGGACACCACTGAAGAGACCTCCTACATCACTGGGCTCAGTCCCCCTACTCTGACAGGCCCTGCCTTATACAGGTACAGAGGCAGGTACTTGCTGAAGGCCATGCTGTTTCTGGCATGCATATCCTTACCTATAGGGGTGCTTGCAGAGCTGGAGCTGGTGTACTTGGTGGGGGAACAGGGATGTGTCCAGAGCAAATGGACCCATTTGCTGTCAAACAAACCAAAACTGTTTTACCAAATAAGGTGTTCAGACTCCCAAATCTAAAACCACCAACTCTCCCAACATGTGCTTCAGATAGAAGATTTCAAAGTAATTTTCAGGATTCCTACTGCTGTCTCTTGATCTCAGCTCAGTGAAGGGAGCTGGCCATTCTCTCCTACGAGAGACCATTGCAGCAACACAGCATTGTACTTGCCAGCAGAAAATCTGGCTACTGGAGCTGCATGATGAGGCAGGGGAATATCACATGGGTGACTTTGGGTCTGTTCTTGGCAGCACCAAGGGCAGCTGGGCCAAGGTTTTCTGCTGTACCTTGGTTTTTTGTTTTTTGGGTTTTTTTCCCCTAAGCCTTACTTTGTAGTTTTTGCTACTGATCCTTGTCACAGCAGTGGGAAGCAGGAGGGAGTTTATT
This sequence comes from Rhinoptilus africanus, assembly GCA_013400135.1. Taxonomy (NCBI): domain Eukaryota; kingdom Metazoa; phylum Chordata; class Aves; order Charadriiformes; family Glareolidae; genus Rhinoptilus; species Rhinoptilus africanus. The sequence goes on along the minus strand of VXBO01003077.1, from coordinate 15,038 downwards.
CAGGTTTCAGAGCTCCCCATCCTCCCACCTTAGTCAGCTGTGTCTCTTTCTGTCAGACAAGCGAGATGCCTATGCCACCACCCTGGTGCTGGTGCAGTCCTGACCTTGAAGGTGGTCCTTTGAGGTCACCCTCCTCTGGCTTCTGATGGATCATTGCATTAGCATTGCCCACACTGATGGCTGCCTCTTTAGGCACACAAGAGAGTCTTGGAGAGGCTGCCATGTTGTTCTCTGCCAAAGGCGTGGTAAAACTGTCGGCAAGAGCCATGAGGCTAGAAATACCTTTGGAGAGGGGAAGCAGTGCTGGTGAGGATGGGGTGGTGTCCCCTCAGCAGAAGAGCAGCCCTAGGGGCTTGTGTTTTGGGACAGGGACCCCTCTGGGAGTCAGCGGCTGGTTCTCCCAGGGATGCTGCTTTTGAGGAGAGGAAGAAAAAAAAAAAAAAGCTTTTTGCTTTGAGGAGAGAAAATAACTTCACCTGCAGAGCCTTTAGAACTCACCCCACGCTGACTAGTAGTGGGAGACTGGTGTAGGGAGAGGCTGTCATGGAAAGCGTATGGAAACCTACCCTCTGAGCATCTCTGGTTGAGACTCCTGCTCTTTTACAGTGAGAAAAGTCTTTTAGCTCCTCGTGTCCCTGTGACCTTGGTTTGGCATGGAGTGAATACAAAGCGAGGAGCAGCTTAGTGCTCAGAAGTGTAGCTAGCTAACTACAGCTGTCTTAGATCACCCTTCTGCAAGATCTACAGATTGCAAGGCAGGAATGGGGGTGGGGGGAGAGGATTTAGTCAGCCGATGAGCCTGGCTTCTCTGTCTCTTTTAAGAAAGCGGATTTATTGGTATTAAACATGTCTCTCTTAATGTGGGTGATTTAAAATGGAAATTGCCTTTGAAAGGGGATTTCCTATTAACTAGCTGGGAAGGAAAAATAGGATAATACCATCATCCCTATACAGGGCCCATAGATGAGATGCTGGAACAGAATGATCTGGTTAACTGCTGCTGCTTCAGAAATTACAGCTTCTCTGTAAGAGTGAGCCTTGCTCAAATTCCTCTGTGAGGAATGGTTGTACAGATGCTTCCATAAAGTTAGTTTTATGGAAAAAGCATACGGGGCCCTTTGGGGTTCAGGTAAGAACCCACTAAGAATGAATTCTGAGGGCAGGGTCATTTGAGGCCAGATAGAGACACAGGCACTGGAAGACTGGATGGAGGATTCATGTTTGTTACCATGCAGTTAATGCCAGTCAAAACTTGGTTTAGTTAATGATCTTAACAAGAAAAAGAAAGCCTTGTCTATATCCAAATTTCCATTAGTTTAATCCAGGTTGGCCTAGTTATCAGTTTGTCTATGCAGGCCCTTTATGTGGAAGAACTGATTTACTTATTCTGAACATTTTTGGTCCGCTTTGATTAAATGAATCTGTACAAAGGGATGCCTGTACCGCCAAAGGGGATCGAGGTGGATATCTGTAGGTAGGTAAGATAGGACTGGACAGACCAAATCCAGAATTCATATCAGCAGGTTTCTGCACCTTGGCTGATTAATGGCAGGGCAATGCCATTAGTGTCATTAAATGTCACAATTAGGATTTTTTAATCCAGTGTACTATATCATGGCACGGTATAGACACGCCCTGTCAAGCCTAACACTTAATCGGGGGACCAAGTCCTTTCCTCAAAACCTTCAGTCAAGACTCAAGGCAACATGCATTGGAAAGAAGCAACCCCTTGATTAGGTGGAAACACTTTTGCTTTCATTAGAAAACTTGTTGGAACTAGATGATCCTCAAGGTCCTTTTCAACTCTAACCATTCTGTGATTCATTGATTTTTGTCTGTGGGTAAGGAACAGGTCCCTCTGCAACCTCATTTCCTGATTGCCCTCCCTGGTTGTGCAGATGCCACTTGATGCTTGTGACAAGATCTTTGTTTTCCTAGTGGGGCCTGGGACGTGGGCTATGTGTGATGTGACATGACGTAGAACACAAATAACTTCAAGAAAAGACAGTTCTGCCATGGCCCTCCTGAAAAGCTCCTTTTAAAACTGTGCCTGGTGCTCAGAGCTTGTGGCCTTGAACAAGACAGAGCCTTCCTCTAAGTCTTCTGTCCTTAGACAGCCAAGTTGGAGCAAACCAAGGTTTTTTTCTGGGTGATCCCAGCCCCTAATGGTGACACGCCTGGTAAAAAGAGTGTGTCTAAAGAGTCCTTTAGCTGTCTGGGCCACCCGTACCAGACAGACGGTGCGAGCATGCGAGCCCTTGAGCTCTGTCTTTTCCTGAGGTGGTTTCTGAGATTGCCCAAGGCAACCTGGGGGGCCTCTTTCTCAGGCTGTGCTGAGTACAGACAGCACTCGGCTCACCCTGAGATCTCTACCTCTTCTGAACTCAGCCGATTGCAGGCAGCAGGGCTAGGACTTCAATTTCTCCTGAGTGCCATGAATGCCTTCCAAGAGTTTACAGCCTGACACTTGCTCATGGTATTTGCTTAACAAATCCAGGACAGTGAAGCCCAGACAGGACCTTCTGCCTCCAGCTCTCTTGTATAACAAGCTAAGTGATGGTGAGAGAAGGGATGTGGCATTTGGGAGTCACTAGTGCTGGTCCCAGGAGGTGCTGTGACTGTCTCCTTAAGAAAAGCAGAAGAGACAGATGGAAGAAAGAGCAGGGAGGGGCTGCAGCAAATAGTCCTGCCATTGTGGTTTTCCTCCCCTGGGGAGCTTGATCCCAACATGCCCTAGAGAAACTGGCGTCTACCTACCCTGTGACTGGGGTGTCTGGTTGAACCACCCTCCTCTAGGGGATGATCATGCCACTGCATCTGCAGAGGGTCTGCAGGGACCAGATGTGTTTCCAAAGGCAGGTAAAAACATTTTGCTTCTCTTGGAAAGACTGGGGTGGGTCTAGATGATGTGGAGCAGTGTCCCGACCACCTGCAGTGTATGACCACTGAGGCTAGAGGGGAGAGACAAGGGGTGAGACAGAAGACTGGTGATCCATGCAAGACAAACAAGTGCTTGGTACCTGTATGAAGGCCATTCCTGGTTGGACTTCCTTGGTCTCTCTGGTTGTGTGCACTTTGAGTAATTATTGACTAGTTGTGGGCACATTGGCTGCTTGGAAGTGGCATGACTGCCTGGGCTGGTGCTCTTGGTTGATGAGGGAAGAGAATTGGATGGACCTGAGTAGATCCTGGCTATGGCCGTACGGAAGAGCTGCTGAGAGACAAAATGGTGGCAGGCATTTGAGTTGGTCTGCGATGGGTTGCTTCGATCTGCTGTGGTTGGTTGCTTGGAGGATTTGTGTTGCTTGGCAACTGTCGTGGTTTTGGCTTCAGATGGCAACAAAGAACCACGCCCCGTTCGCTCCAGGCTTTCCTGATGGAAAGCACAAGGAAAGGGCAGAACTCGTGGGCTGAGACAACGGCAGTTTTAATAGAATAACAAAGGTAGCACAAAAAAACAACATTAACAACAGTAACAAGGACAGAGGAGTATACAGACGCGGTTAGGGAACCGCCGCTCACCGACCGCACCCGGGGCGCCCCCGCCGCTCCAAGCAGTGACTGCCCGCCCCCTCCCGGCAGCTCAGCGCAGGCGTGGCTCACATGGGATGGAATGTTTATAGCCCCGGGCCGGGGAGGGTTAACCCTCTCCCTGCCGGAACCAGGACAGCAACCTTGTCACAATTCAGCTGGTGATATCCAAGGGGGGGATGCTTTAGAGGACACTGCTACTGGGAGGGGAATGGGGAGCTAGTGGATAAGAGTAAGTGCAATAACCATGACAGTCCATACTGGTTGTGCTTTGCTCAGGGCTGTGTGATGGAAAAAGTACTGGGTCTGGTTATGGCTCTATGTGTAGTCTCTCATGGGTTTGGTGGGGATAGGGAGCTGGTGAGCATCTTGATGCTGTATAGGGATGTGGGCAAAGCAGTTGATGAGGAGGCTGGGCACCCTGTCTTGATACCAGCTGGGGTATTGAAGAGATATATGGGGCATGAGAGTTTGAGAACCCTGGAGCATGCCTTCCTGTGACCTTGTGAAGGCATTCTGGTAAACATAGAGTCTGTAGTCTGTCCATCCAACACAGGCTCTCAGAAATCCTGGCTCAAAGGATTCATACTTCTATGCTTCTGCAGCAATTGACTGAGGATAGGAAAGCAATAGGACAGGCTGCCCAGAGAGGCTGTGCAGTCTCCATCCTTGGATATTTTCAAGACCCAATTGATTAAAGACCTGACCAACCTGATCTGAACTCACAGCTGACCCTGTTTTGAGCAGAAGGTTGGACTAGAGTCTCCTGAGGACCATCACAACCGAATTATCCTATTATCCCGTGACTCCCTGATGGTGAGGAGTGGCTGCTGTTTCTCTGTCACTCTGCTCTAAGATGCCCACAGAGCCAAGCACTTTGGGTCAGTATAGCACCTCTGCAGTTTCCAACCCTTCCAACCCATCAAGAGAAGTCTGAAAACAAAAGTGTCACAGATGCAATGACAGTCAGATATGCAGTTAATAGTGAAACCGATTGTTCGCGTTCATCCCCCTGAAGGAGATTACACTCCTTTCCTTGCAGCACACTGAGACACCAAGCAGTTCTGACCTCTGTCGGACTTCAAAAGAAATAAGAGATTTTTAAGGAGCCAATCCTTTCTGATGAAAAGTCTGAAATTGGGCTTTTGAGCAGTAACTCCAGGGGACATTTGTCATCTGTACATATGCTAGATGCTTGCAATCATAAAGCTTGAGGCTTACCATTATTACCTGAGATTGTGTGATTAGTTATTTCAATTCTATTCAGCTGAACTACGGCTGCTGGTAGCAGCACAAAAGAGTAATGCAGATCCTGGTGACAGTTCAGGGGGGATGGGGCTGTCACCAGCCTGGTATTGCTGTTCTGTGGCCCAGAAAGTTAGCCAGTATCAGTGGCCTTGCCTTGCTGTTTCCACTGAGCAAAGAAACTGTCTATACAACTCAGTGTATCTTTTGTGTGAGCCCATTTATTTACAGCTGGTGTACCTAAGGACTTGTTTCCCAGAGTACTGTAGAAGCAGATGATAATAGCCAGTTTCCTTGCTCACAATTTCCAGGGTTGTCTTACCAGTCAGCCCTGAAGGCAGGAGATACCTAACTCTGCTCCATGTCGGTGTCATGTCCAAGTGCACCAGTGCCTCTCAGAAAAGCTGTCCTTTCAGAGCACTGGGCTGCAAAGTGATGGTATCATGTGTAGTGGAGACCTACTCAGCGCCAGCCTGCCTCCAGCTCCTGGTGACCAGAATGGTCCACTTGAGTCTAGCGCCCTGCAACAAATATGGCCATTTCAGATGGGGACTCCTGCAGTCACTTGCACAGTCCTCCTCACTCTTTCTTTGGAGATTTACATGTTTGGAACAATGGTAGTTGAAGCCAAACTTTCTCTGTGGTAGTTATGATCCCTCAGTCTTTCCTTAGGATGCTCAGAGGGGAAAAATACTCAGTTTGTATTTTGGGGGGATAAAGGTTGAAGGAGATGGTGGGAACCAGAGAAGAGCTTGAACTCATCCGCTAAGTTTGCACTGCCTGGATGCCTGCACCCAGGCCTTGTATGACCCCCGTCGTGTTCTCCTATTGCATGTCTTTGGTCAGGGTTCCTTTCTGTGTGGACTGCGGGCTTTTCTTCTAGTGAGGACCTGGATCAGGTGCAAGGCCTTTTTCAGAGGGACCCAGTTTATCTGGAAACAGAGAAAAAGCAGTTCTGGCCCCATCATTTTTTGGGAGCTACTTACATTTTTGCTTGACTGCGACTGACTGGCTGATACGTGCCTCTCTGCTGTAGAGCATAATTTCTGGGAGACAGGGACCAAATCTGCATGGGGCCATGCTGTTCTCTGTCCCTGGGAAGGTCAGCAGCAGCAGGTACGGGAGGCTTGTATACATGTGAAGATCTTCTGACGTGCTGTGCTGTGAACTTGCACACATCTCAGACTGTCAGCATACAGCCTTTAAGGCCAAGGGTGCAGAAGGACAGCGGTCAGCTTCTGTCAATGGGTAGCAGATGAATTTGAGGCAAAGTTCATCACTGAGGTAGGCACTGTCATGGTGGACACTTTTAAGCATCTCTCTTCCTCTCTCTGCATCCCCTGTGGTGCCACATGGAACAATATAACTGAGCCACAGACCTCCTCTGATGGTTCTGAAGACAAGAGTATGTGGGAAAAGTGGCATTAGTGATACCCCCTTTTCCTTGTGCTTTTCCTTCATTATGTCATGGACTGTCCCGTGTGCCATCTGTGCCACTGGGACAGTGTCCTCTGCAGAGGGTGTGCTCCAACAGCAAAGCTGTTAGCTGGCCAAGGCAAGAAGATGGTGAGCCTATGGAAGTTGAGTCACACGAGAGACAGATCAGTTCACAAGGAAAAAAAAAAGAACAGTTCCTTCAGGTAGCATGAAAACACATGGCCATCCTTGACCTAGAATAAGGACATGACCAGCAAGGACACAACAGCCTGCAGGCTCGCTCTTTGTCAGCACAAGAAAGCCTGGTAGCACGGCAAGCGCAGAGTTCCAACTTCTGACCGACAGAGGGGCTGGAGCAGAGATACCCAGCTGCTCTTTTGCCAGGGGAACAAGCCACAGCTCCACAGGAGCTTTATATGCTTGAGTCTAAAGGGCACAACAAAGGACAAATGGCCTTGTAAAACCAACCAATGCAACAGCGTAAATACAGGGGAATGGCATGAAAAGAGCACAGAGTATTATTACAGATTTCCCCCTTCTCAGGCTAACCTGTTTACGAGGGCCAGGGGAAGACAAAATTTTCACTGTGAGCCACTTTGAGCTGTCCTTCCAAATAAATGTTGCCTTGCTCTAATGCCCGGCCTCTGTCCTTGGACTGGGAAAATTGCCAGAGTGTGGCCAAAGCTCTAGGTGAATATTTTCTAAAGATGATGAGGGGAGAGGGACAGAACAGCATGTGCTTTTCTGAATTCCGTGCTTGGTATGGGATGAGGAATAGGCATACCCCGTGCATGGGAAGGGTTCATACTTTCCATTTTCCCACTGCTGGGCCATAGAAACACAATCAGCACTTGGCTTCTGGCAGTAGTAACGTGTAGGGGAGCTCTTGTTGAGTTCGTAATCACTGTGAAGGTGAAAGAGAACTCAAATATGAGTTAGGCCTGGTCTTGGGATCAGGTTTACAGCTGATGGAAAAATATAGCCAGAGCATGAGACAAGTCTGTAGGTAGTGCATACAGTCACGATGCTGAGGCTTGAGTTTGAGTTTCACCTAATGTGAGAGCAAAAATAGGCTGCTGGGCTTCAAAGCAGTTGAGGTAAATGTCCTCTGTTTCAATTTGATGGTAGATTAAAAGAGGCGGATGAGGTGTACCAGAGGTATTTTGCTTATTGCTTCTTCCTAGATGTCTAAGTAAGGGGATATCTAAGGAAAGGAGAGAAGAAGGTGGCAGTTTTCTTTATAATGTAGAGCAATCTGACAGAAATCTTAATGCTTCTTCCAGCCAGAGGGCTGAACTATTGAGTCAGCTGGCTCACTTGCAAATAGCTCAGGCAAAGAAAATCTATCTCCATCTGCATAAAGTAATTTGCCAAGGGTAAGTATCTTTTTTTCAGGAAGGTGTGGTGGTAATGGGGCAGCATGCTAACCTCAGCTGCTGGGGGTGGATATTCTCTTCCTGCCCTGTGAATATTCAGGTTTGGCACATGCTTTCTCATGTTTTCAGTTAATGAGACTGCTAAATAAACCGGCATAGGAGCAGGTGACCCTGATCCTGCTGGCGCTCAACTGACCATGGACGCAGTGGTTTTCAGAACTACTTTTAAGATCATTAATATCTCTCTTCTGTTAGCCTCTGGGCAAGGAGCTACCTCGGGGACCACAGCTGCATGCTAACTGAGATAATTTTTCACTTTAAAATTTGTCTATGGAAAACATTTGTCTTAAATTAGATGGTCAATACACATGTACAATAAATGCTGGACTGAGCACCTAACCCAAACCCTGTGGGAACATCCCCAGCTCTTGGCTCGCTTGTGAAATCATTCTTACTTCTGTTTCAAAGGATGCTTTTAGACCCACAACTCTGTGTTAGGAAAGTGATCCACTTTTCTAGCGTCATGCAACTCCTTGTTCAGAATCCTTGTCAGTACAAATAACATTTTCCTTCGCTACCATTTCTCCCCCCGCACCCGCTTAGTGAGTTATTTGTAATACCATCTGCTTCACCTGAAGGAGGAATGAGAGGAACCGTGAGAGACTCAATGCTGTTATCAACCCTGAGCTTTTCTGAAGAAAAGCTGGGTCTGTTAGGAGGTCGTGAGCGACGGGGCTTGTCAGGGCTGCTGCAGCAGCAGGGAGCCTGGCTGGTGACGCTGACCAGTGCCTCCACTTTGCCACGCTGCCATTACAGTGAATCCCCTCGCTGGATGTGCCCCACTCCATGTGTAAGTGTGTGTATTAAATGGTATCAGAAGTTCTGACAGTGCTTGCAGGTGAAGGAGGACATGGGAGGTGGGTGGGATTTCATCTTTGCTTTGTGTACGTCGTTTGCCTGTGTTAAGGACTGAAAGGAATCCACAGAGAAAAGATATGAACCATGTGAGGAAACAAGCAGTGATGCTTCACTGGCAGTGTTCTTAGGTCATAAGGTGTTTAAATAAAAAAAATACATTATTTGGGAGAAAAACAAGTATTTGCGTACACTGCTGCTGCCAGCTTTTGCCTCAGTGGTGACATGTATATTTTTCAGAGGGAAGGATTTATTTTTTACCCGCAGTAACTTAATGTTCTGAGTGAGTTTATAATAGCACTGATTAACTGGTAGCATTTAGTTTGAGTGAAATATCAGCTCTGATGTCTGTACTCCTCTTTGCTCCAGACGCTTTTATCAGTCTTGGAGCTGTTTAACTTTACTTATTCCTTCCACAGGAGATGGTTCATGTTGTAGCAATGTCCCATTGAACAAGCATTAAGGATTTGAGGCTGCGTAAGTGAAGGTGAGGTATTCTGTGTAGCCTGAAGAAATCTGTGGAACAGTAAGTGAAAAGCTGGGTATGTCCCACTGCTTCGTCTAGATGCCATTTGAATGGAGTAGGACTTGCCTGCTACTTAACTAGCATGTAGCTTTCTGTGTAAGAAAAATAAATGTGCTTATTTATGCCGGCACTGATATTGTAGTACTTTGACCCGACTATAACATACAGAGTAAAGAAGTGGCATGTTATTAACTATTCTATTATCTACAACAAAGCAAGTCAAAAGGTGAAAAGCAGGGAGTTTAAGCAACTGAATATTATTGCCCTATGGTTTTTTTAGTGGAAAGTTTCCCTGTTAATGTTGGGAGCTGGGAAGCTAAATTTCTTGGAATGCAACTAGCTGAGTTTTTGCCTTGGATACTGTGTTTAAGATGAGACTGGGTAGGTAGAGCTGCGGTATCTGATCCCTCAGGGTGTGTGCAGCAGCTCTCAGTAGCATGAGCAGTAAGCTAGGTAATTGGTGTGTTGGTTCTCATCCAATAATAATTTATTTCCTGGGAGCAACTTCAAAGCTTAATCCTAGAATTAAATCCCCTATTCCTCCTTGGGATTTTAATTTAGTTTTGAATGCTCTGATGGATCCTCTGCTGGAACATAGAAGACGGCTTTCAGACACAAGGGCGATTTTCCTGGCTGCTATATGCCCTGTACGGAGAATAGGTGAATGCAGGCACTTTCTTGAAGAGACTCTTAGCTTTTCATCACGATAAGCTGGCAAAAGCTACACCTTATCTCTTACTGAAAGCAGTTTTCCAGTTTCCTTTAAACCATGAAGGCAGTATGCCTAATCCATTTTGCAGCTCCTCCAGTAAAGAGAAGAAAGAGTGTCATCACTTAAATCTGGACAGAACCAATAAGGTTTTCATCGAGCAGAAAGTTGATTTTAGAAAAAAACCCAGATAATCTGTTTGTCTCGTTAGGGTTGGAACAGGATGGAGATGAGTCCCTGGAGGGCTATGGTTTCCCATTCATTCAAGTGTATCAGGCCTCATTAAGACCAGTGAGGTGGGACAAAATCTCCAGACGCTGGAATGATCTTTGCACCCCAGAGGTGGAGGAGAAAGGCTTCTTTCTCAGAGTAGAGCAAGGCAGTACTTCAGCCTTTCCTTCGTGCTTCGGAGTGGGATGTGAAGAGGGATGGCATATATGGCTAATGTTTGTACCGTGCTTTGATGATATACAGTAGAGTATCTGATGATAATTACTATTTATTATTAGATATAGTGGCTTTTGACAGATAGGTTCTTCAGTCTGCGTGTGCTAGAGGTAGAGGAGCCACATATCATCTTAAAAAAGTGACAGTGGCAGTTTGAAATCTTGTCCGTGCTTTTGCAGTTTAAAAATAACACATTTCCATTTGAAAGAAAGAACTCCACAGTTTCTTAGTTTAATGTGTATGTATTCACATACAAACGACCATCCAGGAAAACCAATTTCAGTAAGCCTGACATTCCATGCTCAAAAGAATAAAACAAGTGTATAAAGGCACAGAGAAAGCTATTTCTCCTTTAATCTACTTCACGCTTTTTTTGATTCTGCATGACAAAAAACCAGCCCCGTTAGTTGTTTAGGATTTCTGGGGACAGACTGACCATGGCAGAGACAGTAGGGGATACTGCAATTATTGCGATAGAAAATGATGAGAGCTCAGCTAAGTGTCCTGGTATGACAGCTGAGAGAACATGTTTATCAGTTCAAAGCAAATGCAACTGTGCTCGCAATTCTCTTCTGCAGGGCTGCTGGCAGGATGAGTGTCCTCCGAGACAGCAAACAAATCGAGTGGTCTCCTTGTGTTCAGGTGTCTTTGCAAGAGACTTAGTAGAAATCCTCCCCCAGTGGCTTCTGGCTCAGTCCTGCTCTGGCACGTCTTGGTCCTGAGCCATGTGCAAAAGAAAGAATAAAAGGTTTCATGCCAAAATTCAGTGGAGTCCTTCAGCCAGGTGGTTGTGTCACTGTCAGGTTTGTGAGCTCTTTTCTCTGTTTCCTTTCCCTTTAGTTATCTGATAAAATTTCTTTATGCTGTTCTTTGCGCAGCAGGATGTGGCATCCTTGCTTGTGGACCTGTGTGGCCACTGTTATGGTGATCTTCCGAAAATAACATACCAGGACTTCCCGCAGTGTCTCAGGCAGTGGGAAGGTTTGGGATATGGGCATAGGGGTATTTGGCCACTTTGTGATCAGATTGGCTGGGTGAAGCATACAGCACCTCATAAAAGCAGCTGGAGACTCGGTTACGAAGCTCTGCAGCCCATATGCAAACACAGAAAGGAATGCTATGATGAAAAACCTTTTTATGGTGTGAGTTATCCAGAGCGATCGATCCGTTTCATTGGTTATAAGGACTTGCTCTTCATAGACATGGCTTTTCTTACACTGATGCAACTGCATCTGTCTTTGTGCAGATAACCTATGAATTGCTGGTCTTTTCCCTTACCTGCAGACCCCGTTTACCTAGGGACATACCGCACTGGAAGCAGGCTCTGGTTCTATGAAGTCTGCAGGGCATTTACTAAGGGTTAAACATACAGTAGGTCCTTCAGTCCCTGTCAGATGCTGTTCTGTGGTGGCAGACCGGCTCTGCTGCTCCGCATCCTCCCCAGCACTGCCACTGCCACATGCAGCCCCGGTTGCTTTTGATATAAGAACTTATCTTAAGCAGGACAGGAATAATACGGCCCTTAATTTATAGTAAGCATGGACACATTTAAAATAAATCCTTCAATTTGTCTTACAAATAACATTTAAGTGTTTTTGAATTGAAGAGATGTTTGAAAAACCAATTTCCCATCAGAGATGCTATTTGTTTCATTTTATGTAGTTCATTCATCTTAGTTGATTGGAGAAAAAATAAAAGCCAACCCTGGCTAGGTAGAGTAAACCCTGTCATAGTACTATGCTGCTGGAGATTTTGTAACAGTTTCTATTCGGAGCCTACCTCCACACCCATTATTTACAATAAATATTACATCTTAATGTAAAAGTAATTTGAGGGTTAGATGCTGTGCAGAATCTCAAGAAGATAATTCTGAAGCAACTGGCATTTTTGTGTGCCCAATTTCAAACTTTTAAGTTTTTTTGGTCAGGGGGAGGGAATGGGTCACCTTTCTCTAAAAAAGGTGTCCAATTGGACACTCAGGCCCTTAATCACTGTAGGGAACTGTGCCTTTATCATTTATTTAAGAGAGAATTATACATATACATATGTATAATGTTTGTACAAGATGTACATACACAAATATTAAGTAGAAAGGCAACTAGCCTTATCCTTAAAAGTGAGAAATAACACAGGCTTCCATGTACTATGTAACCGTGGAGTTATGTATCTTTAGGAATAAAACTTGCAGTTGATGAATTCCTTCATCTTGAGGTCATGGAGAATGATAATCTTAAATATTGCTGACTTACTTAAAATAATTGCTGCTGTTCTCTTCTGATTGATAGGCCCCTTTTCAGAAATTGTTCCTAAGATACTTCTTAACCCTCCATTTTCTGTTTCTAAGTAATAAGCAGGATGAAAAACATTCCCTCTTTTTTTTTTTGAGCCAAGCTCCTTCTCCACTTGTTTCATCCAGAGGAATGCAGGGGGACCTGCACAGTCCTCATTTATCCTTGTTGCCATACAGAAAGGAAAAACATCCCTCGGCCAAATCCTGTCTGCTATTCTTGTATCACTATTATCAGTGAAAGGAATGGGAAAGTCAAATGACTAATCTCTTCAGCTATTAGCAACTTCTGTATGTAAGTATCACTCTACATTTCTTTCCTCCAACTGTTCTGAGATAATTTCAGACTACTTCAGGCTTTGGCTAATATGTCTTCCATTTTTTACTGAAATTAGAATGAAAAAGATCATAGTCACTTTTTATAAACATGCCTAAAAATGTTAGGAAAATCTTTCTAGCAGAACAGCCCTTACCAGCACCCTCGGGAAGATCCTGGCTGTCGAGATTAAAATCTTGGTGTCTGTTTTTGGCAAGGAGCTCAAGCACAGATTGGTATTGCTTGTGGTCACTGCAGCTACATGAAAAATACCATTGTACACCCAGTGTACACAGCAACTCATTCAAGCTCCAGATGGCATATTGATACACGCACACGATGCTACAGCCACATTGCCATCCATAACCACCCCTACAGACCAGCAAACCCTGTTCAAACCATGTGGATGGATTCTGAGGAGCAAACTGGCAGGACCTGGGGGCTGAGAGAGAGTAGAAGCAGATTGTGGTGCTTTCAGGAGGCTTTTCTCCCTCAGGAACCTTCTCCATCCTAGTGTGGACCTTTGCCTTATCCATGTTTTCCCCTCCAGATACATAACCTGCAGCAAAGGGTGGGCACTGTGTCTGAGAGTGCTCAGCTGCTCACTGGAGCACAACTCTGGCATGTGGAATCCAGCTCTCCTTGCCTGTCTTTTGAGGGGTGCCTTCCTCACTGCTCCTGCACCACAGAGCATGCTTAGGTAGGTACAGGCTGATGTGTTTTCCTTGGAAGGTTGCTTTTGGTGAGAGGAATGCAAAAGCTGGACTTTGGTGCCAAAGCAGAGGACATGGTGTTTGGCCTGGGGCGTGATTTCCTGCAGGACAAGTGTAGCTGGCAGGAGAGCACAAGGAGGGCTTTTCTCATTGCTCTTGTCTCTAAGGTGTCACCGAGGCCCTGCTGAACCCTTCCAAACCTCTGTCAAGACCCAGCCAGACAAGGCAGGGTGGGCCTTTACAGCCTGGGGCAACTACATGTCCTGAAGGGTGCCCTTGGCACACCTGCATGGAGGGCCTCTGCTTTGCTGTCCTCTCTGGCTTGCCCTGGTTTGGGGCAGGCTTCCCCCCAGGGCTGCTTTGCAGTTCTGGGGGGTCGTTGGGCTCTCTCTGTGCTGCTCAGGCCACCCTGAGCCAAACCCAGGCTTTGGGGGGNAACCCGGGCGTCGGGGGGGGGGCGACACGGGGGTATATCGGTGACCACAGAGCCGATGGCACTGCAGGGCTGAGGCCGAGAGCACCCGGGGGGCCAGGGCACAGACACCCGCGGGCGGGGAGGAGTGTGCAAACGCAGGCTCCTTTCTGCTCAGACTGATTTCACGTTCCTTAGCTTTCAGGGGGGCTCTGAGAATAGCAATTAAAGCACCAGGCTTAATTGTGGAGTATCCAATTTGGATATTAGCGTTATCTCCGCTCTCGCTCCTTTCTTTTCCTTCAGATCCAATTCTGCTGCCAGCCTGCTGGCTGGGCGCCTGCTCCTTTCTTATTATTNCTCCCCACCATTTTCCGCGTGTATATTTTATTATTCTTATTAATCTTTAAGCTGCTTTATGAGTTCACCGTGCTTTCTCCACCGCCGGCAAGCATTCTCGGGGCTTATGTATTGCAGAGGATTTTTTTTTTTTTCCTCTTCCCCAGTGTATTTTTAGGGTGATGCTCTGAACACTTCCCCCTCCCCGCCC
>VXBO01003076.1:357691-466106 GCA_013400135.1 Rhinoptilus africanus | reverse complement strand
GTCACTTCACACACTTAAAATAACTTGTAACAAATCTGTCTTGTTTCCAACCCATTTTGAAACAGGGAAACTGAAGCAAAGTGCAAATGAGATGACTTGTCCAGGGTTGTCCAGTTGGTAACTTTGGGGCCCCAGACCACTGTTAGACCAACAAGCTTTCTTCTAAAATAAAGAGAGTATTGCCCTGAAGGACTTTCACAATCTTTATTAATCTCAAACAGTAAGAGAAAGAAAGGATGCACTTGCTGAGGGCACAACCCCAACAATGTCCACATACTAAATTGGGTGACAGGAGGAGTTGGCTGAGGTTGGTACTTAGGTATTCCATTTAATTCCTCGAGGCAAGGCCCAGGAGAGGTGCATTGCACCAAAGGACAGAAGCAGAAGAGAGCAGATGTATGAGAGATCTAGGATTACTTGAGGTGGAGTGTTGTAGTGACTGATTTATTCTGTTTCCTTAACTTCTATTTGTTACTGCTTATTGTAATTGAGCTTACAAGCAAACCTGAAATATGTTAGAGAGAAAGCTGACTTCTTTTGACATTGGTTTAATCATCTGTCTATTCTTCTATGTCCCCAGTAGTTTGTAAAATAACTGGTTTCACATCATAACTTCTTTGGCCTTTTGCACATAGTCTTACTTTGTTTTATTTTATCATTTTTCAGACAGTTCATCCCTGATTTGATGGGAGTACATCAGTACAAGGAGACTATGGTAAGAAGGAATGAATTGTTCTTTTCTGTGGGAAGGCTAGACAACCAGCCTAATAACCCCAGGGTGTCCTTAGGAGTAATGCAGAAGCAACTAAAGTTATCCAGATTAAAGTCTATGGCTACGTATCTGCTGTCTGGTGTGTGTGAAAGTCAAGAGTGCTATGCAGACTGTGTCTGCACAACATCTGCAACTAGGGTTTGAGACCAGAATGGATTAGAACAGCCACAATTCAAGTTACCTGCATGTTTCATCAGCTCTAGGGAATACGAAGTCTTGCTTCCCATAACTTTGCAGCCAGGCAACTTTACTGTGAGGATTCGGGAGATATGTGGTGGTGTGATGGTGTTTGTCCTGGGTATGGCACATCCAGTCTATCTGCACCACAGGTGAATGTTCATGTTTCAGTCTGTGTGAAGTGATAGCAGATTTCTACTTACCTCTCTCATGCTCTGAAATTTTTATCTTGCTTTCACTGCTGCATGGTCAAGGTTAGCTTTGAGCAACATCACTGGAGTGGAGATGTTCTCTTAGCCTCTTTTCCCTTCAGTCCTTATAAGGATGTAGGCCTGGAGGAGTAGTAGGAGGAGTAGGTAAGTGTAACTTGATCCAAATGATAAGGAAAGACATGCATACGGTTCCTTTAGGCAAATAGACAACAACTTTTTCAGGCTAATACATTATCACTGAAAGGGAGGGAAGCATTCATGAAAAAATTGAACATTTCCCTGTTTTTGCTGTAATTTCATAGTATTTTCCGTGAAACACTGGGGTTTGTGTTACTGCAATCAGGAACAAGAGTTATACAAACAACTTGCATCACTTGATAGTGGCATCCATAGGAAAACAGTTAAGAACGTGTTTCCACAGCTTTTTCATTATGCTCTTTATTGTGGTGATGAGAGGGAAAGCTAGACCAATCTTTCTGCTTGGGTAGATTGGGAATACTTTTAGTATCCCGCAGATGGAAACAGCCACTGAGATACACATTGATAGCCATCATGTCTGCAGTCTGTAAGTAAATGTGTGTTACTGACACTAATAGTAACAGGGAATAGATGCAGCCTGTATCTGAAAATACTAGCGGGAACCTGGGGCGGTGCTTAGAGATGTGGTCAAGACAATGGATCTGTTACATAGCTGGGGGAAAAAAAAAAAAAAAAAAGAACCTGGGGTTGCTTTCCCTCTTATGTCAGTACAAACACTTCTTTGGAGACATTTCTCCTTGTGGGAGAACACGGTTGCCAGGAAGGCCAGAGACCTTGTCAGAGAGGTCATGTTGGAAACAGTCATTTTCTTTTTGATTTTTTCTCAAACCTCTACTTCCTTGCTCTCTGAGAACAAGAACCTTGTGAAGCCTTCAAGAAATGGAAGCAGAAGGAAACCCTGTCTCAAAGCAAAATTTGAGGGTGACAGAATTAATGAAGTGAGGATGCAGCAGGCTGAAGGCAGTTGGCAGCACAAGAGTAGATAGACCCAGCCCAGGAACAGACTGTTTAAGGGACAAAATTATATTGCATTGAACTAGAATTAAACTTTGGAGAGAGCATAAGATCATCTGGGATACACTCTAGCGGTGGGCATTTGAATATTTCCCTGCCAGGCTGCCGTGGGACCTGCAAGCGTTTAACTTTTCCTGACAGTTAACATTATAAGGATTACCCCTATAGAAACAAAGAGCATGTATATATAGAACACCTTGCTGTAAAAGCACTCTATGAAATAAAAGGAAAATCTTCATGGTCATTAGATTTTTCAGAACTGTAGTTAGCACTAGATCAAGTAGCACAACAGGGAGTAAAACTGTGGCTACCTTTACTTGCGGAAACCAAGACTGTAATAAAGGGTAGACGCGTAATTCAGAAATCCAGTATTTTTTCAAAACCTTAAGAATGGGGCTCCTCTAACCATCTCTGGATACCAAACACTTCTTCCAGTCATCATAATTACAGGGTAAGTTTTTAATATTATTTTTCTTATTCTTAAATTGACATGGCTTTGCATAGTACAAAATGGAGATTAAAAAACATGAAGTCTCAAATTTTCTTCTACGTAGCAGCACCATCCTTATTCCTAAAATGGGGTAAAGGAAATTTAGAAAGTTCAAAGATTCTGATGAGTTAATTTGTGAATCCTTTGCTATTAAGTATTCTCAGAATTAATCTCTAAATTTTATCATTAGGATGAAAATTCCATTTTTCTCCTGAAGCAAGTGATCTTAAAAATGCTGTTTCAGAAGTTTCAAGAACTATCACATAGTTACTTATTTTTCTCTTTGAAAGACTGAAACACTTATCAGTACAAGACATGTGAGGAGGGGGGGATTTTTTGCCTTACCTTTTTCATGAAAAAAAAAAAAAAATCCCTTAATAAAAAATTATGCTTATGTCTCTGCTTGTAACATTGAACAACTATTCATATTGAAAGTCTTGGTGGCTTTTGAATGCAACTACTCGTTGTTAAAATTACACCATAATGAGCATTGGTTTGCAGCCTATCTCTGCATAAAACGATCCCTTTCTCCTAAACACTCCTCACCTCTTTATTCTTTCACAGTCTACAACTGATGTAAGGGCTAGTGCTGATGAAGGGAGAAACTTTGTCATGGGTTTAGGTGACAGTGAACTTTATGTTCTGAGAGAGAGGTGGAGCAGGAGTAGTTAAGCAGTTCAGAAAAAAAAAAAAAACCCAGATACTAAATCAACCTTCCCCTTCCCTGTCTTGTGAGCTGGAGAGTTCTTAATGTTGGTTGCTGTAATGTATTTTACAGATCTCTGTCTTCCCATGTGGAGAGTATTTATCATGCATTAGTGTGCTAGTAAGGGATTTTGTCTCAAATTGTACAGATTCTAATCACTGCAATTTTTCAATTAATTTCTGAAATTATTTTTGATTACTTCTGTTTTTCTACCCACAGAATAGATACAGAAACTAATCCGGTTCAAATCCAAACCTTTAAATCCTTCACTTAACCTCTGAATTGCAAAGAACATGAGGGCTGATTCTTAGCTTGTGTAGATCAGGAAAAACAACACTCCCACACAAACCAATACCAGATATTACCAGTGTACTCACTGAGTATTTTTGGTGAAATCAGGAGAATTTACTGAGGCAGAATCCAACCTCAAAAAGGAGAAGTAAAGAGCAACTCAAGTAATTCTGACATGAAAGAATGTTGTCTTGCATTTTCTAGAGGTCCTTTAGATGTCACAGCAGACTCAATTGTAGCATATGTTCCCATAGTAACTTCATTTTTCTTAGTCAGTTTTGTTTCTGCATACATTTATTAACTTTTTGAGCTTCAATGCAGTGATGATGAAATATATTGCATCATTCGAGCCTAACTGAGGGAGACAGTAAAAAAAATTCAAAAGAAGGTTAAAAAAAAAGAAATAGAAAAAGAAAAAGGAGCATAACAAGGCAGTTTTAGGGATGGGCAGCTTAGACAAAATGGTTTAGAGATAAACATATGTCATAAAGAACTGTGGACCTCCCACCAAGCATTTTTTAATGTGTAAAATTACCAACGGTTAGCGTAGCAGCAAGATAAGTCATTGTTTATAGAAATGATGGGGGTTTTAATCTCCATTTTGTATGTAAACAGTAGTTGATAGAAAATAGCAAAGCATATATAGTCTTGGTTTTGGACTTTGTAGGTCTGGTAAAATTGTTTGTGCTTTTCTGCAATTAGTTTCCCATGCACAGCCTTTCTACACCAAGCTCCTAGCAATGTTCATGCTAGGCAGCCACAACAGTTGCACAGTGAGTTGAAGATGACACCAGCATCTGTCAGGGGCAGAGCTCTGCATCTCTGCTTGAAAGTCCTTTCTACCCATGGTTTGCAGAAGAAAGAAACAGATGTCCCTTGGGATCCTCTTTCAAAGACAACTCTTCCTGTGGAAGTAGGAACATAAGGGAGAGGGCCCCTTTCTGTCTGTTGCCAGCTGTAACAGAAGGAATATACATACTTGGTTCACATGTTGTTATTGTAGCACATGGTACAGTGGATAAAATAGAACAGGACAGATTATGAGTATGCAGTTTCTCCTTCTTTGAGGGCTTAGAATATGAGACACTGAAACATGAGATTACATGGAAGCCCATAAAAGTTATATCTTGTTTACATCATACACCATGAGGTGAAGTCAGGGAAACAATGTTAATGCAGTTTAATGAGATACATATATGGCAAGGATAATTCAATTCTCAAGTCACTCCTAGCTGGAAGATAAAATCATGCTTGAAATTTTAACAAGAATTATCATGGTCTGCAGTATCTCATGCAAATTGAACCTCCGGGGAACTGTCTACAACTAGGATTTTCTCTAACCTCCTCAACTACTTTACTGCAGCAAGATTCAACATTAGCTTGTTAGAGGAAAGCATTTCATACTGCTTCATCACCATTGTGTTTGAGTCCTTTCATTGAGGGGAAATGCCTACTTGAACCCAAACACTTTCTACAGCTAAGTCAGCTGGTTAACATTGGCCATGTCCTCTAGTTCTCACAGTTTTCTATGAGAGAGAAGAATGACCAATAGTAGTGTGCTCCTGTAGTGAGCATCTTTTAAGTGCACACATGCCTCTATGTGAGTGAAGGTAAGTCTAAAGGAAGGTTTCTTGTACTTGGACATGAAAATACTGAGAGTTTTGATGGTTCCTGGGCTTCCTTGGTAGCCTTTTTCCAAAGGCTGAGGTAGCTCCCAGGATGTCTGGGATTCCTTTTCTAAGGAATGTCTAATGGAGGTCTTAGTTTGCTAAAAAAAATTTTGCACCTGGATGGAAGGAATGCATCTCCAAACTCAGTTCGGCACTCTCCGAGTGAATGAGCTGACCTGGCCTTGCTGTCACAGGGCACATGGTCAGTAAGGCTAAAATGAGCAAGTTCCTGTTGTTGCTTCAGCTCTGCAGCTTACAGTGGTCCTGACCTTCACTGGTATGTTAAACCCACACTAACTCCTCGGACTTTAAGGACTGCTTCAGTTCTCACACATCTTCAAAATACTGATGCTTTTGATAAAAAAGAGTATCAAAGATGGATACAAAAGTATCCATCCAGGCATCATGCTGCCCTGGGCTCTCCATTGAACATTAGCAAGCAGTCATCGATTGAACACCAACAATTAACATCACTACAGTGAGGGAACGTTTTCTGGTATACTGTCCTGTTGCTGTGCAAACTCCAGGCCACCCAAATAACAAAAAACAGAACTTACCTAAAAATTTACAACCTTGTGTGGTGGACAGGTAAAAGATTCATTCATTCATAGTTTGGGGGGGAAGGGGGGGTGTGGGGGGGAAGTGATGCAGGGATTTTTCTTCTTTTTTTGATACCTGTAGAGCTCATTGTCATTTTTAGTGGTTCCTAGAGTCTTTAACAGCTCTAATGAGAGAAAAAGACAAATTCCCTTTGCTCACTAAGTCAGTACTATAAAGCTTTTTATCAGTGATTTCCCTTTCCTCAACTGGGGGGATTTAATAGTGCTAGCAAATGGATATTAAAATCACTGGTTAATAAAAGCACTTGGGTTTTGTTTAGTTTCTTATTTTCCCGTTGCACTCTGAGCTTCCAAAGTGTCTTGTATTGTTCTACGTGTCAAAAATAAAATGTAAAAGCAAGATGTATTTTCTCTCAGAAATAAGTGGATCTGAAAAATTTACTTTTTTGTATTTGTGAGTTTAATAATGTGCTATTTCTTTAAGCACTTATTGTCCGTTCAGTTGCAAGGGAACAGGATGTTGTAGCTATGACAGAATGTTTTACTGAAGTATGAAAAAAAAGGAAGTGACTTATAGACACCAATCAAATGGCACCCTATTCCCCAAGCTAGAAAACATCATGAATTTCATTAAAATTTATATATAAACTGGAAAATAAATCTACCTTTACCCGTTGCACTCTACTAAATTAATTACGTGCGGAATGGTCTGTGCAGATTAGCATCACCTTCACCCCAAAAGATCTAAAACTAAACACAAGTGGCACCTTAAATCCCTGGTATTTGCTAGTGGAACAATATTCTATGATGTTTCACTACAAAAAGGCACATGCATTAGCAATCAATTACTGATTGCCCCAAATGGTATCCCCAATTTGCCTTGGTTTTCTTGCTCCTCTGTGTTCATAACAACACATTCCAATACCATGTGAGTGAGTTGAGGCCATGATTTAGAGCTACATTTAAAGCTCCCGTTTCTGTCTTTCTTGACTAAGACTTTCTTGCTAAGACAGGGTGCAGCAGGGCTTTCATCATTAGCTTCCCAAACACACAGCTGGCCAGGAATTAGTGAGTGGGACCTGGGAGGAGGGAGATTAGGAAATGAGTAAAGTCACAAGGAATTGTCTCCTATGTCCTAACTGGCAGATTAGCCTTGTGTGGCATGCTGACACAAAACCTAGCCACCACCACCGAAAATGGGGAGCTCTAGGCTCTCAAGGACAGAAACAGAGGCTTTGGGCTCATCTGCAGCAGCCCAAATACCTCATAGCAGTTCAGATGGCCACCTTCCTATGTATAACCTTTTCAGTTACTCAAAAGGTTTGATTATAGTTTTCAGGAAATCATGTATTAAAGACAGAGATGCATTAAATTGAAATTACCTTATTTATGTTCTGTGCTTGGTAGCAGGTTTCCACAGCTATCAACATATCTGTTAATAATGTATTACCAATGACTTCTCTAGGAGGTTTTGCAATAAATTATTGGAAAAGGTCGACATATTGAGCAATCATTTTACATTTTTGTGCTTTTTAAATAATTTTCAAAGGGAAAATGGTATTCTGTTGTAACTTAAGTTACTTCAGTAAGTATTTGTGAATGAGATTCTAAATCTTTGGGTTCTGTTATACTGTGTGTGTTTATATGTATCTATATATCTTATTGCTGAGTCCTCCTGTGTTCAGTAATGTCACAGAGGAAATTACTGCTACAGAATGCTGTACTATAAAACAGCACGGAAACACATATAAAGATGTGAATATATATCAGGAAAAAAATTAAGCTTGAAACATTTCCATTTGTATTTAAGGTTTAAGATTAAAAGCTGAGAAACTCAAATTCTCCCCTAAGGTTTCAAGGCATCACATCTAGATTTACTGGAGCTTGAACTTTTATTCCCATTGAGTTTCAATCTCTATTAGTAAGATACAGGCAAGTGGTGTTGCTACATTTCTCATGCTACTAAAAAGGAGAGATTTTTCGTCAGTGGTTTTGTTCCAAACAAACAGGTTTCTAGACGAGAAACAAATCAGCTTACCTCCACAATCTGGTGCACCAAGGTCCTCAAATTAGATAGAGATAACTATGCATGGCCAGACCTCCAGACATTTTCAAAAGCTCACATCAGCTGCTCAGCTTCCTGTGAGTTGAAAGGCACTTTACAAAAGCACTTCCCACCCCTTGGGACCGACATTGAATCAAAAGGCCAGAGAGTTCGCACACAGCTTGAAAGGTATTAGGCAGGATGCACTATGAAGCAGAAAGTCATGGCAGAAAAAATCTACCTTCAACTGAAGGGAAAACCTCCTAGAAACTCATCCTCTTCTGTATTCTTTGGGAAACTCACTTTTTACCAGGTAAATTCCCAAAACAATCCAATGCCCATGAGATTGCAGCTTCCTTCCTGTGGTTAATGGTTTATTACTATGGCTAGGCGATCAGGCCCTTTATTATCACTTTCGCACAGCTGCAATGACATGTAGGTAGAGGAAAAAATGGGTGATTTTCTTCATGCTAAGCGTGTGCAAACACTAAAGTATCTTTGTAAAACTTCTTTCTGATATATTTTTTTAAAAAATATTTCAAATTACATTCATAACATATATCAAGGTAGGTTATTTGTAGAAGAGCTCTGAATACGTGCTCTTTTGGAAGGAAATCTCATTTGAAAGGGTGCTGGAGGGAATCAGTGGCTATTTCTTAAGGAACTCTTCTGTTCTGACATCTCTGTTATAGCTTTGCATGATTGCTTCTTGCTTCATTATGCCATTGAGTCCAGGTTGTCTCAAATTCCTCCTTTGGTGGTAAAAACTAGCATTGACGATCCTTATGGAAATATTTTAAACATATTTTTTTCTGTCAGCTGAAATGGGACCTTTCCACTTTGTGCTCCCTGCGCTCCCCACAACTATCCTCTGTTACCAGCCAAGACAAGGAGCAATTTTGACACTGTCATCCTGGTCACTCACCTGTCCTATTTTGCTCAATAGTCATTCTTGTGCCTTAGTTAACATTCATTAGCAGATAATTGTTTCCATAGCAAAGGTGGGTATACTGTAATTAGAATCTTTCTCTCAATTAAGGTTTCATATCCTCTAATGAGTAGGTAGATACGTACACTGCTATGCTCCCTACATAAATATGAGTATCCCTATCCTACCACAGAATAGGCCAATTAGTTTTGCTGGGGGTTTTTTTTGTGCATATACGTCTCTTTTAATAATGAAGCACCCTCCATTAAATCCTTCATTTTCCTGATAATTTTATTTATTGAATGTGTCTTTGCTGTCATTTGGCTGTAAAACACTCTGTCCTTTATCCTGCTGTGGATGCATTTTTTATTATATACTCTGATAGTGCCTACCATGGTAGTACCATGGATCACGAGTGCGTAGCGCATGTTGCCTTAGCAAGTGACCAGTGTTTTGTGCCACGGTATGACAGATGGGAAGGTCAGCTTCTGATCTAGATTCTCACAAGCTGGTCTGCAACAGTACTGTATAATGCAGGGATTTTCCATGTGTAAGACAAATGTGTCCATATTATAACACAAGCCTCCTCTATGTTAACAACAGAACAACAATATAGCAGTATGCTGTAAGCTACCCAGAGTTCCTTTTCTTTGTATGGTCAGCACTGAGCACATGAGGGACAGAGAGGTATTACTGGGTGACGTTGTTCCATTTGTTCTTTTGAACAACTTCAAAAAGCCACTGGAGGGGTGGGTGGGGATCCAATCAGCTAGTAAAATAGATCCTTCTAGCAACAGATATTCTTCTTCCCCCAAAGTGTCATCCTCCAGAGACCCAGCTTCAGCAATGTGGAGGTCAGTGCTAGGAAGGTCTTCACAGGCTTAATATATGTCAGCTTTGAAAGGCTAAAAAATTATCTCAAAACTTTGGGGAAAGCTTCTGCAAACTAATTCCCAACACTGCAATAGAACAGCCAGAAGTTAATATCCTTGGATATGAGACATTAAAGCCTCAATCTTTTGAGTATTCACTGAAAGCTATTTTAGTTGTTCAGCTAACATCTATATCATAGGATTTTATTTTAACCTTACATTTGATTGCCATGGAAGTCTGCAAATGTTTAAGTCTTTTGCCAAGTCATGTCAGGTCCTAAAACTTGTGTTGTAACATTTTAGACTGAGTTTGGATAGGGGTCTCTTGAGAATTTTTGTATGGAAATCTAGCTAAACACACATTGTTTTGACTGAGCAGGAAATCGCATCCTTCCTTTCTAAACCAGACTGAGCTATAATTAAAGTGTCCCTATTTGCAGATCCCAGTAAGGGCAGTTCAGTGAAAGAGGTGAGAAGCTGGGTGTCCTTTAATTACTTTGCAGCTCCATGCGGGTGATGGGAATGAGGAAGTGCATTTCCTGGACATCAGTTCCTGAGTAAGGCACAGTTCTTTGGTGAGATCGTAGGACAAAACACTTCATTCTTGTCAGGCTGGCCATTTTCAGCAAAAGTTTGTGGTTATATTATTCCTTATCTGAATGACATTAGTGTCTTGTTCTGTTATGTTTTGTTTTGTTTTTTCCTCTGGTGTTTCTCAGTGTGTGTTATTTGAGTCTATTAGCAGGCAGAGATCAGAGAGATGTGGGAGGGTCCAGAGGCACATTAGTCCTCATACGAACACCAGCTTGATGTGCACAAGCTGCGCTGGCACACCATGGCGTAGCTGGCATTCCAATCAGCCAGAGGATACCTCCATCCTTCTGCTGCATTTCAAAACTAGGTCTCTCAGGCTGTTGCCTTTATCAGTTCCTGGTAATTTTTCTCAACTATGTTCTCCATTATCCCTCTTCAGCACGCAGATGTGGCATTATGCCTCATCACTCAGTAATTTCATTTGCCCCCACTAAGCTTTAGATGGGAAAGACATGAAACTCATTGTCAAAGCAGATGAAAGCTGTGCAGCAGAGTGCCCTTTTAAAGCCCACAGGAACTTGACTGACCAGTTCAGCCCATTTTACCGGGGTACAGGTGCTTGCACACAGTCCAAGGACAGCATTTTGCCTTGAATTGGACAACAGTAAATAGCACAGCTCGGATGCTGTTTCCAGGTGGATGGATGTAGATTTAAGGCAGAAAAGAGCTGCTTTTCAGTGAGTACTTTATCATCTGTCTTTGTAGTGGCCATGAATATGCCATCTGAGATCTGTACCTGATTAGTCATAGCAGCAGTGCCCTCCCAAAAAAGTGTCCAGTATTACTAGACAAGGCATCTTGATATGGTGGATAGGGCATGGGTCTTGGGCCCTCAATTCAAAGGCTCTAACTCAACACTTGGAGAAGAAGGGGGTTTGTACAGCCAGACAATAATTTTTTACAAAGTCTTACATGGGACTGGCCCTAATTGATTTGCTCAAAGGCTTGACAAAAGAGACTTCCAAAATAAATGATCTCAGCAGTCCCATGTCAATTGCCATAACTACACAATCATCTCTGCAGTAAAGCATTGACATTACAAAAGAGTAGAGATAAAACAGCACTGCAGACAATATTTTCTTCCCCCTTCACAAGAAGACTGTGACTGAAGCTGAGTAAATAGTTTATAATTTTTTTTTTTGATAAATTTTGGCTGTTTTCCAGAAGTGAAGTGTTCACAACTTGCCGACAATTTTCCAGAAGGCACTCAGAATTACTCACTGAATATTGTCTGTAAAGAATCTTTAGTCTTTAGCTTATTCATGATCAATTTCTTGCAAATCATATCAGAAAATGGAGCAGTTTTGACTGCACACACCTATCATATGGCATATTCCTGTGTCCTGATGAAATTTGTGAGATGCTGTGAATTTTTGAAGCAAACTCTTTCTATGAGATATTCATTCTAGTCTGAAACAGCAAATCTTGTTGTAGATAAACTCATTTGCAAGTCAAAATGACATCCACTGAGACCACTGAAAGTCCCACTTGTTTTGAGTATCGTCTCTGAGATCTTTCTTAGCTTCCAGCTGATTGCACTCTGTACCTGCAAACCGTGATGGGGTTGGAGGTAGCCAGTAGATCTCCTGTTGTGGCAGATAGTGAAGAAATGGTCAAAAGTTCCACTGATTCCTCCTCCACTTTTGTATAAATTAAAACCTCTTTAGACTTCTTAGATATCTAAATAGCTATAAGAAGTGCTACTTCATGGATTCTACATAACTTTGCTCCCTCATCCTTATTAATCCCTTTTCTCATGCAGCTTCAAGCCATCCTGGCCTTTTCCAGCATGTCAATGGTCTGTCTTTTTGTGGTTATGTTTTACACTGGAGCAGATGACCTATACACTTTACAAGCTGCATACTTCACGTCCTCTTAGCACACAGTTGAGGGTCTCTGGACCCTAATACCCACCTCGGAGGACTGATGGGGAAAGCTACAGGAGTACTTCACAGATGGATGACGCCAGAAGTCTCCTATTGTAGGACTGATTTGGAACAGATGGATTTTCTGAGGTGTCTGTCACCTACCCCGCCCCAGGCATCTACCTTAGGCAACCCTTAAGAACAGCGAGAAGCAGCAGTGCCATCTCTCAACTGTCCCAGTGCCTGCATCTGCCTGGTTCTCTGGCTGCTCCTGAAACTGAAACTCTCCCTCTGCTCTGCCCAGAGATTTTGCTGCACATCAGGAATACTTTTGCAGGTTATGCTGTCTGTAAACATCAGAATAATTGAATTGTTCTAATCATGATTATTCTCTTTGGCATTGGTGTTCTTTCTTCTGGACTTTTTAATACTTTCACCCCAGATCCAAAAGATCTGGCTAGCTATTAAAGGGTGTGAGTTGGTTCATTTTTTTAAGTGAGTGACAAAGAAGGCGGTTAACTGTGAGGAAGACAGCTGTACTTAAAGATGGCTGTATTTTTGTGAGATAAGAGAGCCATGGTTGCACAACCCTAGTCAGGCACAGCAGAAAATTATGGTTACTCTTTGAGCTCTAAGGGTCTCTTATTTACAAGGCACTCTGGCTCCTTGCTGTAGCAGAGAACTGAAAATGTTTCCATGTAAAACCTCTCCTGTCCCTTTCACTCTAGCTAAGATTCTCCTACTGACCTAATTATCTGCTTATTTTGAACCACATGTGGCTTTGTGCAGCAGAAAAAGCAAACAACAAAAGGTGGATGAACCCTCATGAAAGGAATCAAGAGATCCCCTGGAAAGGCTAAACCAGTCCTGTAGCATCCTTAAATCTTACAATTTGTCCAGTTATGCCTGTGCTTTACAGTACTGCTGCTTCATGACTCTTCCAAGCTTTCATTGACTTCATGAATGTTCCCTTCATATCCTCACCGGCAGTGCTTCTGTCTCTTTGCAGGATTTAGAGACCTATTTTACTTTAATTGCTTTTCTTTGCTAGTTTATATTCTTTCCTAGTATTCAAGTGTTTGATTGGATGCTTAAATAACTTACTTGTTAGGAATGATGCTCCTCTTCTGCAGATACTTCCAAGAGTCATATTAAAGCTGGACATAGCCAGTGAGAACTTTTTTTTTGTCTAAGGTTCTTAATAATGAAACTATTCTATTCCAGTCTGGTGTGGTGGTTGCCAGGTAATCACATAAAATGATCATTTGAGTCACATGACAAACCAAGCAGATGGATCCCTCTTACTCTGCACCTATGACAAGCCACTGACCCCTAAATAAAGTTGAAAAATATCTTAGGAGAGCAGGTATGTTGTTTATTTGTTTGGTAACTTTGATCAAAAAGAGCCCTGTAGCAATGATACTTCTTTCAATTACTTTTTGCAAAAGAATACATGTTCCTTTGAATGCCACTGATTTGCAACAACATTCAAAATGAAATAATTTTGCCAACCATCTTTTCCAGCTTCTGAATGTTTTGCTTAAAAATAAACGGGAATGGCTCATTTTATCTCAGCTTTTCATTGTCTTTTTTCTGGAGAAAGAAAGCCTAACAAAGGAAAAGCAGTTAAAAAGCAAGAATAAGTAGGTCTTGCCCATCAAAAAAAGTGAGACAGATTTAAAGAATGGTTTATGAATTAAAACAGTCTGTGAAAATTTTCCAGCATTGCAAATCATCTTTGAACTGTAAATTTTCCCTATAAAATTTAATTGTCCTTTTTGAATATCTTTTTTTTTCCAGTCAGTGGACACATACAATATCTCTCTTCTTTCTTTTAAGGTAAATAAGGAAAATTCATGTTCTCAGTACTTACTTAGATAGATTTTCCAAAAGTCTTGCTATCCTACAGTTTTTAATGCATAACTGTCACCAGATTAAATAGTATGAAATCTTTATGGAGTTGAAGGCCTGAAGTTACTAAATGGACCGTTTAATTAGTCTGCTTTTTGCTTTAATTTCATATAACACATAAAAAAATAGAAAATAATTCCAAGATAGAAGTTCTCCTAATGTCACTGTGAATCACTGCAAAAGAATAACATTAAATCCCCTCTTAAATCCCTGATCCTAGAAGCAGTGGCATAATCAGACCTGACTTCCGCCAGCGTTTACCTCAGTTGGGCAGTCTTTCACACTTCCTTCGAATCCGCATCACATTTCTCAACAAATGTCCTCAAAAAGGTTCAACCAGGAAAATAGACAAGCTTGTGTGGAAAAGTGTTAACTCTGATACTCAGTTACTATATGTTCTCTAAGAGAACTCATAAACCATGTCAAATTTAAATTGTTTCTTTCAAATTCATCTTTTTTATTTTACTATATAAATGCTTCCTGCATGTTTCATGGGCAGCCCTGTGGCCTATGCTCCACAGAATTCCTAAATGAATGTTTGCAAGTGTCCCAGTGTTATCTGTCAGGGATGTAAGCAACAAGGGAAGCTTTGGTGACTGCCTTAAGAGGTAAATTGTGTCTTCCTCCTGTGCAGATCAGCAAAATTGCAGTGAAGTGAATTTCTCTCTAATGTAAAGAATTAGCTTGCCATTTCTTCTCTTCTTTAAGAGGCAGAGGTACAATGTTAGTTCCATCTGTTACAGTCTGTAAACACTAAAAGTGTCCGCTTTTAACATATCAGTGCCATTCTAATGGCTCACTGTAGAAGAAGTTGAAACTACCAATTTGTCTTGAAGCAATTTTCTTTGTAAAGAGAGTTAATAAGGACTCTCAACAAAGCAGACAAGCTTGTCTTTTAAAAGGCAACTATCTCTGTCTTCTAATTTTCAGGCCAAATATTTTCTACAGATTAATTTTTTTGAGAGCATCGTGACCCGCCAGTGGCATTTATTCTTCATCTATCACATTCCTTGCTGAGAGTATAGGAAAGAGAGGACGGAGCCACAGAAAGCCCCTCTCCTATCCAGTCATGGCTTTCCCCTGTCAAGGTTTTAAATGCCACCACCAGTGTGGTGTAACTGCAGGTTCTCCATCTTTTGTTGTAATGTGGTCACCTAGGTGACTCTCACTACAAGAAAGATACTGATATTCTGGATAATCTTGAGTGCCATTATAAGCCATATAATGAATAACCAGGGGATCAGGCCTAGTCAGCATGGGTTTATGAAAGGTAGGTCCTGCCTGATGAACTTGATCTCCTTCTATGACAAGATGACCTGATTACTGGATGAGGGAAAGGCTGTGGGTATTGTCTACCTAGAATTGTGAAAAGCATTTGACACTGTTCTCCACAGAATTCTCATGGAAAAACTGTCTGCTTGTGGCCTGGATAAGCATGCGATCTGCTGGATCAAGCACTGTCTGGATGGACGGTCCCAAAGAGTGGTGGTCAATGGAGTTAAATCCAGCTGGCGGCCAGTCACAAGCGGTTCCCCAGGGCTCATTGGTGGAACCATTTCTGTTTAACATCTTTATTGATGATCTTGATAAGGATATAGAGTGTATCGCTAGTAAGTTCACAGATGACACCAAGTTAAGCAGGTGTGTTGATTTGCAAGAGGATAGGGAGGCTCTACAGAGAGACTTAGATAGATTGGATCAATGGGCCAATGTTAACATTATGAGGTTCAACAAGGCCAAGTGCCAGGTCCTGCACTTGGGCCATAACAACCCCATGCATTGCTACAGGCTTCGGGAAGTGTGGCTGGAGAGCTGCCTGGCAGAAAAGGACCCGGGGGTTCTAATTGACAAGCGGCTGAATCTGAGCCAGCAGTGTGCCCAGGTGGCCAAGAAAGTCAATGGCATACTGGCTTGTATTAGAAATGGTGTGACCAGCAGAAGTAGGGAGGTGATTGTCCCCCTGTAGTCAACACTGTCGAGGACACACCTTGAATATTGTGTCCAGTTTTGGACACCCCAATACAAGAGAGATATTGAGGTGCTGGAGCGAGTGCAGAGGAGGGCAACAAAGCTGGTGAAGGGCCTGGAGAATAAATCTTATGAAGAGCGACTGAAGGAGTTGGGACTGTTTAGTTTGAGGAAGAGGTGGCTGAGGGGTGACCTCATCACTCTACAACTACTTGAAAGGACATTGTAGAGAGGTTGGTGCTGGTCTCTTCTCACTGATAACTAGCGATAGAACAAGAGGGAATGGCTTCAAGCTGCAGCAGGGTAGGTTTAGTCTGGAAATTATGAAAAAATTCTTCACAGAAAGAGTGGTCAGACACTGCAATAGGCTGCCCAGGGAGGTGGTTGAGTCACCATCCATGAATGTGTTTGAGTCATTTAGATGTGGTGTTGGGGGATATGATGTAGGGGAGAACTTTGTAGCGTGGGGTTGATGGTTGGACTCGATGATCGCAAGGGTCTCATCCAACCTGAATGATTCTGTGATTCTATGTCCAAAGAAGAGCAAAGAAGCTGGTGAAGGGTCTAGAGTACAAGTCTGATGAGGAACAGCTGAGGGAACTGAAGCTGTTTAGTCTGGAGAAAAGGAGGCTGAGGGAAGACCTTATCGCCGTCTACAACTGCCTGAAAGGAGGGTGCAGCAAGGTGGGGATTGGTCTCTTATCCTGAGTAATAAGTGATAGGACAAGAGGAAATGGCCTCAAATTGTGCCAGAGGAGGTTCAGATTGGATATTAGGAGAAATTTTTTCATAGAAAGGATTATTAAGCATTGGAACAAGCTGCTCAGGGAAGTATTTGTTACTAACCCTAGAGATATTTAAAAGGCATGTAGATGTAGTGTTTAGGGACATGGTTTAGTGGTAACTTGGCAGTGCTAGATTTAGCGGCTGGACTTGATGTTCTTAAAGGTCTTTTTCAACCTAAATTATTCTATGATTCTATGACTCTGCTATCAGTATCTGTGTGCTTTCCTGGTCAGGAACTGCAATCAGTTCACAACAGCCCAGTCAGAAAGCCAATATGCCCCCAGTTTTAGTCTCATGCTATCTCAGCAGAGCATGCAAAATTTATCCACTGTATCTTGCTGCCCTGTTTCCTGGGATTGTGCAGTTTGTCAGTGCTAATTACAAAGATGGCAATGCTTGATTCATTGGGAGATAAGAGAGGCAGATGGCATGTTCATTTATTAAAAATCAACCCACTCCTCCTATTTGCTGTAGCTCTTTTTGCCTTCATTAGGATTTACATTTTAAATGATCAGGGATCTAATAAGCCAGCATGGTACCTCATTTTCAAGGATATATCTTCAGGTGTCTACCTGAAGGGACAGTCATGGATTTTTTCAACTTCATATCCCTTGGTTTAGGAACCTGCTGGCTTGCTTTATCACTGTTAACTGCAAAGTTTCTAGTTGTATGAATGCAGCCTCCAACTTGGCAAAATGCAAACTCAAAACTTTCAGCTGATTCCAAATGGCATTCAGAGGAAGATGTGGATTTAAAAAGCTCTGCCTTGCTCAATGGAAGCCTTTAATTCGCCATTAACTAAACATCATCTTTTGATGCCTGGGACCAGGAAGGAAGAGACCATAAACAAAGCTTTGTAGGCTTACAGCTTTTCCTGGAAATCACTGGAAACACATTTAGTTTCTGTTCTTAAACAGATGCAACAATTTTAGTTATGTCTCAGATATGAGATGCTAACAGCAACAGGGGACAGTAGGACCATACATCCTCTCTGTGAAGATCAGGCGCAGGACAGTAATAAAGGCATAATCAGAGCACCTTCCTGCTGATTTACAATCATCATTCAGCTAATAGTGGCTTTATAGATTAAATAACAATTTGCAGATAAGTTAGGCAAGTGCAACATAAAAACAATACTGATGTTTAAAGAAATTCTGTGAACTTAGTCGATGAAGCATAGCATCTCATTCATTTTAATCTCCAGCAGAGATCTGGTTGTTCCAGTCACTGATTCAATCATTTTCTTGACTAAGTATTTTACTTCCCTCTGTGCATTCTTTGTCACATTCTTCCCTTCAACATTCACCTCCTTCCTTGCAGGTGTTCCCAAGGTTAAATTCCCAGCCCTAACCCCCTGATCCTCATGGTAGCTTCTGGGGAAAAAGGGCTTAAGAAAGAAAAATAAAAAGGTAGCAACTAGAAAACTGTTAGAGAATGTGTACATAAACATATACATACACATGTATACACACATTTATATTAACAAATATCTGCAATGTACAGTTAACCTCCACTATCTCTATGTGGCAGTGCTCCACTCACTGGTAGAGGCGGGCAGCATAGTAAAATGTTTCCGTGTTTAAAGACTGGGAGTTATGCTCACTGCAGAACACCACAGACAGGAAAGTAGCTGGAAAACCAAGTGCTGTGAAAGCTGGGTAACCATGCTGTGGTGAAGAAAGACTAGTGCCCCCACCACTATCCAATATTTCTGGCTATGTAGGCTCTGTACTGGCTATGTAGGATAATGGGGAGACACTCAGAGTGAAGGCATTTGAACATCTCATATGCACAAGCCCCTTGCTAAATGTTGCCCTAAACTAACAGCATGAAAATAGTCAACTACCAAGGCTAATGACTGTTATGTGGTATGTTCCCTTGCTTCTTTTGTCAATGACTTTGCTTATGTCCTTATTGTTTTGAGAAAATGTACATGGGAAATTTGGGCGCGATGTCCTCTTCAGACAGTAATACTAGGAGCAACAACACAAATCTTTTAAAAGGATCACATTCCTTTGAGCAACTAGCAGGGACCAAACTATGGCTATGGACGCTCAGTTCTGGTGATGTTCCTGTTAAGGAGCACATCACTGTTAGTTAGTCTGCACTGCCAACAAGGCTCTCTAATTGCAACTTCACACTGACAGAGCAGGAGAAACATTAATTGTTCGTAGCTGTGTAACCCCTTCCCCTGCTGCCTGTGACAGTTGGGTTTTGTCTTAGGACTCTTGTCCATATGAGGATATTAACTGCAGTCACAGGGTTAGGAAGATTGGTAATTCTGGGAACAGATGTTATTGAAATATGAGTGTTTTGAGAAGAATCAGGAATTACAAGAAAAAAATTTTCTCCTTCTGCTGTCCCCCTTTTTAATATGAACCTTCTTGTATGAAGTTGCACCAGGGAATTTTCTTTTCTTTTTTTTTTTTTTTTTTTTTTTCCAAAGATGAAAGAGATTATGCATAAGCAGAAGAAAGAATGGCATTAAATTATCAAAGATAAAATATTAATTATGGGAAAATGCAAAGCAGGGAAAGAAATCAATTGTGATAAGAATTGATATAAGAAAAGAACCTCCTAGCCTTGTCAGACACTTTGTGGGAGAAATGTACAGATACTAAATTGTGCCTAGATCTGATCTAGTTCTAATAATTGAAAACTCCCACTGCTGGAAGAGAACCGGCTTGCTGAATGACCACTAATTTCTCAGACTGGATATTAAGTAGACAAAACTGTTGCATGTATCTAATCAGATTTGTATTTTTATTCTATGACACACTACTTCCTACAGTGTGTCATGATTGAAAATTATCACAGCACGCTCTGTGTAGACATGTGTAGATGAGAGGTGCATTTTCTTTAGAACTGAAGCATTTGCTCTTCTGTCTTTGCAGCTGTGATTATTAATTCTGAAAGCAGATTTTCGGAAAGATATATTAGAAGTGTCCAGATTAAGCCATTTGTTTATTTATTTAATACCTTATTAAAACCTCTAGCCTCCAGATTTTGCAGTTCTACGTCTGTCAGAGAGTTCAGTGTGATTTTGTAGATAAGGCTTGCATGTGAAGAGAGGAATTCTTTCTCTGCTCCTGTTATTTGTGTGTGCGGTTCCCCATCCCCAAAAGAAACGCTGCACTCCAGTAACTGTGGTCCCAAACCATCTGAACTGTCTTTATCTCTTTTTTCCCCCAAAGAAGGAGGATTTGGTAGGCAAACTGAGTTTTGCTTGTGAAATAATATAAAGAAAAGGGAGCAGAAGTAAGGACTACAGATAGAACAAAAATCTTGCTCAGGATTATACATTTTAAATTCTTTAAATATTTTACCTACTGTGACTCCAATAAAATGTTAAAAATTCAGTAAATAATTATTGCTTCAGGGGAACTTAGTGTTTATCCTTTTTCTCTCTCTAAGTTGTTTCAAACTTTTCTATGATCTTAATACTTATTCTTTTTGAAGGCTTACTCACAGCTCTTACTGTACATTGCCCACAGCAGTCATTGGAAATTGTCCAGTGTCACCACTAGGAATTGGATTTGTCCTTTGTGTCCTGATTCATGGCAATAACATATCACATTAGGGCACCCATATCAGTACATATCAGCTTTAAGGTGAGTTCTTAACTTTAAGCATGTAGTTATGTGCATATCTGATGCTACGTTACCTTGTTGGATTACAATTTGAGGAGTGTAGATCCAGTGACATTCTCTGTTCAACTAAATACATGAACCTACACTGAAAAGCAGTCAAGGAAAGATGGTACCAAGAATTACTACAATAGAGCAGAAGCTTAGTGCTCTATCTCAATGCTAAACTGTCAATTCTCCTCCATTAGGAAAACTTCTGCTCCACACATTGTGCTGTGAGAAAATCCATCCAGGGCCTGCCCAAAGCTGCATGAAAGTGGAGTTCCCAGCATCTGAAAGGAAGTAAACTTTATACTATACTCCTTTTTTTATTCTGTCTTATTAAAACAGTTAATTTATTTAGCCAGTCATTGTTAGGCCTTTCTACTGTGATCTGGGAAGAATCATCACCATCATAGATGGTTTGGGCTGGAAGGAACCATAAAGATCATCTAGTTCCAACCTCCTTGCCATGGGCAGGGACACCTCCCACTAGACCAGGCTGCTCAAAGACCCAGCCAACCTGGCCTTGAACACTTCCAGGGATGGGGCATCCACAACTTCTCTGAGCAACCTGTTACAGTGTCTCACCACCCTCACAGTAAACAGTTTCTTCTTAATAGCTAACCTAAATCTAGCCTCTTTCAGTTTAAAACCATTAGCCCTTGCCATATCACTACACTACTGCATAAAGACTCCCAGTCTTTCCTGTAGGCCTCCTTTAGGTATTGGAAGGCTGCTATAAGGTCTCCCAGGAGCCTTCCCTTCTCCAGGCTGAACAACCCCAACTCTCAGCCTGTCCTCACAGGGGAGGTGATCCAGTCTCCTGATCATCTTTGTGGTCCTCCTCTGGATGTGCTCTAACAGGTCCATCTATTTCTTACGTTGGGGGCTCCAGAACTGAAAGCAGTACTCCAGGTGGAGTCTCACAAGATCAGAGTCAAGGGGGCAAATTACCTCCCTCGACCTTCTGGTCACAGGATACAAGCTTTGTGGGCTGTGACCGCACATTTCTGGCTCATTTTTTTCATCCACCAATACCCCTGTCTTTCTTCTCAGGGCTGCTCTTGATTCACTCATTTCCCAGCCTGTACCCATGTTTGGGATTGCACTGTTTATCTCTCTCTCTCACCCTCATTCCCATAAGTACAGAACAGTAGTCCACAGCGAAGTTCTGCTCGGACCACAACAAATATTCCTTCATGCTTTCTGGCACACAGCAGAGCCAAAATAAAATTTAGTTGTCAAATATGCTTTAAAAATTAAACGTTATTTGCTACTAAACTTTTATTCCAACTTTGATGAGCACAGCTTTCATTATACTCTCAAAGGAATGATTTATGACTCCAAAGAAAGCTTTCTGAACTGGTATTTTTCCACCTGCTCTGCAAAAGAAAGTAGCCTAAAGTAAATAACAGGCATAAAAATGGTGCAAGCCACTAGCTTTTCTGCTCACAGAGCATGACCCTGTGGGTAGGCTTGAGAGGACAGTAAGAACGAATGAGAGGAAAGTTCAGGGAAGAGAGAATTGTGGGCACCTTCTCGGCACATGTCTGTTGCCAGAGAGACTGTCTATAGTGTGTGCCTACACTGTGGTTGACAGGTACAAGAAGCCCTGTCCACTTGATGTACTCCCAGGCTGTACATGGGGGCCTCTCTGGGCATGACTAGTGCTAAACCAAGCTACCAAATGCAAAATATATTTCCAATACCACCCGCACCTGGAGAATCACAGTTCTCAGGCAATAAGTTCTCAGAGAATAACCCTGGTCTTGATAACAGGCTTAAAATTATCCTCCAGATGTGATGTAGTTGTGCGTGAATGTCAGTGGCTCATGCTGCTGGAAACCTTTCCCACTGAAGGATGATGAACAAAGAAGGAAGAACACAAGAGGCATAATATGCACGTTCCATCTTGCTTGAATGCTTGACACTGAAGAGGAAAACATGGCAATGAGAGTTTATAAACCTGTGTCTAAAATGTAGTCAAGTTATGCCTTTGTTGTAGTCTTGAGTGCAATGGGGATTATGTTAACAAGGGGCAATATTTGTGAAATTACATAACAAACCATATCAAATAAAGGGATTTACAGTAACATTGTAGTGCATTTGACCAGGTCAGCTGGCAGGACAGTAATATCACTGAGAATTTGTACATTGTGTGCATCTTCCTCCAACATTACCTTCTGGAGATATTAGAAAGGGTGAGGAAAGAAAGGCCTCAAACACCTTAGTTCCAGGCTATTGAGTATACCAGCAAGGGCTCAGTTTGTCGCAAATGCCATAGAGCTGTTTATGTTGGGATACTAGAATTTTAATTGAACTGAGATGGAGGAACAGCAGAAGGGTATCACACAAAACTGAGATGTTACATTTCATCCCTTTCCCTCTTCTGCTCCATTTGTAATTCTGCTATGGTCTCATTGCTGGATGACATGCAGGTAATTATCTCTGCTATGAAAGTAACTTGGCCACTTTACTCCATACCTTGGGGGAGATGTTGAGGAAAGGGATAGTGTTACATAATGGGCTTCTCCTATGGCGCCAGAGGAAAAGGATTCAGAGCTTGAGATGGTCCTGGATGGCTCAGAATGAGAACAGATGCATGCCTCCAGGGCTTGCCAAGCTGGAAACTCTCCTCCTTTATCATGGTTCAATATTCCCCATATGTAACATGCCAAGGCTGCTCAGTATTATGTTTGCCAGTTGGGAGAGGTGAAGCCACAATTCTCTTTCAGCCTGTGAAGCCTGATCCAAGGTGTTTGACTGACAGGATGATAATAGCAGAATGTCCCAGGACAACTGCAATCACTGTTGGGGCCATCACAAATACAGTTGTTCTTGTAATTCTGAGCAAGCACTGTCCTGTTTACTGCTCTGTTACGCACACAACTTCATGTGGCCAGATAGTAGGAATGTTTGATAAGCCTGCTTACTGTACAGCTAGCCAAAACAAGGAACTAGTGAAATGTGTGAATCCAGGCTGCAAGGTTTGAGAGACGCTCAACTTCTAATGTTATGCTATGTCTTAATACACGCATGGCCACTGCTTCAGCTTTGCCCTGACTTCCATTGAACCATCGTGCCATTTTGTGTGCTCCATGAGGAAATTCAGATAAGTGGCGGGTGGAAACTTGCATAATACTAACTTGTATGGAAGTGATCTAGGTAGATCTTATTATGAATAATTCAAGCTGAACTTGCTGGGGATTGTTATGTACAAGTTTCCATGGCACCATGTGGATGGGAGCTACGATATGGAGCAGGGTGCCACTGTACCAGCTGAGCTGCAGCAGCCAATGTTACTAAATTATTTTCACACTCTTGAACCTCTCTGCAATATGGAGTGGTGTCATTTGTGAGACGGAGCTTGCAGGCAGGAATGTTAGGTGACATTCCTTGTGAATGAGCAGCTAAATAGGGGCCTAGATGGCTTGCTCTCTAGCTCCACATGCTCCACAACTCGTAGCTCCAAGACAGCCCTGTCTGACTCTCATTCCAGTGATCTCCATGTTCTTACAGTTTGCAGAGATAATCCTGCTGCAAGGCATCCCAGCCAACAAACCTCTGTTCCTCATCACAAAAATTTTGCAGCAGGTTCACAAATATTGACTGTTTCAGCTAAAAAAAAAAAAATATTTTGAAAACATAAAGCCACTCCAAGAAACAATTTTCTTTATCCAATGTCTGTAAAGTTTTTAAGAGAAAATGTTTCAGTGATTTTTCTCTTCCATCAGTTGGAATATGGACAAGTTAAGTTTAAAAAATATATGAAAAGCACATTCCTTCTTTCCTTGACTCTTGTCAAGACATCTTTTCTTTACATCTTAAATGTGTCGTCAGCATGTAAGCATGTCAGAATGTCATTCATTTTTTCCTCTAAAATTTTTGAACCATTATTACCCATCTATTTCAAAACACTATTTCTCTAACATGACCTTTGATGTCATGAAACATAGTTATAGGAAAATAAGGGAAGAAATCTCTTCTCCAAAACAAGAAAATCAAACTGAAATATCATTTTTTGAAATGTTTTTTTTCACGTTTGCAACAAACTATACTGTTCATATCTCAGGACCTGTTAGGTCTGAAGAAGACCAGAAGAACATATTGCTGAATACTTCAGGAAAAGTGGTTCTTGTCAGGTTAACATTTTGAATGAAGTATCACCATAGCTGATTCTGAATTCATTTTTATAAATTTAGAAAATTTATTAGGGTAAGATTTAGAGAAATAATAAAACCTTAGTTTCCTTGCCTAAGTAGGCTTCCCGGAATCACTGAGGTTCTCATGTTAACTAGGTTATCTGGAGAGTGGAGGCCTCAGTGCAGGAACCAATCTTCTTACTGGTAGTCAATATTCAGTACAACAGGATCCCTCGCATTAATACAATACAAATTTAGAGAATTAATTTATTCCTGATAATATTTTTTATTATTAATGATATTACATTATTATTATTAGACATCTATCTCAAGTGTCAAAAAATAAAATGGAAATCCTGCATAATTACGCTGTGGAAACCAGTGAAAGCTAAAAAATATTACTACTTAATGATTGTCCTGGGCTGAGCAACACAGGACTAATTTCTCTTCTAATGCTGGCAAAAACTCCACTTTTAGAAGACACTAGTGTCTGAATTCGTGAAAATATTTACTTTATAACCAGCAAGGCTATGTGGGATTCAAGGTCTCAGGGTTTGGAAGCCTTGCCAGGTGCAGGGATGAGGAGAAGCAAGGCCTGGGCACTTGACCCAGGCTGGCTAACAGGATTATTTCATACCATGAACATCATATTCGATATAAATTAGAAAGTTTGCTGCATAGTGCTCTCTCTCCCTTCCTGGCTGTGG
The DNA here is from genome assembly GCA_013400135.1 of Rhinoptilus africanus. Lineage (NCBI taxonomy): Eukaryota > Metazoa > Chordata > Aves > Charadriiformes > Glareolidae > Rhinoptilus > Rhinoptilus africanus. The sequence goes on along the minus strand of VXBO01003076.1, from coordinate 440,729 downwards.
TCCAGAGAACTCCTTGCCCCGGTGCCGGACCCCTGAGCTCTTCCCTTCCTCCCGAAGCCGTTGCGCTCACAGTGTCCAACATTTGCTGTCCACTGCTGGAAGTGCACTTCTTCCTACTGATAGAACTGACTGAGTATAATTCTTGTATATCTTATGTTAGTATCATGATTAATACTGGTTCTTTAGTATTATTGTTAATTATTTAGTCTTCTCCTATTAAATCTACTTATATTTCAACCCTTGTGTTTCCTTGCTTTCCCTGATTCCCCTTCCCAGGTGGGGAGGGGTCACCGGGTGATAGAATGATTATCTAAATGACAATAAACTGTTATGGGTTTTCTCAAACCATAGCAATGACTTAGAAAATTTCAGATCATATCCAAAAAGAAATCTTGGTCACTATCCACGGGATGAGTGCCTTGAGTTTCAAAACTACTTTTACTTTAAAGCCACCTTCTACACTGTGATAATACCTTGGTCTTTAAGTACATAAGAGATCCCAAACTTGAGGAAGGGACTGCTAGTCCTTCAAAGTGCCATGGGATAGTAATAGTAAAGAGCAATAATGTGTGATGAGCTGAAAATCTTGTTTTCTACCAAGACACAGTCTCATATTTCTGTATTCTACTACAAGAAATGATGAATTATTTTTTTGGTAGCTTCAGAAAATTGCATCCAGTGACAAAGGAGAAAAGAAACTAAACACAAGCTGCAACTTACCCATTGTAAAATTATCAATATGAAAATATCAGATATCTGTGCTAAACATGGCATTTTCACTTGCACTCAGGACAAACATGACAACAGTGATACCAAGCTGTTGACAATCATGCTTTGGTTCCAAACAAAAGGAGCTCTTTGCATGATCTACTATTAGTATTCAGGGCATGATAAGATTGAACAGCTCAGTGGATTTTTCGTGGCGGACTAAGTTTGTCCTGCAGGTGTTTACATCCACTAAGTATTATCACCACATCTTTAAACTCTCCTGCAGTGCTTCCTTTGAGAAAAGGAGAAAATGACACACCACCCCTCGCCTCCCCACCTTGCTCTGTGTCTTGTTAGAAGAGTGACTCAAGTGACCTGCATCTGAAAGCTGTCCTTGCTTACAGTCCCTGGGAGTAGGTTTGTTAGCCACAGACACCGGGTCTCTGACCCTGAGGTGATCCATCTAGACACCTCTGGAAGTTCAATTAAACTGCAGTAGTCCACCTCAGCAAACCTTGACTCACAGGATAAGGAAGCCAAAGTAGACAGCTCTGTATATATTTTCCTGTGTGCCTCCATCATCACTCAGCTTGCTTAAAACTTGCTTGGACAACAAGCGATAAAGGTCTCCAACAGACCTATGAAAACCTAAGCTGTTTGTATATCAGGATGCTCATTTGTTGCTTATCAGATATATTCTGGTATTTTTCCTTCGAAAGAACAATATCCCACCTAGGAGCTGAATACTGTCATAATTAGTGAAAATCACTTGCTTTGAAAATAACAAAAATGTTATCATAATTGTCAAAATGATGGTTCAGTAATTTAAGAATACTTGCTATCTTGATGACAGTAAGTTGTGGACCTAATCCAAAGCCCAGGAAGCTCAATGAGAAGCTTTCTGTTGGCCTCAGCAGGTCTTGAATCAGGCTTTTCATTAAGATACGTGAAGAAAACAACCCTTGCTGTAGTGCTGAGACAGCACGCATGGATAAAGTACAAGTGCTAAGGTTAGTGAAGTGGTTCCTGGATGTTACATGTGAAGTATAACAGCATCTAAAATGGTATATCAATGCAATACAATATCATTATTACAGTTGTTAGCAGTTAGGGATTCACAGGCATCCCTATCACTCGTTGGGTGTGCATTCTGTTTTCTGACAGCATTTTGAAACTCATTAAATAGAATATTAAACTAATAATGATAAATGATAAGCCAGTTTTCATTACATTCTGGTTAATTACAAAATTATATCTACCTAGTCTTATAATACGCAAATTAGTTGAAATGCAAAGTGTCTTCACTGAATAACCCTGTAAGGAAAAAGCTAAAGAGGGAAAGCAGGCGGTAAATCACTGAGTCAGCACAGAAGGATTTGGGTTCACCCTTCGTGTTGTGCTCCATAATAAAAATGTCCCCCAAATATCAGGTGATATAATCTACAAGGCTGAAATAACTACTCATTTTTATACTGGGATTTGGGTTTTGGCCTGTATCTTAACACAAGCAATTCCTGCACTGCTGTTTTGCTGATTTAAGACTGGACTGTTATTTATTTAGTGGAAAGGCATCTTATTAGGAAAGTATTGTGTCCTACTTCTAAGGAAATAGCAGACAAGTCACACCAAAACCTTTTTTGCAATTACTTGTTAACACTTATTAGTGCAATTAAAATTCAGCAGAAAAGATATTGATAACTGTTGAAGCAGCATCTCGCATTTCCAGATGCTCTGCATGAAAGTGACGTTCTACACCTCTTACAAAAACACAATACATTGGCAAGTGATTGAGGACAATGTTTGCTTATTTAATTAATAGGGCGTTGCACATCATTCAGCAATAAAGCCTGTGTGCTCAGCTCCACTGAAAGTCATATGTGCCTCAAGTTAGGATTATGGAGGATTTAGATTTTCCTGTTAAAACCTGGATTCTTCAAAACACTCATGAGCTGTCATCTCCCACAGCAGAGTCCACAATTTTGAACAAGGAGTGCAAGACAACTCTCCTGGAATCACCTGTGGAGAAGAAAAAGGAGTGGCAGACACTGCTACCTTTTAAAGCACAGCAGAGAAGGATGGACCCCATTTAAAAAAAAAAATAAATGTTAAAACATGTAAACTGCTGGGAATAGACAGCTTTGATAAAGTCCAGTCCCCTAGCCACTACCTTTCAGGCCAGTGAGGTTAAAGGTACTCCAGCTTGCTTCCTTAGCCTCTTACAAAAGCTGCTTTATGCCTTGTATCTCCACTGTGGAGAAGTGGAGAAGTTAGCAAGCTACTAGCAGGCACAAACTCCTAGTGATTGGAGTAGACTTACAGACAATTCAGAAGAAAGAAGAAAACATGATAAATTAATTTGCAATGAGAGCAATACGTATGTTATGAGATAGTGAAGAACAACCTGAACGCATGTGCAACTTCCATCATAGCTGTATTTACAACATGTACTTCATACTTCCACACCTATTTCGGTCTAACAGGTATCTTCTGTTCTTTGTTCTTTTCTTGACTCCCCTACTTCACTCACATTTACTGCAGAGTTTGCTTTTAGTGAGTTTTATGTGCTGGGATTTTGAAAGTGGCTTAAGGCTATTGACTTTCAGTAGGATTTGGGTAGCTAATTGCCTTCTCCTTTATACTTTACAAATTCTAGACATCGTTCTTCTGTGAGTTAATTTTTGTCTTTTATGACTGAATTTCCTGAAATGTTATATCCTTGGAAGGAAACAAAAAAAAAAAGTGTCCCTGTTTATTTTTAAAGTAAACCAAGGGAAATAGTTGTCCTTCTTTCTTTAAATGTCCAAAGCTCTTGGTCTCTTATCTTTTTAAGTTAAACAATAGAGATGTCAAATTCAAGTCTCCTTGAGATCTTGATTCCAGTCTGGCAGATGATCTGGGTGATACAGTTTTTCTCTGAGTCTCTTCTCAGTGTGTGCCATCCAGTGATGTTTTAGAGCCTGTTAAAGGGGTCAGAATGCTAAAACTTAATAAATGTAGTCTTTGGGCTGCCCATTCAGCCAATGTGCTTCTCACTAGAAACTGTTATTTAATCCTTTCACAGGCAACCTAAATAATCTATTACTATCTGTCAAATTTGACAAGCAGCTCTGACCTCTAGTCATCCAGAGTATCTTTCATCTCACTGCTGGTTAGCTATGAGTTAAACCCTGATTACTGCCAATCTCAGGAAGCAAAAAGCAAGAGACAGTACAAAACAGAAGTAAATCATTCACCTGACATACTAGATAGCTCCACTAATAATAAAGGAAAAAATATATGTAATATATTTAATGGTAGCAGAAGTCTTCCAAAGGCATTCAAAAAGGCAGAGAAAGGGACAGAAAGAGTGCATGAAAGAAGCAAACTGCAGTGTAAGTTTTTGTCAACTGCTACCTCAGCAAGAGTGAATCAGTCAGACACACAACTGAGAGAATCGTATGTAGAAAAGAAATTAGGAGAAACCAGAGGTTGTAGATAATGGATAGAATGCAGGGGGAGGTGAAGAGAAGCATTAGTCACTGGTTACAGCATGTCCTTTCCCTATTTATCTCTGTCTTTACTGACTGTGTGGACTGTGTGGACTGTCCTCTAGCTTCTAGCACCTCAGTGGCCCACTCAGCGAGGGATGAGGATAACTGTACAGACTACGTGTGCTGTAATTTACACAGAATGACACTTCAATGGAAATGGAAAAGAAGTAGGAATAGAAAAGCATACAATAGAAATATAGAAAAAGGTACTAAGTGAAGTTAGCAATTTTTAAAGGTCACACTAGCTTTTGGAGGACTGCATCTGCCTAATAAAAGAAGACTAGACTGCTATTCCATTAATTAAATCATATAGAGCCTCCAAAATGATTTTGTGTCAGCATACCTTGTGTCAGTTTTAAGTTTCCCATCTTTTTGCCTTCAAAACCATATGCAGACAGGGATCTCCAGAAAAGCTAGCATACCTGAACCTGTGCCTAGTCAAGGGTATTACTTCTCCTATAACCCCGCTACAGAGACAATACCACTAAAGGATGGGTTTATAGATAAGGAAATATTGATGCCAACACTGGCTCCATTTCTCTTCTAGGATTCCCTGAGTAATGTGTCTCAGCATTATCTGTTATAAAATTTGGAGTCATGGCTGCTGCTTCTCAGCTTCCCCAGGCACAAAATGTGACTCCTGCTGACTGAGCTATCAAAGGAACTGCTTTAGAGTCTCATGTTTTCAAACCACTGTGGCACATGGTCAGCAAATCACCCTTATTCAGCAAAGCCCTGTAGCCCTTTCTGACCATGTATTTCTTTCTTGCAAAGGTTTGAAGGTGTACATCTCCAGCAGAACTCTGCAGTTTGAGATAAAGAGCCAGCCTTTGTATGCTGGATTATCACAAGTTTGGAACTCCTGAGAATTAAACCAAGGGAATAAGTTAAATACACACTGAACAGCATTTTACAGACTGAAAATCCTTAGGGCATTAGAAACTCATTTAGAAAAACAAGAACAACCACCCCAAAAACTGCCCCTCTCCAAACAGCAGTTAAATTCCACTCATATCATAGAATCATAGAATGGTTTGGTTTGGATGGGACCTTAAAGATCATCTAGTTCCAACCCCCCTGCTACCCCATCCAGCATGGCATATATGGCATCTACAATTTGTGTCTTAATCTTATGTTGACCATGGTACCTTCAAGACCAGGCTGTATTAATTTCCATAACTTAAGCTAGTCATACTGTCCAGTTGTCTTGGGAAAGACGTAACATGGAATATGGGTGAATGCTAGGCTAACCCCATTCATGAATCACAGCCTGTTTAATATACAGGGAAGGACCCACAGTTTCTGCTAAGTAAACTCCAGAGGAATTGCTTGTAAAAAGATCAAAATCAGATACATGATGCATGGCAGATTCGACCTTAATAATATTATTCATGCTGGGAAGAAATAGCCTGAGATAAAAGAAACAACAGCAAGATAATTTTCTACAAGTGGATATCCCTAGCTTATAAAGCTCACCTTGTTCAAATTGGCATTGACAATTTAATTACATTAGTAAGGAATTTCTGGTGAGCCATTGTATAATCAGGCAAATTTGAGTATATATGCCAGCAATTACCAGCACAACTGCATTCACAAGTTGCAACTTAATTGTTTTATTGAGTGTCAATGCTCTATATTTGGGAAACTATCATGTTTCAGGTAATCATAATGTAATAGCATCACAGAAAGTTAATAACACATACAAGCACACTGTTTTTCTGCAGTATTATAATGAGCTGTGAGACTAGAAGTAGCTGATCAGCATTTCTTGATTTGTGCTCAGATATTACCATTCCACACGATGCCACTAAAAGTGATTCAGTTTGCTAAAGATATGCCCAAGAAGCTTGGACAGGGGAAACTTCCATCCTCAATACCTTTCTTATCTGCCTCAGTAGCTCAGAGCATCTCTTCCTGGGGTTTCACACACGTCCTCATCCCCGTGACAGTTTGGGGAAGAAAAAACATCCCACTAGCACATTTACTGGGTCCAGTGACTCCACACCAGTCCATATCTATATGCTGGATTACAGCACTGTGGAGCAAATCTTGTCCTAGAGGCTGACAGAGGATGAAAGCCAAGGGCCTGAATCAGTCCATCATCAGCTCTAGAGTCAGCCCAGCCTGCTTCCTTAGACAACTGTGACAGATGTGCTGGAGGAGAGGAGCCTTACCAAACTCATCCCCTGTGACAAACCACGTGGTCTTGCTTCCCATCCATTAAAATTTTACTTTCTGGCCTCTCAGATCAACAGCTATGTGTTTGTAGGACTCCTAATGAAAGGAAGAGGGAAAAACATTTTTCCTTATGACTAAATGATGGGTTTTATCTCAGGACGGGACTCTGAGGAGGGTGCTGTAAAGACATCCTGTGCTGTTGTGGAATGAGGGAAGTCATTCTCAAAGTTGCTGAGCAAGTTCCTGCCCACCAGGACAGCAGAGAATCAGAATCTTTCTGTGCCTCAAATGTGTAAAGACTGGCAGGAGGGATGCTTGAACTTAAGGTCGCTGTCACAGAAGACCCAATAGTATTTCTCATCTGAGGACACCAAGCCTTAAAATGCATTTGAAGCTAAGAAATTCCTTCTATGGGGAGACAAAATGAACTTCAGAAGCCTAACTTATTTAGGGCCAGTTAGAAGGCTGAGGGTAGGGACAAGCCCAAGTTTTCAGTTGCAAGCCACAGACCCATGATTGTCTTAACACCATTATTCCATCAGAATAATATTAGTGATCTCCCCTCAGATCAAAAATGTTTCGTAGGAAAGATTCCTTCCCTTTGCCAACAGAACTATTCAGATATAAACCTACTGTGGCCAAAAGTCAAACCACCTTAATAATGTGAATTGCTTTAGGTTATTTGTTTCTACCTTTCTCCCTGCTTTACCTCTTGACAACCCTCTTCCAAACTCTGATTTCAAATAGAAATTCTAGCAGTGCCCCATATAGGCCATGTTGATTTGTAGATTGCAGAAGACATAGAGGAAAAAGTTAATAAATTGGCAGACTACTACTAGCCACCTGGTGCTATTTAATGCTTCTTCTGTTCAAAAGGGTCACACGGATCATCTTCCAGTTCCCAAGCAGGAACTGGAGCACAAGTCATTTCAAATATGGCAAATGTTTCTCTGTTAATTTATGACAGATCTCCCTCTGGGTGTCATCTCAACATCCCCCAGGTTCCTACAAGTGCTGACAGGCCTTGCGTCTGTCATCTGAGTCCAATGGAAATTTTAAGATGGGATAAGAGAAGATGAGTGTTTATTAGCAGAAATTAACATCTGCCAGAGATCGTTGTGTGGCATTCAGTTCAATGTAGACCGCTTAGACCTTACAAAATCTGCCTTATCTTTCTCGTGCTCAGTTCAAGCTGTGATATCACTCATAAACTGATGTTCTTTTACAGAGGAAGTCATATGATAAGGGTCAATTTCATGCATTTGTGTCAAATTCAGACCACTGCTGAAGTGCAGAAAAAGTGCAGAAAATTCCTATATCTGGGTAATAATCACATTGTACTTTGCCAAACCACGACTAAAAATAAACAGATTAACAATTGCTACTAATAGAAATTTAAACCTATAGAAAGCTCTAACTCCCTTCCCCAGAAAAAACCCTAAGGAATAAGAAGGCATCTGTCAACTAATCACCACACAGCTGCTTGTTCACTCCCCGCAACGTGGGGTGGGGGAGCTGATCAGAGGGCAAAACTGAGAAAACTCATGGGCTGAGATAAAGACAGCTTAATAGGTAAAGCAAAAGCTGTGCATGCAAGCAAAGTGAAATAAGGAAGTCCTTCAGTAATGCCCATTGGCAGGCAGCCAGATGCTTAGCCACCCCTAGGAGGGCAGGGCTCCATCACATGTAACAGATACTTGGGAAGACAAATGCCAAATGTCCCCCCTGTCTCCTTCTTCCCTCCAGCTTTTATTGCTGAGCATGATGTCTCATGGTATTGTATCCCTGTTTGGTCTGTTCCAGCTGTGTCCCCTCCCAACTTCTCATACACCCTTAACCTACTCGTTGGCAGGGCGATGTGAGAAGCAGAAAAAGCCTTGAGTCTGTGTAAACACTGTTCAGCAATAACTAAACCACCTCTGCATTACCAACACTGTTTTCAGCATAAATCCCAAACATAGTCCCACACAAGCTACTATGAAGAAATTTAACTCTTTAATTTAAAAGCAGCATTTCTACTGCTGACTTTAAAGTTAAAGAAGAAACAAATTTCACTTCCATATCCACTTTTTAGTTTTGGGGCTTTAGTTCTTTGAATTTCTTTCACCATATAATGAGTTTCTTCATGGCAGCATATTGTGATTGCATCTTTCAACCTACAGCCAAATCAAAGTCTAAAGCTGTTTCATCCTTGAGTTAGCACCTAAATAATCTGATTGAATTCTAAGTTAGGAAAAATTATAATGAACATATATGTCCTGTACATTTCTGACCCTACACAAACATTTCTGCTCTTTATATGCCTGCTTCTTATCCAAAATCATACATTATCTTGATGTCAAAAAACATTTTCATTAAAACTCTGGAACCTGTATTACAGACATGCAACCTTTGCATCTGCAGGTTGAAATTAAGGTTATTTAAAGTGGTTGAATAATATGACTGGAGATTTTACAAGCAATCAGCAGTCAGTAGGAGGTGTAAATTAGAATAGTTATGACACAGATCAGTGTAACTTCTTGTAGTACTCAATTACCGCCAGACAAAGTATACAATATTTTTTCTGTACTTCTGTCTGCAGAACAGTATCAATGACATGGCAAAAATTTATGTGCTAGAGAAAGGCTGGTTGGAAAGATAATTGAAAAGAGAGGAAAATATTAGTAAGATATAAAATCCTCTGCTGTTAAGATATTGATATAAATTTGGTCCAGAGTCAGCTGCCACGGAAAGATATTGTCAAGCTAGTTATGTTCATGGTCATTGTTGTCTCCGATTTAGTTCCTAGAGGTGAACATGAGCTGGAAATGAGCATTCACAGCCCAGAAAGCCACTATATCTTGGGCTACATCAAAAGAAGTCTGTGGCCACCAGGTCGAGGGAGGTGATTCTGTCCCTCTGCTCTACTTTCATGAGCCCCCACCTGGAGTACTGCATCCAGCTCTGGGGTCCCCAGCATGAGAAAGACATGGACCTGTTGAAGCAAGTCCACAGAAGGGCCACAAAGATGATCAGAGGGATGATCAGAGAGCCTTGTGAGGACAGGCTGAGGGTGTTGGGGTTGTTGAGCCTGGAGAAGGGAACGCTCCAAGGAGCTCTTAGAGCAGTCTTTCAGTACTTAAAAGGGGCATACAGAAAAGATGGAGAGGGACTCTTTATCAGGCAGTGCAGCGATAGGAAAAGGGGTAATGATTTTAAGCTGAAAGAGGGTAGATTTAGATTAGATATTATGAAGAAATTTTTCACTGTGAGGGTGGTGAGGCACTGGAACAGGTTGCTCAGAGAAGGTGTGGATGCTCCGTCCCTGGAAGTGTTCACATCCACATTTGCTATGGCTTTGAGCAATCAGGTCCAGTGGAAGCTGTCCCTGCCCATGGCAGGGGGGTTGGAGCTAGATATTCTTTAAGGTCCCTTCCAACTCTATTCATTCTATGATTCTATAATTAATTAACATAATCTGCTTTGGAAATCTAAAGACAGAAGCTGAAAGATGGAACTGAAAATCAGCTAGGGACTGCCCGTCTACCCCAAACAGGTCCAAAATATACAGATGTTAAAGAAACTTTTTAAGAATGAGTTAAATAGTACTCAGAGTCTACCCACCAGAGCCATTTGTCACTTTCAGATGTCATATGGATATTTGTATTTGTCTGATGAAGAACCATGCAACTTTGAGAGCCAAAAAATCATCTTCACATTAAAACTGTGCTTTGTTACACAGCAGCATCTAAAACACACTCTCTTCATAATCCCATTTTATAATACCATTTTTCATTGCCAGCAGTACATATCTCTCATACTTCTTCTGAGGATGGAGCTTCAGTTGTAACATACATCTATCTGGGTAACAACAAGAAAAACTCCAAATATCTGAGACATTTGATGTTATTTGCTTAGCAAATGAGAGTTTGGTTTCAAGTAAAAATTCTGTTACATTTCAGAGATACTTGAATTATCAGAATCCTCTTGACAAACTAGTGTTTACTCGACACAACACCATCAAAAGATAATTTTGTTTCTTTTCTCAAATATGTCTCCTGCATAGTTTTTCATAGGTCTTGACAATCTTCCTTGTCTTAGTTTTTCTGCTAATGTCGGTCAGGAAGAATATTTCCAAATATGAGCTTTGTGCCCATTTAGCAGATACTCTGAGGAGTTCTCTATGGTAATTGCATTAAAATAATGTTTTTCCCACTTCTGAAATTCAGTTTCTCCCTCCATTTCTCAACTAAAATTTTTTTCCCATTTGTGACTAAGCACTTTGATATACTTTTGAGTGTATGAGTCTGCAGAGATGCATGCTCAGGAATTATTTAAATTTAAAAGCAAACCACATTATTTACACACACAGACCCTCTATCATGTCACTACTTACAGCAATTCAGCAGTGGCTATAAGAGAAACTTAATGCTGAACTATACAATATATTTTGAATATGCTTATAATTCATTGAACACATTTCTCTTTGTAGCTGAACTAAAAGTAAGACTAAAAACCTTTGAGATCTACAACTGGTTGCCAAGTTCTCTTTCAATTGCTACTCAGTTTTAGTATCATTACTCTAAAATGAACACTTTCGAAACATAAAACAAAAACAAAAACAAAAAACTGTGCAAATTCTACCTAAACCTGCTAGACCAACTGATCTACGTAACAGCTCAGTGAAATGCAAGGAATGGAAAATTTGCCCTGGAGTCTTAGACTCCACTACCGACCTGTCAGCCTCACCTCTGTGCCTGGGAAGATCATGGAACAGATCCTCCTAGAATCTATGCTAAGGCACATGGAAGACAGGGAGGTAAGTAATTTGAGACAGCTGGCATGGCTTCACCAGGGGGCAAGTCCTGTCTGACCAACCTAGTGGCTTTCTATAATGGAGTGACTGCATAAGTGGACAAGAGAAGAGCAACGGATATCATCTATCTGGAGTTTTGCAAGGCCTTTGACATAGCCCCCCACAACATCCTTCTCTCTAAATTGGAGAGATATGGATTTGATGGGTGGACTGTTCGGCGGATAAGGAACTGGCTGGACACGAGACCTTGGTCTTACAGAAAATAGATAATTCCATTAAAATATCAGTCTGATATTTCATTCTTCCATTAAAATAGCAGACAAGCTCAGCAGCAGTCAAAAAAGCAAATTAGCTTTTAGGATTTTTAGGAAAGCAGTAGAATAAGAAAGATAATTATGCCACCATATGTATTCATGGTTCTCACATCCTTTTAATACTGCTTGCATCTTGGAAATGGAATAAAGTCTGAGAAACTCTGGAGCAGCTCCCAAGTAAGGAATAACTGTCTGAGTAGACTAAATTTCTCCATCCTGGGGAAGAGACAACCGAAGGCAGATATGTTACTGATTACAAAACTATGAATAACACAGAGAGGATAGAGAGGGATTGACTATTCATTCTCTTCCAGTACAGGCATCAAGTGTAATCAAAAAAGGATAGCAAAAGCCACCTGCAGCACAAATTAAAGGAGGTGGTTCTTCAGGCAACAGGCCACAGAATTACCTGTTCAACACCCTTCCAAAGGACGTTGTGGGTGAAAGAGGTTGGCATGAGTTCAAGAGGAGACAGGATTAAAGACTTGTAAGAAAGAACCAGGAAGGCATTTCTAAACAAACAAACACACAAACTATGTTAGGAAATGCCCTGCTCTGCAAGTGGTTCAAGAGCAGGGAAGTGTCATATGAACTTTTTTGGAGAGAGAAAATAGGACCAGATGGGATCTGTGAGCTGAACTAGTAGAGCTGTTCTTATCAATGCTTTCCATGTTTTCATTTCTCTGAATATATATCTTTCCATATAGATACGCTGCGTAGTTTTGGAGAGTTCAAAAAGCACCTCCCTCAAAAAAGCTACAGGCAATACTCTTTCCCAAGTTTCAAATTAAGCTGGTTTGCAAGGAGATTCCTTTGTCCTGAGCCCTCCTGAACATGTCAGTTCCCTAATTTCCTGTATAGAATAAATACGTTATTTTTATTTGTTATGTTGATCCTCTAAGCACTTTGTTCTTCAGAGACTGTTCCCTTGCCCTGGGGAGAGAGGGAGAATGACCCCATTTGATGAGATAAATGGCAATCAAATATTTTTTTCTCAACAGAGGACGGGATAGGGCTTTTTGCACAGATGAAGAAAAGTTATATAACAATAATCAGGTACTATCATTATAATCAAATGAGCCCAGACTTCACCTCAAGCACTTTTCAGAGACTCACTTCTATCACATTTTGCAAGGTTAACAAAAGACAATTAGTAAAACTTCTCAATAGTATGGCTTTTCCAGACTTAAAATTTTGACTTGATACAAGAATATTATAGGAGAATCTGTTGTTGTAAAGTGAGGGAAAATGAAGTACATGTAGCTTCTAAATTTCAATGTTCTTTCCATCTTCCAGCTCCTAATGAGATATTCAGTACTTAATCTGGGCTCTAAATACAGCATCAGGAGGGCAGCCACACATGTAAGACTAAATGTTGACACGGAAGGTTGTCATGGAATATTTTCATATCGGTCATAAATTTCTTCACACGCCTTTTGATCATGATCTTCTGCTAACATATCCATGTTTGATCTGCCATAAAGGTTAATTAAACTCTATATGTTATGAAGAATAAAGAGATCTTAAACTAGTGCCTGTGCCAGTACTTTCAGACATGGGTCCCTTGCTCAAAACTCAGTAGTTAAGGTCAAAGCAGAAGACAAAATAAAAACAAAACAAAACAAAAAAACCCAACAAACTTAGACAAAAAGAGCCTCTGGGCCACCACCGGAGAAAAAAAGAAAGAAAAAAAAGGCACACCAGAGACGATCAAAAACTTTGCTGGGAGGATGCACAAAAGCTAAAAAGGAAATTTCTACAGGAAATGCAGAACTCACATACACACAGCCCACTTCTATGAAAACCTAATTCTAAACCCATCTGATGTACATATGTTATGGTCTGAGAAAACCCATAACAGTTTATTGTCATTTAGATAATCATTCTATCACCCGGTGACCCCTCCCCACCTGAGAAGGGGAATCGGGGAAAGCAAGGAAACACAAGGGTTGAAATATAAGTAGATTTAATAGGAGAAGACTAAATAATTAACAATAATACTAAAGAACCAGTATTAATCATGATACTAACATAAGATATACAAGAATTATACTCAGTCAGTTCTATCAGTAGGAAGAAGTGCACTTCCAGCAGTGGACAGCAAATGTTGGACACTGTGAGCGCAACGGCTTCGGGAGGAAGGGAAGAGCTCAGGGGTCCGGCACCGGGGCAAGGAGTTCTCTGGACCACAGCCAGGAAGGGAGAGAGAGCACTATGCAGCAAACTTTCTAATTTATATCGAATATGATGTTCATGGTATGAAATAATCCTGTTAGCCAGCCTGGGTCAAGTGCCCAGGCCTTGCTTCTCCTCATCCCTGCACCTGGCAAGGCTTCCAAACCCTGAGACCTTGAATCCCACATAGCCTTGCTGGTTATAAAGTAAATATTTTCACGAATTCAGACACTAGTGTCTTCTAAAAGTGGAGTTTTTGCCAGCATTAGAAGAGAAATTAGTCCTGTGTTACTCAACCCAGGACAACATAAAACTTAGCATGGCTTAGAGAGAGCTCTGCTAGTCCAAATACTGCCAGAGACAGGAAGACAGAGCACTCCAGATAGACTTGCCAGCAGAGGTTAATGGTAATGGGAACTAATACATATGAGCTTTCTTGTTCATCATCTGATGAATTTCAGCTGAAAGGAATAGTTGGATCTTGGTATTTATGAGAAGTTTGGGTGATCTGTGAAATCACTTGTGGAACACAGAAACCATATGTGGAACACAGGAGAAAGACGAGTTTTTCATTGTGACAGGTGTGAGCTGTATGACACTGACTTCTGCTGAAATAAAGGTTAATGCTGTTAAACTCTGCAGACAAATGTGTGGAATCATTTAATGTGCTGCTTTATGGTTTTGTTTTTTATTTATCTATTTGCCTCTCCTTATTTTAGAACTGATTCTAGGGGAATATTTACAGCCATGATATCTCCTCTTTTTATCAAGATGTTTATCCTTGTCTTCTTACACTGGCTCATGGATTCATGTGATTAGTTGAATAACTTTTGTTTTATCAGCAGAGGCTTTTTTTGCATTCTGGTGACAGAATTTAAAACCACCCCACTGACACCAAAAAAAACCCCCTTTTCTGAAAATCTGAACAGAGAGACAATAGAGTCCCTGGGCACTACTATCCAAAAAGCTGACAGGAAACATGGCAGTCATATTTTATAAAATGTTTTCAAAATTTACATATTCTTACTATTTGAAGTACTTAATCTATTGTTTTCAGGATATTTGATGTGGATAAATTTACACTTAAGTTTTTTGCAAAAAACTATTACAGAAAATTTTCTTGATACGTACACACACTATTTGCAATTAAGATTACTTTGCACAGAAATTCTGAATGTGTTGCTTTTGGCTAGGATAGAGTTAATTTTCTTCATAGTAGTTAGTGTGAGGCTATGTACTGGATTTGTGATGAAAACAATGTTGATAATAAAGAGCTATTTTTATTATTGCTGAGCAGTGTTTACATAGAGTCAAGGCTTTTCTGCTTTTCACACCACTCCACCAGCATGGAGGCTTGGGATGCACAAGAAGTTGGGAGCAACACAACTCAGGCAGCTGAACTCAACTGACCAAGGGGATATTCCATGCCATATGATGTCATACTTAGCTTATAAAGCTTAGGGAAGAAGAAGGAAGGGGTGGATATTCTAAGTTATGACGTTTTGTCTTTCCAAGTATCTGTTACACATGATGGATCCCTGCTTTCATAGAGATGGCTAAAAGCCTGCGTGGCAATGGGAAGTGGTGAATAAATTCATTGTTTTGCTTTGCTTGAACAGCTTTTGTGTCATGTATTAAGCTGTCTTTATCTCAATCCATGTGGGTTTTTTACCATTTACTCTTCTGATTCTCTTCCCCATCCCACTGGGAGGAAGTGAGCGAGCAGCTGTGTGGTGCTCAGTTGCTAGCTAGGGTTAAACCACAACACTGAATAAGACCAATGTGACACCAGTTGTCACAGTGCCAGGATATGACAACTAAAGCTGACACAGCATAGTATCACTTCCAAGCCAAAGTTTTTGTATTGATGGAAGAATCTTTGATCAAGAAACCTGATGAATTGATTCCTTGGTGATACATGGTCAGAGAGTGAAAGCAGCATATTAGCCATTACTGAAATGAGATTGTGGAGTTAGAGGAGACCAGATGTGAGGGAAGAGTAATGAANAGAAGGAACACACACGGAACACACACAGTTGCTTATTCGAAAAGATATCAGAAAAGACCGGGGCGGGGAGGGGGGGAACAGAAAAAAAAACCCAATCCAAACCTAAGGGAATGAGGAGAAGGTAAATAGAAAAATAGAAAAGGAATGTACATGAGCCAAGTATTATTCTTTAATTTACAACTGATCAGAGATGACTGAAATTATCAGTTATTTATAATGGGATACCAGGGTGTGGGGAAGATGTTTTCTATTACTTCATGTAAAAGATGAATGTACCTGTAAAAGGGAAGAAATGGAAGTAGTATTGGAAAAAACTAGAAAAAAAATCATGATCCAAAACAAGAGCCTTTTATTTCTCAGTTTGGGTTTTCTGGTTTTGTTTGGGAGAGAGTGGGAGTCTTCCTCTTTGAGGAATGGAGTAATGGGAACCATGGGAGTATTTTCTAAAATAGGCGCATAAAAGTTAGATCATCACAACTATTTCACAAATAATTCTGGTGTTGCTCAGAGCAAAATGGTAAAGATACATCAACTGTCTTGAATTATAAATATACAAGGCAAACCCAAGACAAAATCACATGTGTCTGTGCTCAGTGTGGCTCAAAATTAGGGCTATATCCACCTGGGTGCTTCCATCTTTCAAACAACAACACAACACAGCTATGGCATTTCAGGTGATAATAGGCACAATGAAATTATTGACAAATGTGACAATGAAAACCATTGACAAATGTGGAATCAGTTGCTCATTTGACAAAGCAGTATCAGGATCGTCAGCTGAGAAATAAAATATGGGTTTATTTGTGTCCTCTATATAGCAAATCAGCATTGGCTCATGAGGTGCCACTGGCAAGTGTAGCCAGTGGTTCTCACCAGCTGTCTCAGGCCAGTGGACACAGAAATGTACAGAAGTCCATTGGAAGTAAGGACACAGTTTCCCTGGGAAATGGGAAGACTTGGGGGAAATCAATGTCCATCCAGCCAAGATGCGATACACTGAGGGACAGAGATCAAATACATTCTCAGCACAGAGGCATAAAATCATAGAATAGTTTGGGTTGGAAGGAACATTTGACAGTCATCTGGTCCATCCACAATGCAATGAGCAGGGACATCTTCAACTAGATCAGTTTGCTCAGAAACCCATGCAACCTGTCTTTGAATGCTTCCAGGAATGGGGCATCTCCCACCCTTCTGAGCAACGTGTTTCACTCCCGTCATAAAAAAATTTCTTCCTTATAGCAGCCTGCACTTACCCTCTTTTAGTTTAAAACTATTGCCCCTTATCCTGTCACAGCTGCTGAAAGATCCTGCTAAAATGTTTTCCCCATCTTTCCTGTAGGCCCCCTTTAAGTACTGAAAGCCTGCTATAAGGTCTCCCTAGATCCTTAATTTCTTCAGGCTGAACAACCCCAACTCTCTCAGCCTGTCTTCATAGCAGAGGTGCTCCAGCCCTCTGATCATTTTTGTGGCCCTCCTCTGGACCAGCTACAATAGGTCCATGTCTTTCCTGTGCTGAGCACTCCAGAGCTGGATGCTGTACTCCAGGTGAGGTGTCACCAGAGTGGAGCGGAGGGACAGAATCACCTCCCTCAACCTGCTGGCTACACTTCTTTTGATGCAGCCTAGGACACGGTTGGCATTCTGGGCTGCAAGCACACATTTACAGCTCTTGTCTAGCTTTTCATCCACCAGTATCCCCAAGTCCTTTTCTGCAGGGCTGTTCTCAATCTGTTCATGCGCCAGTCTGTGTTGGTACCAGGGATGGCCTCAACCCAGGTGCTGGACCCTGCACTTGACCTTGTCGAACCTCATGAGGTTCAAAGGGGCCCACTTCTCGAGCTTGTCCAGGTCTCTGCATGGTATCCCATCCCTCAGTAGTGTCAACTGCACCACTCATATTGGTGTCATCTGAAAACTTGCTGAGGGTGCACTCAATCCCTCTGTCTATGTCATTGATGAAGATATTAAACAGTAGTGGTCCTAGTATGGACCCATGAGGGACAGGGACACCACTTGTCACCTCTCTCCATCTGGACATTAAGCCGTTGATCAATACCCTCTGGATGTGACCATCCAACCAATTCTTCATCCACCAGACAGTCCACCCATCAAATCCATACGTCTCCAATTTAGAGAAGGATGCTGTGGGGAACCTTGTCAAAGGCCTTATGGAAGTCCAGATAGATGACATCCACAGCTCTTCCCTTGTCCACAGATGTAGTGACTCCATCATAGAAGGCCACTAGGTTGGTCAGGCGGGACTTGCCCTTGGGGAAGCTTTTGTGAAGAGTCAAACTGTGTGATTTCCAGTGAGGCACCTAGAGTGCAGAGTTTGTGCAACACATAGATTGACTCCCAAAAGAGCATAAAAGGTAATAAAGAGAGTCATGAGGGGGTGACAATTTTATTACAGTCTAAGTTGACAGAATCTTGCTGCATAACTTGAAATAAAGGTCAGACTCTTGAAACATGTACAAATCAACTTGACATCATTGATCTCTGTTATTATTTCTATTTTGATAGTAAAAGTAAGAAGACTGAAAAACAAAATAAATTAATTATTAAAAAAAAAAAAACAAAAAAAAACACATCAAAAAAAAGAGCTTCCAAAAACAAAAGTTGAGAAATGCTTATCCAGGAGACAGTTTACTATGGAAAACTTATTCACAGTAAATGAACTCAACACACATGCTTGTATTAAAGAATATATTTACTCCATATTCATCAGAGAAATTAAGACAGTGCTACACATAGATTCAGTAGAACCAAGGTATATATACAAGATTAAACATAGGTTCAAATACTTTGATAAATCAGGGCACAGTTTAGGTTTCAAGGAACTGTGGTTCTGTTCTCTCTGCACTTAGTAAATTTGATACTGGTGTGCAGGTTACCTCCCTTTCATGCCTCTAAATTGTCAACTGTGGGAGTACCACAGTGTAGCTCTGACATACAGAGAACTAATGAATACTTCATGAGACTCTCAGTTATTATTTAATCACAACTCCTTTATGAGTTGATGGAATTCGTGTTGACTTGATACAAAGGGAAAATAGCAGAGCACTTTCTGAAGTGTAATATGAAAACAAAGCTAAAAATAAATTAAGTTATTAAAATATGAGAAGTACAGAAGAAAAATATAAAGTGGTGGTTGAAAACTAAACACAGACATTTGAAAGACTTTATCAAAAAGATCAAAGTAAAAGCATAAGAAAAGTGCTCTTTTCTATGGGATGACACTTCTATTCGTATTCATTAGAGAATCAACTCCTTCCATGAATGTCCCATGAAACTAATGATTAATTTCAAAGTCAGGACTAAAATGCTTAATTTCAAAGTCAGGGCAGAATGAATAAGAAAAATGTAAAAATATGGTCTAAACTGCCCATTTTTTTTTCCAAATCTAGTTTTTCTCCAAGAATATTAGCATCAGTATGGAAACTATAGGTACCCAAAACTGAAGTATTTTCTTTGCCTACTAAACTCCTACCATCAAAGTTAACAGCCCAATCAAGATTATTAACTCTAAGGTTAACAATTTAATAATTTAGTTATTTAAATTTATTGCATCCAAGGTTTGTTCTTCTGACCATTGTTATTATGGCCAATCTTACGTAGAACCACTCAACACTTCAGATTTTATAACATCCATGTGCCAAGCCCCGATTCACTGTGCTCATATTGAATTATTTAAACTGTTGTAACAGGGCCTGATCTAAAGCCCTTTGAAGTCAATGAAAAGACTCCCACTGACTTCAAAGGACTTTGCATTAGGCCCAGAGTATTTTCTTTGCAAGGCTTTTGTACTTGACAATATCTGATATGGTAAGGAGAAAAGTGCGAGGAAAATTATTGGCATTCTTAGGAGGTCATCTTCAGAGAACTAGTGTGTGTAGCTGAATATTTCAGGTCAGTCAGTGGTTAACTCCAAACTGCATTTAATTTAGTGTAGATCATTCTGAAAACAACCAACCAAACAAAAATATATGGCATTTCTTGGCAAAGCTGACAGCACGCTTAGTTTACCCCCCACCCCGCCTCTGCCCTGGCTAATATTTTTTATACTTTATGGGTTACTTAATAACCTGGATTTTTTTGTTTGTTTTGTACAAAGTTAATTTTTAATGAACATTCTAAAAGCAAAAGTGAAAAATTTAATTTCAAGAGTGTCAAATGCAAATATTTTGGAAATAAAAAAATCACTTTTGTAAAGAGTTAAAAGTTTTAGATATTGAATAAAATACTTGCCCAAACTTTTTGCCTATTATTTACACAGATTTTACTTGCATTTGTGATTAGGTTTGATCTCCTCCAAAATATATTCCTATTAATGAGTTTTTACTGGATGCCAAATACAATGCTTAGCCATAAAAATTCAACTGCTGCTAATTTCAGAGGAAATCAAACTTGTGCAATTCAAATTGAAATCCTTGCACGTATTAATCTTGCTGCCTTGATAGAGATTTTGAAAATGGTTCCTTTAGACCTGCCCAAGTTCCTCTGTATCACACCTGAATTTTATAGTTCTTACATTTCACAGTGAGTCTACCTTTGTTTGAAACCTTTGGGATGGAAAAGACAGTTCCCTGTCTTTTCCTTCTTCAAAATTTATGTGCAGGATTCACAGCATAAGCTGAAATATTTAGCAGGTTGTAGCATGGGCTTGTAACCTTCTACCTTATCTGCTTTTTGCCTTATGTGTAGTAAGATGTGTGTCTTAGCCAGAATTAAGAATATTTGACTTCTCTTTTTTCCAGCTAGACCCTCCAAAATCATTTGGAGGAGGTTGTTTACTATGCAGCACACATGCATAACATTTTCAAGGACATAATTTTTCATTAGCAATTTTCCATTCAGCAACTTCTTTCCACAGGTATGGGCATGTAATTTATCTCTTACATACAAAATCTTGAGCAAATGCAGGTCAGTTCTTTTGTAATAGTAACAAATAACTTTGTCCTTTTATATGTGATTTATAATAAAACTATATGGTTTGTTTTCTTTTACTCCCACTAGATAAATGTCTGAATGAGTCCCTGTGTTTAGATTAGTGTGCTACAGTTTAGAGGGTGTGATCCAAAATGTACTGAAATCAATAGAAATCATTCGATTGAACATAATGGGCTTTTGAGCTGAATTTAACACATCCAACAAATTAATTTCATATACTGTCAATCTGATATTATGGATTAAGTTCTCTAATGGGGAAACTGTGAGCTAACAATTTCAGTTTCCAGTTGTTAAAAGGCTTATGTATAATTTATAATGAAACCATGATTACAAGGCATTTCAAACACAGAGACCCATAGGAAGGCAAATTAAGAAAGAGAGGTTAAGTACTTCCTAGACCTAGAAAAATAATTTGGATGTGTGGCCCTGTTTTGCAGGCTGTGGAGTCTTTTTCAGTAATAGGCACTATCATGCAGACCAAATGGCTCAATGACCTCAGTTTCCCTCACCTCCCATAGTAAAGGCAATGTCAGATAAAAGGCACTTTTCACAGCACTTGCAAAATGACGCTGAGTCCAGTCAATTCCTTAAAATGAGCAAAGCTGAGAACCGGAAAATGTGGTTATTCAAGGAGTCAACGATTCCACATGCTGCAGTTCCATCCTGGGATTAACTAGTGCCTCCCTTGCTCATGTGTTTAGCACCTTGCAAGTGTGCTGGCTTCCAGCCAATGTGGTGGACCTCAACTTGATCACTGACAAGAAAATTGTTCCTCTAGCACCAGCTGAAGCTGACAGCATGCTGGAAACCATCTCTGATAAACAGATAGGCTATTCCTGTCACCTGACTGGATTGACCCCAACGGATTCATCTACCATGGATTTGAAGATGACAAAAGTTTCATCTCTTTCATGTATTGATGATATTCTCTGTCCTAAAGTCTGTCAGCTGGAGAGAAATTATCGCAAGTAGCCAACCTGGAATTGAATTTGAGACTGTGGAGGCTGATATTTGCTCCTGCTGAGCATGAGAACAGAGCACACTGATTCATGGAAAAGAGAAATGTCATAATTGACAAAGAGCTTCCTCTTCATGCTCAGATGCATATACCATTCGTAACATATGCACACCACCACCACCGATAAGGTATTTATACACATTGGTCAGATTTTCCTCAGGAACAGGTCTTAATAGCTAAAATTACGTAGTCAATTCGTCTTGTTCCTTTTTTGTACTGCAGCCTTATCCTCAGACTACACTATATGAAGGTCTAATGGGCAAGGCTGCATCTTAGGAGGCCAAGATCAGATCCTGACTCCATTTATAGCTTTGTGGATCATGCTGGGAATTTAACTCCATATCCATGTTCTTTGCTTTCCCTTTCTGCAATTGGAGAATGAACTGCTTTCGGATTTTTGGCTGAAAATTTATGAACTACAGTAGAGTATTTGCCCCACATCTGTCTTGTCTGAATAACATCTAGCACATTTGCAGAAGACCAGCTGTCATGGAGCTTCTGGGAAACCAAAGAATGTCAAAACATCAGGTCTTTGAGACAAGGCCTCAGAGTAGATTTATCTTCTTATTGACTGCACCAAAAGTAGGACAAAGGAGTCCACAAAAATAAGGCTGAACCATGAAGAACTCCCTAGTATCTCTAGAGCCATCCCTGCTGACAGATGTTTTCTAGTATCAACTTAAAAACTATCTATGTTTTTCCCCTCCTATATCCTGTAGCTTATTACTTGTGTCAATGTTCCTGGAACTGAAGTTTTTCTAATAGTCAAGCAAAATTTCCATTACTGCAATTGCAGCTTGCAAATCCTTCTCCCATCCATAATGAACAAAGAACAGTCTGTTCTCTTGTTCTTTTACATATTTTGAAGACAGTTATCATGACTCTTTTTTCCACAGAATTTAGAATTTATCACCTCAGTTCTTTCAGGCTCCTGGGGTGTTTTTGAAGATCTCCTGTCATCCTCTGTCACATCCTGTGCCTTTTTTGAAGAGCAAAGCCCAAAACTTGAACAGCATTTAGACTGGGACCTTGGTGCTACCAAGAAGAATGGAAGATTTACTGAGAATGTTTTCTATATGACAGCCCCTCCTGGAAGTATCAGATGCCTCCTGCCAATAGAACAAAGACAGAGAGCCTTCAAACAGGATGCTCTGCCTCTTGAAGGAACTGTGATATCAGCACGCACACATACTTTCACACAACTACAAGATGCAGAGGATGTAAGTTTTATGAAAATGTATGGGAAGTTGAGTATAACTTGCTTCTAAAGAAGCATGAATCACTTCTTTTTAAGATGAGTCATCCCTCATCCCTCGGAGTTTTATAATGAGAAACATCTCAGTCAGTGCATAAATACAGGTCACCAATTACAGACATCTTTGTCCTTCCTGAAGGAAGAAATACATTCATTATGAGGCAGGTTCATCACCGCCAAGGTAGGCTTGGCAGATCAGCAGCAACACAAACTATGTCACACATTATTTCTATTGTTGTCATAGAGACTACATGGCTCCAAGTAAGCACAAAAATCAGTGTGGGTACAGACAATGAAGACAGTGGTTAAAATAGACCAGAGCAGGAGTGGGCGCTCATTGTTTGGGTGGTTGTTTTCAAAGATTTTGATGTCATGTGGAAATGAAGCATCATGCCCTTCTGCAATGACACATGAAGATGAGACCCCATCAATAAAAACAAACTTATCTGTGGGTTGGTACATACATACATGGAGAACACAGGGAGTGCTGGTGATATTTTATATGGTAGTGTTTTTACTTCATCATCCAGCAGGTACCAGAATGTGAGCTGAGAGATAAACACAAACAGAGTTAAGGAAGCAGCAGTGAGTTATACCTGACTCTGCCAACTTGTAACACACCAAAAGGTGGTACCCAGTCAAACTTAGTCCCTTCCTTAAAAACAGAGAACTCTACAAACTTAATAGTCCACTGTATTTGAGCAGAAGAGGTATTAAGCAATGCCTCACCAGAGCTTTTGCTATCCAGGGGTCCAAAAAATGAGAAAGATATTAGATTTCGGCATAAAGTGACTATTATCATTTATCCAGTTAGCTAATACAGTATCATAGAACAGCACTGATATATCATTGATGATGTAACATCATAGACCATATACCTCCTTCAAGTCCAAATATTAAACAAGCAGTTAGTACTGTCTAGAGGAGCCTTCTGTGTCCCATTGAAAGTAATTTTACCTTTCTCATCTCAACCCAAAATCTAGCCTATTCAGGTCCTTATCAATGCCATCATGATTGTGTCCTCATATCATCAAACACTTCAGTTTTTACAATATCATTTTGTATGAGGCACAAAAAACATGTTTCTCAAGAATATGATAAAGAAGGCGTGTTCTGCATTTGCATGTTATGAGCAGAAAAAGACCTTGCAGAGAGTGGCAGAATGAAACATTACTTGTTCAAGTAAGATAGGTTTTCCCTTTCACCCTGGCTGTGAGGATGAGAGGCTGACCCCATCCTCTGCCATCGTAGGAGAAGATCAAGTTCGAGACCACCTGAGGAACCTGAACATAGGTATGTTCATGGGATCCTGAGTGCCAGAGTCCTGAGGGAATCGGCTGATGTAGTTGCCAAACCACTCTCCTTCATATTTGAAAAGTCATGACAGTCAGCCAAAGCCCACAGTGACTGAAGAAAAGGGAAATGTCACACCCATTTTTTAAAAGGGTAAAAAGGAAGACCATGGGAACTACTGACCAGTCAGCCTCACCACCATGCCTGGTAAGATCATGGAACAGATCCTCCTGGAAGATGCGTCAAAACATATGGAACATAGGGCGTTGATTAATATAACCATATTCATGCAACACGGGACAGTGCAGTGCTATAAACGGAGAGTGGAT
Source organism: Rhinoptilus africanus (assembly GCA_013400135.1). NCBI lineage: Eukaryota > Metazoa > Chordata > Aves > Charadriiformes > Glareolidae > Rhinoptilus > Rhinoptilus africanus. The sequence continues at coordinate 416,173 of VXBO01003076.1, read as the reverse complement.
TAAACAGCAGAAGCAGTGCAGCTTTTCACTGGATCCTAGAAAGAATCTCTCCTTTCATCTCCTTTGTCATATTCTTACCTAAATATCTGCTGCTGATCAGCAATGCACAGGAAGAAAACAAGGTTACAGAGCTAGATGGATCTCCTACTGTATGCCACTCTCATGTGTTAGTAAGACCATGTTTCTACTCAGGTGCAGAACCATGGCTATATGAATACTCAGCTTTCAGAGCCAGTAAGAGTACATTGAGCACAAGCTCAGTTTTCTTTGAGAACGGTAGCAGACATGTTCACAATGATCTTCCTGCTCCCTTCCTCCAATGTAAGTACAAGTCACGCAGTCCAACTTCTGTTAAAAAAAAAAACAAAAACCAAAAAGTAAAAAAAAAAATTATTCACACCTATACTGGCAAAATTTGCACTCTTTTTACCAGAGTGGTGAATTACAGACTAAAAGCAGAACCTGTACCTGAAAGTCTTGTGCTTACAGTCAGAAGATAAACACAAAGGTACACTGCTTGGCATTTCTTATTCAAAGTTTGGGTAGAAAACTACAGATGTTAATACCAGTGGCACATAATTCACTCCTGCAGCTATATCACCTGATTGACAGTCTGCTACTGCATCAAGAAACTTGTAACCTTCAGTTTAATCATATCCTGTTTCCTATTGATCTGCATTTTGGTTTATGAAGGAACATTGTGGCAAAAGCACTATTAGTTTATAAAGCTGATAAAAACAGTGATGATTGTAGTAGGAAAGGAAAAAGGCAAGTGAAAACATTTTCGTGTTGTTTGCTCTCTGAAAATAACACTGATACTTTTAAAGGTGAACACTTCCTATCACCTCTACTTACATATATCATTATTTGGAAAGGGGAAAAGGAGCTTAAAGCAGAATGATTGAAGTTTCTGTCAAAATTAAGTAAGTTCAGGTACTGAAAAAGGAATTAATTTAGTTCTGATAATATTCAAAAAGGAGAGCAGAATTCAGAATAGCACACAAGCAAAGGTCTTCTGGCAGGCAGATATAGCACAGCCAGTAGAGACCTAAAAAGACTGAGAAAAAAATGTCCAGTCCAAAGGAACAGAAATATTAATGCCTACACCAGAATGAAGTCAACCCTTCCCTTTGGTAGTTTCAACCATTCTCACAGCCCTTGCTTGCCTGAAAAATTCTCTATATATTTTTGAATAGAGAACCGTCTGCTTAAGAGCAGGGGCTAATGAAAAATAGAAACAGCCTTGGAAAAATTAATGGAAGGCATGTGCCATTGAACAAGAAAGGACTGCGGAGCCAGATGGTTGGTGTCAGCTACGATATACAGCTACAGAAACTTGCCTGACTTTCCCTGCAGAGAGAAACGACTAACTACGGCAAAACTGGATTGTCCTCTCATAGCTTGAGTGTGTTGGAAGGGAAGGAGAAGACGGGCATAGTTCTCCTTAGATTTAAGGCCTGTTTTCTGCTTTCAGAGCTTAGCAGAGATTCATAGACTAATCTTCACAAGGTGGATAAGCACTGTCCATAGTAGACCATACCATTCCCAGGAGAAATCAAAGAACACTCACAATCTAATCATATTTACCCCGTACTCTCCTTAAGATAAAGGGCTTTAAGGAGTGGTACAGAAGCTGGTGGCTTTTGCTCTGTACTAAATGACAATTCAGCTTTTACATTGGACCAAATCCTTATTTGGATGCCATTTGAAGCCTTTTTTGAGAATTTGGGTTGGTTTTTCCTGCAGGGGAAGATCCCTTAAAATTTCCATTTCCTTTGTCAGAACAATTTCAGAACTACAACAAAAAGCAGCCCATCACACAGAATACTATTTTTTCTTTAAGCTAGATCTGCCTTTCACTATTCCTTTGTGGGTTTTGTGTTTGGTGGGGTTTTTTTCCCAATTCACAGGCTCCCTTCCGCAGCTCAAATCCGAGGAAAATAGATCCATAACAGAGACATCCTAGACCACAATTTTTGAATCTTAGCATGAGTATTAAAGTACTACAAATCCAAACTGTTGCTGCTACACATTCAAGAATATCCTGTTCTCCCATATGTTTCAATATGAACACTTGTTTTTTCACCTACAAGGTTCTGCCTGAATCTTAAATATCATTCTACAGGGTTCATTTCTGAAATGCAGAATGCAGTCTACAGATCAAACAAATCTTTTGGAACACAATTTTAACTATACAATTTTATATAAATATATGAGAATATATAAATATATGGAGAATCATGGAATAATTTAGGTTGGAAAATACCCTTAAGATCACTGAGTCCAACNCCTTTAAGTTCATCAAGTCCAGTCGTTATCCTAGCATTGCCAAGTTACCACTAAACCATGTACCTAAGCACCACATCTACATGTCTTTTAAATACCTCTATGGATGGTGATTCAACCACTTCCCCGGGCAGCCTGTTCCAATGCTTGACAACCCTCTTGGTGAACAAATTTTTAATAATATCCAATCTAAACCTCTTCTGGCTCAACTTGAGGCCATTTCCTCTTGTCCTATCACTTATTACTTGGCATAACAGACTGACTCCCACCTCACTACAATCTCCTCTCAGGTAGTTGTAGAGAGCAATAAGGTCTCTCCTTAGCCTCCTTCTCTCCAGAGTAAAAAACCCATTTCCCCAGCTGCTCCTCATCAGACTTGTTCTCTAGATCCTTTACTAGCTTTGTTGCTCTTATTTGGACTTTGGCTTGTTTGGTTGGTTGTTTTTTCTTGATACTGAGGCACCGGAGCGCATCCAAAGAAGTTCATTACAATGGTGGAAAGGGATGTAGGCTGCACAAGGGAAGGAAGAAAGCTGACTTTTGTGGTAGATGTTAAAGATTTCAGAATGGACAGGATCAAACAATACTATTTGATAAGGTCAGTGCTATCTAAACCAGTAGTACTTGAAAATTCACTTTGACACAAGGAACTCAATGTGCTGAGAAAGTTTTGTTCCAGGAAAGAAAAGAAACCTTATTAACTGTGTGTGCATACGTTTGTGTGTTTGCACACATGTCTGAGGTACCTTAGTCCTACACGATTCAAACACAGATTGTCTGTCCAGCTAGTGTTCACTGTGTATAATTACGCACCCCTATCTGAATAGGAGATTTTCAATTTTTTATAGGAGCTATCAGCTGAAATTTTTACAAAAATATTGCTTGATTCTTATTCCTAGCACACTATCAATTTTTGATTTTTCAACTGACTTGCTACACTGCATTTTTCAGTTCAGACAAAATTTTTGGAAGAGAGGGACAACATTATTAGTGGATTTTTCTCCAAGCTCTGATTAGTTAACACTCAAGGTTGAGTTACTCTTGAGAAGCTGCTGTTACCACAGAGCTAAAATTTCTGGAGGAAAATATTACCCTGCATGTAATTGGACCATTCTCTTTCCTGAATTAGTAATACGGCTTTAAATGAAGCACATTAGAGTACAAATAGGAAAAGCAATTATTCTGTCTCCACTGGGAAGCCAACATGCAAGACCCTGGTCTCACTGCTATCCTTCTGAACACTTAACCTATCCCCTTCAGGCACTAAAAGTCTTACCCATTTTTAAAAATCACAGCAAGTATTTCACAAATGTCTTCAGGATTTCTGGATTCTGTACAACAGCATGGAAGTGGACTTTGCCATGGAGAGAATAAGCCTAAAATAAATTGCAAAGATGGATGAATTACAGGATCCTTGGTTTAGATTATCTTCAGCCTAACCACATTTGGAACATGTGGTATTGGAAATGGAGAGAGAAGGAGTAGAAAAGTGAACAGGTACGAGCAATCACAATGAAATTCATGGATAAAATTTCATTCTCAGATAGACTTTTGCACCACCCATAGAATTATACCAGTGCTGCTAAGCTAAGGTTAATACAATTGCTGGCAAAGACTTTCTGGTTTGATCCCATATGTGAGTGACCATTATCAATTTTACCTAGTGATATCTAAATTCAGTATGAAGAGAAAAACTCTAGTTTGTCTGGCATGACAAAATGTAGATTTTTCAACTGGCATTAAATATACAAGCAACAACACATTAAAACAGAATTATTTTGAAACACATTTGACCAGAAAGACAGTAGTATCTTATGGCAGTGTATTTGTCTTTCATCTTTTTTTCAAATGTCTCACAGATTTTTTTCTAGGCTTGCTCAAGGCATGAGAATAATGAAAGCCAACTCTACCCTGAGCTCTACCTTCCTCACGTCTCAGTGCAATATCATAACAAATTATTTGGATGAATTAGCTAACAGTCCTTTATTTTTCCATTTTTTTCAGCCATTCACAGCACACTGCAGACATTTTCTCCTAGATTTGTTCTTGCAAAGGAAGTAAAAGTTTCTGCTCCCAAAGTAAATTCTCTTAGATCAGCAGAATATTTATCATGTGGTTTAGACTACAAAGGCATCTATCATGGGCCAGTTCCCACATCTGAATTTTCTAGTAAGTATTTCCTACAGTAAGGCAAGAAGACTTCCAGAAAACATTTTCTAAACTTTCTAAATTGGATGACTGAATTCAAACAGCGTGATTCTTCTTCCTTTTCTTTCAACTTCCAGTGTTTGCAATACAAATTCTGCAAATATATGGGGGTGTGCAGCCACCACTAGGGAAGCATCTGGTACAGCAGTGAGAAGAAGACCAGGAGAATACAGATTGGTGAGTCTGAAAGTTGAAATGTCTCCAGAAGTCAAAGGAAGATTTTGCCGGTGAGAGTGAACAAACTTGCACATACACCAGTAGTAGCCAGGCTCAAGTGTCCACTTCAAATAGCATCTCTGGGCTACATGGAGCACTGATCTAAGCCAGTGAACCAATTCTGACAGGAATTCTATAAGCAAAAAGTAACACTTCACCACTAAAATGATACCTTTAAAAGATTAAGAACAACTTGAAAATGTTTTACTGGAAAAATCCAGGAATTTTGCAGAGTCCTTTTCCCTTATTGTGTGTAAAAATATATTTGAAGCCTGTGAAAGACAAAAAAATTGTATTTTTTGAAGGGTTTTATTAGAAACAATTTATCAGTTTGCAGCCACTGGAATTAAAAATTTAGCAAATGCTTATTAAAACATAATGAAAATTTGGTGGAACATCAATTAACCACAAATAAAATATTAATAAAATGTTCATAAACATCACAAAATGGTAGACCATTACCACTGTCCCTTAAGAGACACACATACAGTATAGATAAAAATGTCCTCCCTTGCAGCAAGATCTTGGGGAACTGTTCTGATTCCCCTCCATAAGCATTTTAACAAACAGCATTTTACTATTCCAAGGAACAGATCATCTTTGAAAAAACACAAACCCAGACCCTTCCATAAAACATTTATATATACCTGTTTTCATTTTTGTTTTGGAGGTTTTGGATCACTGTTCTTTGTGTTCATCTATTTTGCGTTACTACTTTGTACTGGACCAGAACTTTTTTCTTTAGAAAATGTCCTTCTGTTCAGTTTGACCATCCAAGTTAATTTGATATAATCACTTTTAACTTGTGATGTTTGTATTTCAAGTTATGTGTGAGCAAAGACAAAGTTACAAGTCCTCTTTAAATCTGTAATTTCAAGCACTGTACAAGAAAGTTTGTGGTTTTATGTATATTACATTCTGGATTCCCAGTAATATTACCTACCATTGCATTCTTCAGATACTTTGTGAACATGAATATCTGTTTGGCATGTAAGACTTCCAGACTGTATATGAAGGAACAAAACAGTTAAGTTTGCTCAAGGCTATTGAGCAAAGAGAGTAGAGAAACCACTAAGTACCTAGGAATGTGGGAAACCCACACTGAGATTCCTGTAATGAATCAGGCTGAGGAAAAATTTGACACTGTCCTTCACCCCAGATGAGTACACCAGGCACTAGAATCAGTGTGCCTCTTGCTGTCTAAATCATTATTAATTACTTATGAAATAAGGCACACCTGCAACAGGGAGACAGAAAAAAAAAATCATCCTAAAACAGTCAGAAGCCCAGCAGTTCAGTACCCCCAGGTACTCTCCAAATCATTCAAATACTCAGGTTATGGAGAGACAGAAATACTGTACTGAAGTGGAACCCCCATTTTACTTGCTGTCTTCCTTTTTTTTTCCCCTCCACAAATAGTAAAGTTGTTGAAACGTTTGAAGGAGGCTGCTGTCCATCAGACAATACATCTGGAAGCGCGCTTTCTCTTTTCGACAAAACCCTTGTGGGGAGGTTTTTTTAAACATTTTGAGTTTCGTGGAAAATGGTAAAAAACAATGGGGGAGGGGAAATAGTTTGCTAAAAATGACTGTGTTCTGGTTTTATTTGTCCCTTTCCTCCTTAGCCAATAATTCTTGATAAATATTTTTGAGGCTAAAAATTAGGTTTGTTTCTCTGAATGGGGTCAGTAAAACAATGAAAGAGGAAGTGGTTTCAGTCTTGAAAGATTACTTTCTTTTTGATCCACAGACCAGAGCATTGCTGGAAGCAATGGTTTTGGTTTGTCCTTTAAAAATTTTCAGTGAAAAAAATTGTAATAATTCTGACCAGTTCTGCAATGTACCCAGTTACCACTCTGCACATGGAGTACAGCAGAGGCATGCACTTGTTGCAGAAATATCTGTACCATCTGCTACAGGACTCAAGATCTTGTTGATTCCTAATCAGGGTTTCAGGTGGGTGCCCGGTGCGCAAGAGCCAATGAGCACACAGTGCCGAGATACATCTTCTAACCTTTAACGCAGCTCTGCACAGAAGGGGTGCCAGGTGATAGTTTGCAAAGCTAGCATGCCCCTTCAGAGGGATCACAGGTTTTTATACAGTTTACAACAAAGAAAAGGTTGCACAAAACTTGTTCATCTCTCACCTTTCAATTATGTAACTAATGTCTTTTGCATGTTCTGATTAGTGGCTACTTCATTATACAAAGGTGGTCTGATGTTAGCATGTAAGACCGCCTGCCAGAGGTGCGATCTTTACTATGTTAATTAGTCTTAGGCTACCCTCGGGTAGCCTCTCTTTCCCCTGAACCCATCCCCTGAGGAGATGATCCATCCTTGTTGGCATTAGTATGTTCCTGTGTTATTTTGCTGTGATTCTTTACATTGAGGACCACAATCTGCCAGGTAAGAGAGGGCACGAGGCTGGGAAAATCACAAGTTTCCTAGACAACAGTCAAGAAAGAATAAAACTCCTAAGACGGCATATGTGCTCATGGAAGAATAGTGATTTTAACATACCTCTTTGTCCTGGTTCTGGTGCAGATAGGGTTAATTTTCCCCAGGCTCCAGCAGGGACACAGGTATTCCATCCCATGTGAGCCATGCCCAGGCTGGAGTCTGGAGCTGCTGGGGGAAGGGGGCAGGAAGTCATGCTTGGAAGCAAGCTGGGGCATTGAGCAGTGGTACTGTATCCGTGTTTGTACATTCCTTTATCAGTGTTATTGTTGTTTTCCTGTTCCCTTTGCTGTTTTGTTAAACTACCTTTGTCTCAACCCAAGAGTTTTGCATTTTTCTTCTGATTCTCCCCCACAGCTTGGGGAGGATGTGGAGTGGTGAAAGAGCGGCTGCCTGATAATTGTTGCTGTCTGAGCCTAAATCATGACACTCTTCCCTTTGGGAGACATCCTTTCATTCTCTGAAGGATCTTCACAGCCTCCTTATTCCCAGTACACTAACCAAAATCATCTGTGTTTTAATGGAGTCATTAACATTAATGTCTTCGATGAACAATCTCTCTTTTATCCTATATGCTATGTACACTTAATTAATAACTTTCCGTTTTATGCTCTGATCAATTCCCTATCCCTTTTTTCTTTCTTCCCCACCTCCCCCACACCAGTTATCAAATACATTCTTTTGAGAGTATCATTGAGGTAGGCATTTACTGAGCAGAAACCTCCTGTTGCGGTGAACAGAATAATGAACCACCAAGTTATTTGTTTGAACATATAGAGAAGTCTCTCCATCTCTTGTGCATGTGGGTGATTTCCCATTAGTATTAATGGGCATATTCTGAGTGTGTTGCAGAGTGACAAGACCCCATGGTCACTCAAATGCTGTCTCCCTCAAAACATGCAGAATGCAAAAAGCTGTTTAACCCTGTGTTCTGAGCAAATGGATTTCTAAAATGGCAAGTCATCCCATAACAAGTGCTGTTTAACTGCGCGTGGCAGGTTGTGAAGCACTGATCCCATCTTCTGGGTGTTTTAGGATCTAGTCTCTGACATTCTTTAAAAATGGTAAAAGGAAAGAAAAAGGAAAGAAAAAGAAGTTAAAATGAAGACCCTCCACGCATTGTGCTTCTCTGTAGAGAAAATAGTAATTGGTTTTCTGAACTGTCTTTTCAGGTGCCATTTCCTTATATTGAGGAATTCAAGGAATTATCAAGGAATGCTTTCTATTCACACTAGAAAATGGGAGTTAAATACTGCTTTATGCATGACTTCCGGTCACTACAGCTATCTAGGAAAATAGACAAACTGTTTTATATGTTCCATGAATGAACTGTTTAGAAATACTGGTTTCTTAGGTATTTTTTACTTCTTTTTGCAACTCAGAGTTTTTTTAACTCTTGCTTTACTAAAATCCTCAGAGTATCAGCAGAAATTAACTGAACATTGAATTATTACCCCTTGAGGAACAGAAACTCCTGTGAAAACAACAGTATGGACAGTCTAAGATGTAAAATCCAGATCCATTAAAGGTGTGGTGCTCTATAGAGGATGCTTACAACAAACTAGAGCAGTAAAGCATGTCTGGGTCTTCAGGCACTTAGTCCACTAATATTCTACATACTGGGAACTTGCTTGGTTTACTCCCATCAACAAGAGAGCCATTTTCCTCATTTATCTTCAAGCCAGCCTGTGCTAAAGATGGGAAAGCACATATGCCTTAAGGAATGGATAGTTTGCTAATTGCCTAGTCAAGCAGAACAGAGGCGAACACCTGGTTGGCTAAAACGATATTACCACTGCCAAAAAGGTAAGGATGGTAAGTATTCCATAGATAGGAAGTCAACTATGTTAATTTGAAGCACCCCAGTTAAAACTATTTGGTCCAGTAGATTCTAACTGTGTCCTGGTACCACACTATTAAAGATTATCACTCATAAGCATAGGGGCCCTTAAGGATAAACAATCACCTTAACATAATGCTTACCTCAAGTCATATTAACATAAAAGATATTAAAATATTTAATGAGAAAATTCCAAATTGAAAATTCAGTTATGAGAGTTTATGAAGTCACAGGAAAAGAAACCATAGAGATACTGATCAACTTAGTAGATTTGTCCTAAGAGTCTCCCTTACTCTTTATGGTCCTGCTCATGAACTCTTAGATACTCACAGCTCTCTGATTGCCAGTCTAATTCTCAGCCGGTTCTACTTCCTTTAGTTGTGCTTAGAAAATAAGACTATTAAGAGTTCACTAGTTCTTACACTCCATTTAGATCCTCACTGAGGGGAAAGAGGCATTAAATCAAATAGAAGCTGCTTGTTCTGCCCTCAGCTACCCACTGGCTTAAACCAAGATTAAGTACATTGAACTGACCAAGTAGGTAGCTTCAACACCTTAGTCCTGGGCTATTAAAAACAGTGTTTCCTTTGGCAATGCTGACATCCCCCCATCAGTTGAACTGTCAGCAAATTCTTCCTTCACTGAAGGTAACTGTACACTCTCAATTCAATGCACACATCCACTATCCAAATCCATATCCAAAACACTGTTTTAGCTAAAATTAGATATTTTTTTCTTCTGCCTACAAGCATAAGACAATATGTGTGGCTCATTACTAAATCTTGACAGAAACACGGCAGGATCAAATAAAACACATGGGACTTTAAGATGCTTGGGGTGATTTATCCCAACTATGCTTCTGAAGGATTCCTTTACAGCATGCAATTGCTAGAGTGCATTTGCCCAATACAGAAATGGTACCTGGATAAGATTCATTAAAATTAAAGAATAACACCTTTATTTGGGATAAACGTGTAGAACATACATGCTGTATGTCTGCCATACCTTTTTGGGGTACAAAATGCCAGCTTTGAAGACAAGAGAAAGGTAGGACCCCTAGAACTTGTGAAAAGAAATCATACTTGCCATAGGACAAGGGGTAATGGTTTTAAACTAAAAGAAGGTAGATTCAGACTAGATCACAATGAGGGTGCTGAAACACTGGAACAGGTTGCCCAGAGATGTGGGAGAAACCCCATCCCTGGAAAATGCAAGGTCAGGTTGGATGGGGCTCTGAGCAGCCTGATCGAATTGAAGATGTCCCTGCTTACTGCATGGTGGTTGGACAAGATGACCATTAAAGGTTCCTTCCAACCCAAACCATTCTATGATACTATGACTTACCAGATCTTGTCCAAAATGGAAAAAGAATAGGAGCTTTTACATGTTTCTCTTTCACACATTGCAGGAACTCACTTGCAATCTGTAATCGCATACAAGAACACCAACTGGTGTCACTGAATGACATTATCAATTCTGCAGCAAGGTCGAAGAAATTGGCTCTGAACAGCTTCCACCTTGCAAAGGCTGCATATTCTAGCACATGACACACATGCTGCATGCAAGTCATTCAGCAAGGATGCTCTGCCATGCTCTGTCTAACAAGCTGTGGCTGGGTGATTGTTGCCAAAAAGAATAATCATCAGACAGGGACCACCAACACTGACAGCCATCCCAAAGCTTAACAGATGCAATTCCTGTTGAAGCAATGAATATACATGTTTTGGGAAAGGGTTTGTGCACAGACTGTGAAAGTTACAAAACAGTGGTCACCAAAATTTGAGGTTAACTTTTTACCATAGTGCGTAAGGTCATTTCAATGACTGTTTTGAGGGAAAAATAAAAGAGAATTATGATGTAACCTAAAATACTCCAGATAGGCTGGGATTTACCTCTCTGAACTTTAGTTTTTCTTTACAGACATCAACCCTCTAGATGGTGATTCATCCCATCTCTTTTGGGAGGGAATGAATCAACCTCTGATTTTAGTGCTCTTTCTGCTGATCACAAAGAGGGCCTAGATTACTAATTTATATTTACCACTCTTTTAACACAGGTAAAATTAGATTACATGAATCTTACCCATTCTGTGTTCCAGATTCCATATAGTTCATCCAGCTCTTCCAGTTTAAAACCGTTACGCCTCATCCTATCACTCAGGATATACTCTCTCACTCCCTCATAAAGGGTCCCCACTCCATCTTTCCTGTAGCCCCCCTTTAGGTACTGGAAGGCCGCTATAAGGTCTTTCTGGACCCTTCTCTTCTCCAGGCTGAACAACCCCAACTCTCTCAGCCTGTTTTCATAGGAGAGGTGCTTCAGGTCTCTGATCATCTTCATAGCCCTCTTAGTATATAATAAATACTCTTAATCCATATAAATGTTATGTGCCTACTGCTGTACAGAACGTCTTTGGGACAATAAATGTACACCTTAAGCAGTAAATATATAATTAAACAAATCTATTACTCGATGAGACTATAAAAATAGGAAACCAAAGATTGTCTCTGCTAATCTATTGTTCTACAAAGTTTACTTTGACTAATAGAAGTTAAGATACACAAAACCTTCAAAGGTATCATGATGACTTCATCTCAGGTGGTACCAATAGCTAAAATTTCTGGCCTGGGATCACTGTTTGCTGAAGTACATCAATTCAAAGTGTTTCATCCCCACAGTGAATTTGGGAATCACGAAAGGTGCTTCATTAGTAACCATGGTTGCTGTCTTTCTGGAGTCCATCCTCTTTTTCTGCCTCTTTCAAATTAAGAGTTCAAATAAGAGTTGAATAGAAACATTTCCTATAGGAAGATGGCTAGCACAACACTAGCAAGTCGCCTGTATCACTCACTGCAATTAGAAGGAGAAGTGTGATTTTGAGAAAAGCAAACTTACCATTGAAAAATGCTTTTCCAATTTTTACCGAGTTCCTTCCTCCCTGAGAGAATTGTTCCTGTCTCAATATTTTCCATATTTGTCCAATCAAGTGTAATTTTATCCAGATTTATGGTAAACTAGTTATACTGAGCAGAGCATGATTCTTTTCTCATGGTTTAAAGCATTGCTGATTTTTTATCATACACTGCATATAAAAGAATCATCTTTCTATTGTGAACATACTCAAGTACTAGTTTCTAGTTATTTCCATTTTTCTCCTGTACTTTAGGATGCAGCTCCTCAAAATGGATGACATTTATTGCCTCTTCTTCTCTTCTAACTTATTTTTCTACTTCAGCTGCACCTAATGCAATGGAAATTTAAAACAGCACAGCAAGAAAATAAACCACGATATCTTAAATTTCCCTGTTACCTCACCTTTTGGGCCTTTCTCTAATTTCTTTTCAAAGGGCAGGTTTTCTTCTCTATTAGTATTAGTTAGTGGTTTGTACATAATACATTCATCATCTCTGAAACTTGTTCCACAAAAAAAGCATTCATTTTTCAAAAAAGTCCTCCATTAAAAGCTTTTATATTTTTTAGTCTGTGAGACAGCCTAACATGTAACTATTAGGGAAAAAGCTTGACACTTATTCCAGAGCTAAAGTAACAAAATGCAAAAGTGTCCTCCTAAATTCACATGGCCTGAAAGAGGATGGGATTATGTGGTCACATATATAACCAGCTGTTGTTGTTAAGCAATAGTGTGAGAACTTGTAGATTTACAAGGGAACCATAAAACAGGCAGTTTCCTCTTTTCCTCTGCCCTTACCTCCACTTGAATTCCTCTACTCAAGACAATTTTGAACTTGGAATAAGATATGATGCCCTCTACATGTGCAGTAAGAATGTGGGCAGAACACTTATGAAAGCAAATTTCTCTTTAGTCCTTGGGGTTTGGGTTTTTTGTTTGTTTGTTTGAGGAGGGTTTTTTGGTGTGACTTATTTCTGTTTTGTTATGGGTTTTTTTTTAAATCTCCCTGGTTGTTGAGGATGGGGATTACAGTTCCTTGCATGTTTCTGTGCATATGCAGCTCAAAATTAAAAGTTCCCTTCTAACAAGCCTAAACGTTTTCACTGGAAAACTGTAGCTACACTGGACAAAGTTGTCTTTCAAAGGAAAAATGGAAACTGGCAAGTTGCTACCTTCAAGCACAATCATTTCAATTATTTTGTCTATAGACAGACTACTGGAAAGTCCGTGCATGTATTCTCTGTATTCCTCTCTTGTAGTTTCCAGGAGAAGATGGAAAAAGGCACATGAAGAAGCATGAAAAGTCAGGATTCAGTCTCCTGGAATCTGCCCATGGATTTTTATTATTTGTTGAAGAGTGAAAAGGCAGGAAACTGAAAACCAAAATCTTGATTCTTTTGAAAACTTTCTCCAACTAAAATGTGTGTGTGTCTGTGTTCCTCATGAACATCTGGTGCAATGAGGTGCATTCCTCATGTATTTTGTGATGCAATTTTACCCTGGAAGCAATTTTCACTTTCTGGACACCTCAGATATTTGAAGAAGAAAGCAAATCTAATGCCCTTCTCCCTGTTAGTCAACAAAAGCTCTACCTGCCTTCATGCATAACATTTTTGATCAGAAGAAATTAGTTGAATGGGGAGAAATTCACCCTGGTGTAACGCCATTACTTCCTGGAGTTTCTGCAGTATTGAATTTGGCCCCTAGGAATTCATTATTCAAGCTGGCTAAGCAATACCATTATGCTGTTCTTAAATGCATATAGCTTAGCCAGTTGTACCTTGGGGATAAGCACAAGTTATGGAATATCATTTGGATGGATTGCTGCATTTTATGAATGACACCATTAATGTGGTCTAGTGAGTATGATCTATACACTTTGCTAGGCTATCTCCCATTAAGCCCAAAAGAATTAAAAACTAGACATGTCCCTACAAGCAGTAAGTATTTACAATATCAGAAAATACATAAGGTTACGTTATTCACTATATTTAAACCAAACTGTGCATATGTACTTGAGGATAGACCCTACAGTTACTTCAGGGGCAAAGCAATGCTAATGTGATTGTCTGATGATTTCAGAATAGTTGCTCAAAACTGTGCTAATCCATGAGGACATAAAATGGAAAAGCATTCCCTTTTTCTTACTATTCCTGACTACACGCTAACTTCCCCACCTTTAGAAGTTCTTGAAAGATTTTTCCATTTGCTTCACTTGTACTGTTTTTTGCAAAACTTGAAGCTGTGGGAGGCTGACCTTAGAGTTGATGCAGATGTGCTGCTGGCATTGCTAGCTCAGATGGATAGGAATCTATCTAGAGTCATCTAGTTTACTTGAGGTTAAATGAATTTCTGATTGAATCATAGAATGGTTTGGGTTGGAAGGGACCTTAAAGATCATCTACTTCCAACCCCCCTGCCATGGGCAGAAATACCTCCAACTAGACCAGGCTGGCTCAGTAGTTTCCTGTGAATCAGAAACTATGCTAATTTTCTGGTTTGAAGTATCTCTAGGACATTTTTCTAGTCCTGATATTCATGCATACTCTGCATTTTTTTTATACATCTGCAACACAGAAACACCTGAGAGAAGTATCATACAAGAAAACTTCTGCCCCCTAACCCAATTCCTCCCTCTTCTCAAAACAATTCTTATATACTGGATAGCTTCCATAGCAGAATATATGTATCTCAAAGACAGAAAACTGGAAGCAGAAACTACATATTGTAGTCTATTGTTATTTTTCTGGGGAAGTAATTATGCTGAGACAGCTAGGTGCTTTCACCTTTCTCTCTTAATATTTCCTGCAAAGAACAACTTCTTTTTGTTATGCCACCTATCTAGTGGATAGAGCTAGAACGAGATGTTTAATAAAAATGTCTTTCCAGAGGAAAATGGTTTATTAAAAAGATGCGCTTTCTGGCACATTTTCAGCTTTATTCTAATTTAAAACATTGAATTGTCATGTGTATACCACTATACATTAGGATTTTTCATTGCACCGGTGAAATACTAGTTCATATTTGTTTATCTTGCTTTTACACTAATGCTACTAGTAACCTCACAAAGACCTTATAAAAATCTCAAAGATCTTAAGCACCACAACAACCCAAACTCATAAGTGTTTCAAGAAAATGTTTTCATCATGCAGCTTTAAGCCACTTCTAATCCAATAAATCTGCACATTCCAAAGTGGTCTTGCCTTATCATCCCATCAAACAAAAGGAAGCGTTGCCTTCCAAATCAGTGACTAATCATTACATGTCAACTCACTGAACTTCCTTTATGCAGTCTAGGAAATCTTTCAAACAGCTAGGCCTCCTGAGGGTCCAGTTCCTCTTTACATGCACTGTTGCAGGTGCCAAATTCAGCAATCGTAGAATGGTTTGGGTTGGAAGGGACCAGACATCTTAGTTGACAGGTGCAATACTATTGGTGCTACAATAAGGATTCATCTGCATTCCCATAGTGTCCTTACAATTCAGTGCTAGATTTAAAAGAAAAAAAAAAAAACATAACCCCAACAAAAACAAAACCCAGCCTCACAGTGAATTGAATGTGTCTGCTATTTTGCTTTTTGCCGGAAGAGGCATAATTATTGGAATTTTGATTCATTTTAGTGAATAAAGCAGTGTTATAGAAGTTCCTCACTGGTATCAGCTTCGTGCCATTACCTAAGAAAGATAAGCTCTGCAAGACATTTTTCATGACTTTTATGCATGTTGTCATGTAAGCCTGGGATTCACTATACATTATACGAGAAGACTAGTCATCACAGCGCTTTCAAGAAAAGGCCTGAATTTTGGCAATAACACTTGCAAAGGGGCAGTCACGTTTTCAAAAATTTTTGTCCCATAAAATCTTAACATGTCTGGAGAAGGGGAAGGCATGGAAAGGGAGAGAGCTTAAGGAAAGCTGTACGATGTAATGATTTTAGCTACACCACATACTCGTGTGCATATATATATGTGTATAATTCTGAGCTTCATTAGGGTGCAACAGTGAAGGACCATATGTTTCCCTCATAATCATCACTCACTCACAGCTGGCCTGTGCATTTCCTACAGGGAACCAGTTATGAAAAAAAATATTAAAAATCTAATTTTCCAAGCAAATTGTGCCATGAAGGTGTTGAGGGAAAGTAATCCCCAGACATTACTGAGCAATGGAATTGGTGTTAATGAAAAAGGATCAGCAAAATAATGTAAATGGTAGTAATTTTAATTAAATGAGAAAAGCAGCAAAGGCATGTCTGTTGCCTGGCGCAACACAGTCCATTGTGCTAGGAACATGATACCCACCCAGTTGCACTTTGCAGACAAGAGTGAAGGTCCGGGGGCCTTATTTCCTATAATGTGGTCCTTTCTGTAGTTGTAACCCTGCATCCTCTTTCCAAAGCATACCCTGGAAATCTCCCAATGGCAGGGTGCAGAGTTAACTTTGTTTAAAGATGCATAGAGCCATGTTCCCCTTCAGAGCTATTTTTCCCATTGGCTTGCCAACTACAGCCACCCCTTCTAATCGATTGCACTTAAGTGATGACAGAAACATGCCTTACTAAGCAGAAAAGGAATGTTAAACCTCTGTTGTAATCATACTTATAGTACTGGCAAATACTTACATGCTATATTAGTACTTTCATCTGTCCCTACTTCAGCATCTTGTTGAGGCTGTGGTTCCTTCTCAAGAAAGAAGCTAAAGAGATGACCAGCATGGGCCAAAACATTGGTCTCACTATATAGGAAAGATCACAGTCAATTCACACATAACAAGCCATAGCCAGATGGGCTTCAACTGTTTCTGGTGAAAACTTGAATTTATTTTCCTGGAATAATTCAAGAGCTAAAGGATGTTATGCATTTTCTTCCTGTAGTGGCAAAGCTATCCAGGAGGTAACACATTTCAACAAAAGAAGGAGGTCCAATTTTAGTTGTTTGCTGTAGTGTGGATAAATCTGACCCAATGGGACAATAAAAGTGCAAGGTTTGATCAATATGACATACAAGAAGCACTTTTTAGACACAGAATAACAGTTTAAGTATTCTTTGAGAAATCTGTAGAACAATTCAATAACAAAATTACAGAGATAAACAATGAATACATAGCCAGGAGGAAAGAGAATTAGAAATATGTGAAAAAGAGCAAAAAATGTATTTTCAGATTAGATTTAATGGAGACAGATAGGCAGCAAGATAGATATAGACAAGAAGACTGTTAGAGGTAGCCAGTGAAACAAAGGAGAATGCTCCAGCCATAAGTATCCCTACTTTTTTTCCTTTTACTGTGGGCCCCAAAATGTTTTTTTAGAGGCAAAAGCATCCTCACTGCCATTTTGCAGGTGGGCAAACTAAAGCAGACCAATGTGAGGTGACTTGCCAAGAACTGATAAGCAGCTGAGTCCGAAGTGAGATACAGGTTACCCTGCCTGACCCTTCTACTGCCACGGAGGAAGCATATAGGGAGAGCTACAAGTCCTCCTCAGAACTAGCAGTGGGAGGAATATGCGTGACATATGAATTCTCCCTATCATCTAATCCTATATCTCAATGCTCTTTTCCTGAGCATTTCTCACTGTTCCCAGAAAATATAACATACAGGGCTGAACGGACACTTGATCTCATCCAGCGTCTCTTAGGCTGTACTAAGGTAAAGGGCCATTTGTCTGATGCTTTGAGAAACTGGAAGGATTCCTTTTAGACACACCTTCTTGAAAGTTTTGAGAGGAAAATATTTGATTACTTCATATTTTAATGACTGCAAATCTCAGAATTTTGAGACCCATCTGTACTGATTTCTGGGAAAAGGTTAGTAACCAGCCTGAGATAAAAAATCAAAATAAACCTCACATTGCAATGAAAGCAAATACAACACAAATTTACAAAAATAATTTCCAATAATGTGACATTTCTACCTGTGGCTGTTATGGTCCTGTATAAAAGAAAAGGCAAATAACATATTTTATTTTTTTTAATCACCCCCAAATAATAATAATAATTTTATTTTTAAAAAAAGAAAAAAAAAAAAGACTGATTGTGAAAACAAAAGTACTCACGGGAGCAAAATGCCAAGACATAGTTTTCTCATATGAGCTCTGCCAGCCTGCAGTCCCACAGTCTGGGGCAGCAGATGTTGCTTCTTACAAATGAATAATCGCTCTGGTCTCATCCAAAGCTCACCAAAGACTATGGAATGCCCTCATTAGTGTCTGTGATACCTTCAATCATCTTTTTCAAAGCCATTTTCACAGAGCTAGGACACTGTGGAGGAGAGAAAGGGACATGGAAGTGTTCATAGTCCTGTACTAATCTGAGAATCTGACTTCTCCATGAAAACCATGTGCTACTGAATTCCACTGAGTTCTGAAGGGATCATATTTTCTGCAAGTCTTGGAACAGTTATGAAGAACTACCTCAAGTCTTAAATTGTTGTGGACAGGTACACAGCAATGTTTTCTTTCAAGGAAATGCATCAATCTTTCAGCATTGTCCTATCACTATAGTTTTTAGTCATGCAAGATACAGGTTCAAAAAAGAACAGCCCCTTCCCAGAAAACATGCTTCTATATACACATTTTCTATAAGATAATATAACAGAAGTCTTTTCTCAGGTTGGCCATTTCTTATACCCTTCCACATTTACTGAAGACATTCCACCAAAAATATTTTACTTCCTTTTGTGATTGCATTTAACGTTATGAACTTGAGAAAGCATGTCACCCCTTAGCGTGGGATGCAGTAACTTTGGTTGATTATGAAGTGTAAGTATCAGACTGATCAGTTTGATCTTTGGTGAAGACAGGACCCTGGAAATACATGTCCCACGTTTTGGTTGACAAGCCAGGGAGTCATTGATGGACTCAAACTCCATTCAGACAGTGGCTGGACTTGCAGTAAGTTTTACTGATGTGTTAGGACAAACCATGCACTCAGAAGACGGAGAGTGATGTAGGTCATTTCTGGAAAATAATTTACAAAGGTGGGGCACTCAACTTCTGTTCAGTGATTGGATATGATATTACATCTAACTTGGCTAAATAATGAACCCTAACTAGTCACAGCAAAATTCTTTCTTTATTGTGAATCTCAGCTGATAATTCGTTCTTGTGACACTTGCTGGTTCCAGATAGGAGTAAATACAGTGTTATTACTAAATCTTTCACTTACTGTACGTGCTTATCTAGGTTTTCACTCACCATAGACATTGCTACTTTACCTGCCCTTTTGCCCTGATTCTGCACTGCGGGACACGAACAAGGGGCTCTAGCCTCTTTTACTTTGTCTGCATACGTTTGAAAGCTCTTCAGGGATAAGGAAATGCTTCTTCAGTCCCTATTCCTCTGCCTCTTTAGGGGCCCCTCCAGCATTGGTTCTGAGCTGCTGCAGTATGCCTCCCACCCTAATGGTGGCAGGAAAACCCTACGCTTCGCTCCACCGACCGCGACTGAAGCAGACCACATCGGGGGAAAAGGAACAGGACACATCCTGCCGCAGGGTTTCAAAAAGACAACCAGAAAACCATCGACAAAGCAAGAGATGCTCAATACACCACTGCAAGGGAAAAGACTGAAACTGTTTAATTTAGAGATGAACTCAGGAGTTACATAAAAGACTGAGCTAAATCCATAAATGGTAAAATCAAGAGACCTTACTGCTCATATCCCTTGAACTAGAAGAAATGCCATAAAATTGTCAGACAGTACATTTTACACAGATAAAGGGAGGGAGGTCTAGTGCTTGTTTGTTTACTTTAAACACAATTCTTTCCTAACCCTTGGAATTCACAGTCAGAACTCTTGGTATTTTTAGCAAGATCTAAGAACAAAACAGAGTTGGCATCTTTGTCGATGCCTCCTGAACAATTATAGTAGATGGGAAATTAAATGAATGTGTTCACGTAACTGACTTACAGGTAAAAGACTGACTACATAAATATAGGTGTTTACAACTCGAGTAAAAATTTGGGCGATATTTTTGAAAATTCACTTTCTTCTAGTAGCAAGTTATAAAATTCCTTTGGCACAGTCAGCTTATGAGTCAGCCAAAGCTAGTCATGCATCTCCCACACTCATCCTTTGGTTATGTTATACAATCTGTCAAGTAAAACTAAACTGGTATCAAATCAATCACCTGATCCTAACACAAAAAAGGTTTAAAAAAAGAAAATCAAAACAAAACACTGTTTCTGATTGCAAGTAGCAGTCACAAACTTAAAACCCTGCTATAACAAATCAAAAGCATCATCCTGCATTTCATGGTGACAGAAAATAACTGGTTTTTTTTTTTTTTTTAAGGAAAAAAAGAAGACAATTTGGCATAAGCAACTTAGGAATCTGGGTTCTTTTAGATCCACCTATGGTGAAATACAGTCATCACTAACTAATGTTAGTAACATTTTCATTCCTCCTAGTTTATAAGTTTATACACCTGTCAGATCAATTGATGTATTGCAGCAGTGAGAAGAGCAACACTGAATTTTCTCATTATGATCAAAATATGCTGAGTGCTTATAACTTACCAACTTTTATACTAAGCTTAAGCTCTTAAAAATATATTGATATTATTAATTCTTCAGAAATGCTGAAAATAGGGATAATCTATGCTAAACTGGAACTCATTCACATCAGTAACTGTAGGACGATACTGCTGTTGTAATCCCTGGGAAGACTCACAGAATTCACAAGTAAGGTTAAGTTGAAGAGGAATTTGAAATGTGTTAAACTGGATGAAATAAAAAGGCAGTGTGCAAAAGAAATCCATGTCCTTTTGGATGGGTAGTAACTATACTGCCTTAATACCCATGCAATAGCTACACGACATGAAACACATTCATCTAAAAAGTTAGTTTAGAGGGGACTTCTGGAGGTAACTTAACCTGACATGCTAGAAATACCAGGTCAGAATGTGATACACATTAAAATTCATATTTTTTTGTTCCTTACAGTTGCTTTTCATCCAGATAACGCTTTTAAAAACCTAGTCTTCCCTCCTATTTTTTTCCTCATCCTAGTTTTGACTGAGTTTCTACTTCCTTTTCCATATCCCACTCTTTAAAGGCAATAAAAAAGCAAGCAATCCCTTTAAAATGATATGATTAAAAAGCACATTTGTGAAGTTGGTGGCAAACAGAAAGCAAAATGGTTGCCACTGAGAGGAAGAGCAGGAAGAGAACAGTCAAAAGGAACAAACCCCATGGAAAATCAGCTAACTAAAACATACCTGCCACTATACCTTGCCTTAGGATCACTGGTTAGGAAATAGACATTTGTCTCCAATCACAGACATAGGAAGTAAGAGCTCCCATGCAATGCCAAGAGCAGGAGGCTGTAAAGCTGACATCAAAGAGTGCCTCACCCGTGTCTGAAAGCTGCAGACAGGGGTCAGTTCTGTTACTGCCGGTGGTGATTTAATACACATGTGTGACTGAAAACACAAATGGGAGCTTGTGTTGTTTGGCTTTAACAGATCCCCTTTTGAGAATGATACCATGTGACTGGACATAAAGGAATGACACCAATCAACCCTGCGAAGGCAGAGTTACAAAAGGAGACAGGGGAGAAAACACAATTCAGCAGATTGGGGTGTGGCTGCAGGGAGAGTCTAAGGGAAAAGGAGGAGAAACAGACCATCAAAATAAGGAGAGCCATGAGAACAAAGAATGCTTCGTTTCCCTCACCAAACTACAGTCCACGTGGTAAGGACTTTCTTTCTATCCTTACTAAATAGACAAAGCCTCTTGAGGAATTTCTTAAACTATATTAGAAATCAATAAAAGCACAGGTGCATTGTCCTCAGCTGAATGGCAATGGCTGCAGGAGAAACAGACTCCAGAGCTGTCTGGCAGATCCAGAACACCCAGCACAAACTCCTGTTTCTGGGAGAGGGGCTTACATGTAAGAATTCATAAAGCAGCAGATACAATTAATAATGTCTATCCTCATCTGTCAGGACATGTTAAATGCCTCAAGGTTTGGGTGTTTGGAAGAGTGCCAAAGCCTTTACAATTTGATGCTCCTTTGGAAGTGTCACTGCAACTCAGGATCTTTGCCTTCTTAATAAAGTGGACATTCTTCTTCTAGCCCCTACTAAGGCTGCTGGCCTTCAAGCTTCTGATGGTCATGAGAAGCATAAACTAATTGTGCATGTTGTGCATAAACATTCATTTCATTAGAGGGTATAAGCTTAGTTGCTACTGTCTAGAGCTCCTAGTTCCGCCTTTGCAGAGCAGTCTCAGGTTCCCCTTCATAATATTCTGTTTTATTTTCTGTGGGTTTATTGTCACCTTTGATTGGTTTGGTCACTGATGTTCAATTAAGATCAATGGCAGTTTCAGCATTACTTTGAACTGCAGCAGTCACACACCTAATCTGTAAGCCTCAATTAATCCTTTTTATAAGCATTTTTTCATACCTCTATTCATTCTTGCTGAACCTCAATTAATTGTACATTATCCTTTTTGATATCAAGTACCCAGAACTGAACATAGCTTTTGAAGTAAGGTTGAGCTACTAACATAAAGAATGGCATTTATAATTGTTTCTATATTATTCTTTATCCTCTGAAGTCCTCCTATATTGTTGACTTCTCTTACCAGAGCTGCAGATCAAGCAGAAGACCAAAAAATGCCAAAAAATATTTTGTTAAATTGTTCTAAGATCTCATTCGTCTAACTTTACCTCATAGCCTAAGGCAAAATCTTTATCATTCTGAATTCTTAAAAGCCCCCTAGACAGTAGCCAATATTGCTACCACATTTGTTCAGAAGATGGTCAATAGGGTTGTAGAAGCTAACCACAACATTTTGAAATACCATCCCTTGTTCCGTATGACTAGTGTAGACGCTGCCAAAGGAGAACAGAGTGTAGGAGGAGGATCTTCAAAAGCTGTTAGCTTTGGGCTGAAATCCATAAAATCCATTGGGAAGCTCTTTACAACTAGAAGGTTCTCCATGCCTAATGCAGGCTTTCAAAAGACTTGCCAAACTAACATGCTGCTGGAAAGGGAGGATTTCATTCCTTGGATTCCTTCCTCTTTCAGGAGAGGGTTGTGTTAATGTCAGGTAATTTTAAAAATTTAAGCCTAACTTGTGCCTTCTCAAGGGACTATACACAAAAATGCTGCTTCTGAAAAGGTAAGAAGGTCTTCTTTGGCAAGAACTTGAAAGATACTACTGTGCTATGACTGCATTTCAACATCAAGGACCTTCTCCAATCTCCCAGTTTTCCATGAGTGTGAATGCTTGTCTTATGTCACTAGGGTACTTTGTAGGGCTAAAAGGGACAGGCTGAGTATTCAAATTACTAGTTTTCCCCACAGAAGGGAATTCTTCAAGTATAACTTCCAATGTGCTTCACTTTCTGTTTGAGTGTTTCACTTCTGTTTCACTGTTCATGTTTGAGCTGAATGCAACAAAGTGATGTACACATTTCTGTACTCATGGCTAGCTCTAGAGAAGCCCAGTCCTTTGCCCAGCCCTGATGGGGTTTAGTTTTGTAGGCACACTTTATTTTCCTGGAAGTTTGAATTCTCTTTTGTTTGAAAGGAACTGTAGGGTTGTGGCAAACCAAATCAGTCCAGCATGAAGTTGGAAACTCCTGCTATCATAGTGCCAAGAGATAATTAACTCAGCAATGTTAACACACATGCTTGGCATTCAGTTATCAGACCGAATGGTGGGAGGGAACAGAATGTGACAAGATTTCCACCACAGCCATCTACTGACCCCGCCGTCTGCTCTGTCCCAGCTGCCCACACATCCTCTCTTCCTCTGAAGCCATGGCACCAGTTTGCTCAGATATCAGTGAGCAAAGATGGAAAATGTAGGTGCCAGTAAGTGAATGCAAAAACCCAGGCAACTATGCTTTTTCCTCTTCCAGGGCCCCTTTCCTTCCCCTGGCTCCCCAACAGTTATCCACTGCCCAGCTCCCCTTTTCTCTATGTGTGGGCCAGCAAAATCCTGCAGGCTGGTTTCACACTACATAGGAAAAACAAATGAGTCGCAGAAAGATGCACATGCTGTGAAAATCTCTATCCTTAAGATGAAAGCTCACTGAAAAGGCCAGCAGAGTGATATTTAAATGCCTGTAGTTCAAAATCTCTATGTTGGAAAGCCACCATATTCCATGTTTGGTGCATTTGGTCATGGAAGGCTGAAATGAATTGTCTAAATCAGAAGATAACTGTGTACATAGAGTGTCTAAATGGCTTGCAATTATTTCATTATTGACAATGGAAAGTGCTCAGTGCCTCAGAAGCGGCTGGAATCCACCCACTTGGAAGAAATGTCTGTGGGGTGTAGGGACTCTACCACAAATCTTTCCTTCAAAGCAGTTCCTTTTAGCCCACAGTCACGATGTTCAAAATCCCAAGAGGCCTGCCACTGTTATTAAACATTATTCATTCATCTCCTTACCACCTTTTGCGCTGAGAAAATGGTTGCCCATTACATGGTGGAAAGTTCAGATGACAGTGCAATTTTTGAGACAGATTCTGATATAACAGTTACCTGAATGAATAATTTATGTGCAGTTCCACCTATCAGGAGGATGTTTTATAAAGTAGAAAAGAAGAAGACAATTTGTCAAAAAAAATCACAACACTGCAACCAAACAAAATTATCCCCACCCTTAAAAAAAAATCAGACTATCCCAACATATATCCTCAAGTTAAAGGTATTTCATATTATTAATATTGTAGATTGGATTAATTCTTGTATGTTAGCTTCTGTAAACAGCCCTTATTGTTATATGCTAAATTTTCTAATACATTCCAACTAAACAGTCTCCCAAGGCAATAAAGGGGACTCTTTCTTCCTTGGAGGAAGGTAGAATTAGTAAACCAGATTGGAAGTCATATTATGAATCTTGAAACAACAAAATTGTTTAAAAACAGCAAGAGCAAATCAAGTATGTTACTATCTGTGAAAAAAAAATAATTAATGTAATGCTTCTGAAAAAGCTATGTGAAAAGTAGATTTTAAAAAAACTTAGCAGTCACAGCAATTGTTAATGGTAACTTATTGTATGAATCTGAAATGGCATTAGAAACCTTTGAAAATCCACTTCTAAATGCTGTGCCAGAGATGTTGGGCACAGATGAGACACAGTGGGAGAGATGATGATACTGTGGGTTGGGATCTGAGCTTCTTACACAACAGATATGGAAGTGGGTTCTAATACCTAATTGTTTGCTAGAATTAAATTGTACATTTAAGGCTAATATTTATTCTTGGAATGTTAATATTTAATCTTGGGATACATCCTTGGCTACAGAAGCAATGATTACTAGTAAATTCTGAGCCTAATTTTAATCAATATATTTTGAAAAAGCTTTACAGAACTGTCAGAAATTCATAATATCTCAAAACTGACCCATTCCTATACATGTGTGTTTGGATATTTTAACCCTATAGAACTAATATTTAGTTCCGATAGAAGAAAGAGAGGGAATTTCAATGTGAAAAGGGAAGAATTAATATGCAGAAATGGAAATCACTCTGACTTTCATTATGAACAAGGAGGTCAATCTAGTTAGCGGCATCAGTGTGTGTAAGGTTTGGAACAACAGCAAATCTAGTACGGTGCCACTACCTGGAGGGCTAATGCAAAACAGAAGTGAAACAAAAGATCCTAAGAGTAAATCCACTACCACCTTCTTCACAGTGCACTTTCTTTATATACCAAGCAGATACAAACTCCATATTAGCTCTCTCTGTAGTAATATTTGTTTTGGAGAGGGATCAGCAGTATTCCCTAATCCCCATTTTTATTAGTAGTCCACAGAAAAATATCAAAGTGACAATTATAAAGTTCTGAACCCCACTACATCAGCAGAAAATACATCAACGTGCCAAGCAACAATTCTTCCCCTAAAGCAATGCTGCTTTGTGTAGGAGACATTTTCTATTCAGGCAGTCTCTTGGAGAAGTGGACAGTATTTGGGATAATTCCCAAACATCAAAGACTGCAAAGCAGGCAGAAGTTAAAGAAGACAGTCAGCCAAAATAGTTCTCTCCCTTTAACCCTGAGAAAGAGTCCTTTGAAAAGTGCCAGGGCAGATTCTCTTCATCCTGATTATTTTGAAAAATACTTTGTTCCACCAACTCTACCCATTGAAATGAAACTGGAAATACTAAGAATCTCCATCAACACTGTTGGGCTGAGGGGAATAAATATGAGAAGAAAGAATGAAAGTCACCTTATAAAGTTTAAAAAATAAACACAAAAGAACAAACAAGAAATTAACAGACCCAAGATAAATACATTACAAGGTAAAATAAAATGAAAATATTCTTTCTTCTCATTTTTCTTTTCTCCATTACCTGTATTAACAGCAGAGGGCTGTTTTGGACTCAGAAATGCCTCTTCAGAATAAGGCATGTATTAATGTTGAGATCCGATTAGACAACTGTTTTTCCCAACATCATTTGGCTTTAGTTAGATTGCTATGGTTTGCTACCATTCTTATAAATGAGCACTCTTTTTCCATCATCCATCACCTTCCACACAGTCTGCCCTGTTCTGCCTACCCTGGGCTTAGAAGGAGCAATATGAATAGAACTGGCCATACACCTGCCTTCACTGAAGACCTCCTCACCTGATAATGTGTATACATCTGACAAAACAAGAAGATGTATTTTTCATTCTTTGGAGAAAAGAAGACATGTTGAATATTAAAATATTTTATCAGAGCTATGCAAAATATTTTAACATTTAAGTATTTGCATATAATAGCAGAACTCACAGGTTCCACATTGCTCTCTACAACTACCTGAAAGGAGGTTGTAGAGAGGTGGGGGTCAGTCTACTCTCCGAAGTAACAAGTGACATGACAAGAGGAAATGGCCTTAAGTTGCACCAGCGGAGGTTTAGACTGGATATTAGGAAAAATTTCTTCACTGAAAGGGATATCGAACATTGGAACAGATTGCCCAGGGAAGCGGTTGAGGTACCATCCCTGGAGGTATTTAAAAGCTGGGTAGACATGGTGCTTAGGGACATGGTTTAGTGACGGTTTTGTCAGTGTTAGGTTGATGGTTGGACTTGATGATCTGAAAGGTCCCTTCCAACCTAGACAGTTCTATGATTCTATGATTCTACCTAGAATTGAAATTTTATCCACCATCATCAATAATATAATTTGTATCAGGAGTTACATACTGTAGTGATTTTCATAGTTTGCCAGGAGTCTGGGCATAGCAATAATTCAAACTGTCCTTTATTTTGATATACTCTTCTTATTTCATGCAAGAGATTTAAAAGAAGTGTTTCTAACAGGAAAGGTGAATGCCTAAACTGAAACTCTTTTCACTTGTTTTCTTTTCCAGCCCTGGTAACGTTAAACTTCCAGTACATCCCCAAACCAAACACATCCCTGAAAAATGAAACACAGTCAGGAAGAAGCAACTGTCTGTTACACTTAAGGACAAAAGGAAAATATAATAATGATAGGTCTTACTCAAACATCTTTTGCTTGTTCTTAAAAATATATGCTAATTTAGTATGACAACATTGAGGACTAATAGGATTTTAATGATGCTTCTTTGTATTTTAAAACATTAGTAAAATTAAAAAGTCTTTAACCTTTCTCTTTGGTGATGTGTATCTCACTATAACCTTTGGAGACAATACATCTGGGATTTATTCAGTGATCATGATTGGTAGTGACGGAATAGAGGAATCCTTGGGGTTGGACCGATTGATACAGTGTGAGGTTTAAGAGGAAGAGACTACTAATGTATGCAGTTAAAACCAGCAGCTCTTTTTTCCTCTTCTCTCAAATTTTGATAAGGAGAATGTGGCTTGGATATAGGGAAAGGGTGGCAGCTCAGTCCCAGCCCACACTAAATGCTTGAGCTTGATTTTAGGGTATCCTTGCATCTCCACACTCCTGTTTCAAATCCACAAAAGATAGTAAAAAATAGTTAACCAGAAACTGCTGGTAAAACAAAACAAAATGCAGTTTGCACTGAAGTGGTGAAAAAGGTGTGTGGAAGAGGGCAAGGTGAAAGACTGAATGAATGGTAAAATGTAAGGGTGGAAATGTAAATGCAAATTGTCTGCAGCACATCCTCATGGTCAAACTGCACACAGAGCACAGGCTATTACTTTTAGTAAAATGCCAATCACATAGTTTTATGTAATCATGTTATTATCATAAAGTTACTGCATTTCTTGGCCAAGTATTCCCAGCAACAGTTGCTCTAGTCTGGACCACAGGAAAGGAGAACTATAGTGACTTTGTCATTTCATATTAATTAGGGTAGCTCTGTTAAGTACGTATAGTTAGAAGGCATTGCCCAGGTTAGACATTCACCACAGCAGTTACTTCCCAGAAAATATTAAAATAAAGAAAAAAAAAATCAAAGCACTTTTTTCAACAACTGATTTCTCTCTAGCAGCAATTAAAACCCTGCAACCAAATTCCACGAGTACAGGACTTCTCTTTATTTTTCTACCATGCGGCAGGCTGTCCTAAAGCAACTAGATCTCTCAACACACTCATGAGGAGTAGATAACTCCTCCGACCACTACTCCATAACTACTGAAAGAGAATAAGGCAGAAATCTTGTAAAGCAAATGAAAAAGCTTTTCATTGCATCACATTCACTTCATTTTGTTTAAATAGTTGCGGGTTTACTGCTATGCTAATGAATGCTATATAGAGACACCCGAACTTTTTTGTAGTTATTTATTAAGTTACCTAACCAAGAAATTAAAATAACCAAGGTGCCAAATGGTTAGCTAGTCATCAGTTAAATGATACCCATGTAGCTAGGGGAGACGAGTGACATGGAGAGATTTCTATGCACAGAGTCTAAATAGAATAAAACTGATCTAGGCATCATTTTGTATATCATTTTATTCTTTCCTGATAAGCAGGATAGCTAGGAGAACTACCACAAAACTTTGCAAAATTTGCTTCAGATGTTCAATGCAGATGGAGGTGCATGAGGAGAGATACAGATGCATAAATACATACATACATATAAACTACAGAGAAAATATGCGATGAAGTGATGTGATAGAAAGACCTGAATTCATATGCTACTTCCAAGAGGCAGACACTAGCAAAGTGGCCATAAGATTCCAAACACAAGTGCACAAATTCCTTATTCTACACAAGCCTCATCATGAATTCTTTATATACCATTTATTTACACTTCATCTATTTTAAAGGATTTCAAGAAGTTACAGGTATTATGTGTCCCTCTACGTAATCACCAATTGCCTTTGATACTATCAGCCCAAATACATTCACTGAAGCCATAGAAAAATATGTATCCAATATGTTTTATACATGTCCAACTTTTTGACATCTTGCTAATAGGTAATGGTGTGAGCATACCAAAAGTGATACCTTTGATGCTGATAGGACTTAAATCCTATGCAGCATATTGGTGTGTAGTATACACGTCCACCACTAGTCAGAAATTCCTGCATTTAGGTTTTTGGACTTTTGCTCTGTTACTAGGCAAGGAGGAGATTTTGCCTTTCCTGTGGAAAAAAAGGAGAGAAATTGTGTCAATTAGAAAGAAAATGCAGTTAAAGTTGCTGTGAGGGAAATAGTCTGGGCAGTGTTTAATGAGAAATATTAAGTGCAATACTTAGTCTGGCCCTACAGCTTATCATTGCGTCATATTCTCAGAGACCCACACACATTCTGAACCATAAATGTAAAAATGTGCCACATTCTTAAAATTCTGCATAATTAACATTATTCTTACTTTCAAAATTGTGGTAGAAATATCAATGTAGTAAACATTGCAAAGGAAAGCATTAGACGGTTCAGAAATGTCAGAACTTGATGGGGTTCATTTTACACGTGAACAGTACAGTCCAGTGCTTAATGCATGACAACAACCTGTTTGCTAAAACAGCTTGCTCGATCCTAAACTGAGTTTAGCAATCTGGTGCTCTGAAGTTCGTTAGACAACTTTGGAAATATATTGCCTTGCAAAAGATTAGGTGATGTTTCTACCATCCTCTTTGTGCTCAAACATTAAGAAAAGAGGAATGCAACTTATTTCTTTGCTTCTGCATCTCCCGGCTGTCCTTCCTCACAACCAAATCAGAAAAGTGTGGATGAAATTCTTTCTGGTTTCCACATCCGTTGCCACAGCATCCCCTGGCAGCTCTGAGGAGAAGTAGCTGTGAAAGCTTTGTTCGACCCTGCAATGTCAAGGTGCCTGTCTTGGGTGGCTTGGAGGGGTCTCTCACTCCCTCTTTACCTGTTCCTGAAGCACTGCTACTGTGAGTGTCCAGCACATGCTCAGAGCAGCGAGAGTCCTCAGGGGATTTCAACGCAGTAAAACAAGGCTCTTTTAAGCTCAGGTGAAGGATGATTTGTCAGAAACTTTAAACTTGGATACAACTTAAAATTTGCCTAGGGATGCCAAAACACATCTCCTTGAGACCAGACAACCATGCTGCAAGCTCCCTTTGGAAGCAAATAAGTAGTTTTTCCAGAAAGAACTATAACTTCCCAGTAAAAAAGCTAAAGAATGAGTGCTCCCTAGTTTAATTAATCATTTTAGCTGAGACTTTAAAATAAGGAAAATGTAATAAAAACATCAGGCTGAGACAAACTGCTGTAGGAAGCATTGGCTGGAAGTATTAAAATATGGCAAACTTGCATGTAGCTGAGAATAGCCTGCTGTAGGGAAAACTGTGAGATACAGAGAAGGACTTCTGTACTTGCTGTGTCTGTTTATGGCACCACTGCCATGCAATGTGCCATGTGTTATAGGCATTTTAAATAACTGTTTACTCTGCACTGTCACCCACAACAGTCTTGATTTCTGGAGGCCTCTCAAGCAGGCTCTGTTTTTCTATGAGCTGTGCAATGGCCGTGTGGGTACCTGTAACCTTTGCAGTCCTGAAATCTCTTAACAACAGTTCCCATGGAGCAAATATATTATTAAAAGTGAAAGGCTGGTTAAAAATATCCAGAGAGTGCAAACCTGCTTATACGAGCAGCGTGACAATCTGAAAAACTGGAAATTCCCATTGAAGCAGAGATCTGGTCCCTCAACATGCATTTTTAACAGCTGAAAATGTTAAATATCCCCAACTAAACAGCTAAATTTCCCCAACTGCTGCCCCTGCTCCAACTGCCACAGCTGCCCCAATGACACCTCCTGCCACAACTGCTGTACTTGCTGCCCCAGCTGCGCCAGCCATGCCGGCCACCATCCCAGGTGCCACCAAGGTGCCTGGTCTGGCAGCCCAGCCCAGGGAGAAGGCCAGCCACAGTTCAAAACAGAGCATGCAGAAGTCACCAGGAGACAGCTTTGCAGCAAAGCAGGCCTCTGGTGCTTCTCCCTGAAAGCGGAGTTGCACATCTGGGTAGTTGTTCTGGGCTCCTCCTAGGCTCACCATCATCCTGCCTTGGTGCCTGTGGGCTGGACGACACAGGCGCAGAGAGCTGGCTGCGAGACACGAAGCGAAGGGCAGGAATAAGCGATTTCCTTGGGGCAGAGAGCTAACAGAGGGGAATGCTGAGGTTCCGTGCCAGGGGCATCCCTAACAGTGCATTTGTTAATTTTCTAACAGAAACTGTTCTAAAGTGACAGGAAGGTTAAAAGCAAGGTGAAGCAATTTAAGGAAGAGACCAAACAAACATCTGAGAGTGATTGTAATTATTGCCAACTTAGACATTATAAATCCAGGAAATTCAGAAGTAAGTTTTAATTTATGTAAGATGGTCTGTGGAAATGTCCTACACCAACAGCATAGAAACTGACTGCTTTTACTGGAGCTATGCAATAATAATGCAGTGATGATTAATGCATAATAGACACTGACTTGAGATCAGAACACAGTTACTTTAAATGATACAACAGATAAAAAAATTAAAATAATTTTTCCCAATTTTGACTCTGAAGCTTTAAATGGAGTTGAATACATAGAACATTTGAAGAAGATGCATAACAGTATTTCTTCCTGGCTAAAAAAGTACTGATCCTTAATACTATATCTATAGGATAATCCAATTTTAAATTAATTTCATCTCATAAATGTGTTAGTGCATTCCCTTAGAATTTCACATAAAATTTATTTTTTGCCCAGTCAGTGCTAGAACTCCCAAGAAGCAAGATACGATCTTCCTCTTTAGTGAAGAGACCAAAACACTGCTTAACATACAAAGTCATCTTACCTTAATGAAGAACCAGGACTTTTGTAAAATTTGAAAAAGGGAATGAACAGTCACATGAAAAAAGAGTTCACCTTTCCCTGTCTAAATTGGACCTCATCAACAGTTCCAAAGAGACATAAGCAAGCTACAGAACAGGAAATGCAATGGCAAAAGAAATTTAATGTTGACAAATTAATGTATGCAGTTTTAAATTTGCTATTTAAACCTAAAAAAAACCCCAAAACCAACTATTCCTCTTACCCAAGAGAAAAACAGCTACAATTTTAAGATACTAAGGACACCTGTTCTGCAAACCCTACACCACTGGTGGTTCTTCATCAAAGGGGTCACAAAGCACTGTATGCAAAGATAGGAACTAACCCTGGAAATAACTAAGTGTAAATAAATGTCTTTTTAAGGTGAGCCAAACATTCAAGTTGTTAATTCTAGAAAAAAAAACCTCAAGACCTGCTGTGATAAAGGCACCCATAATATCCAAATGTGCTGTAAAGGGAAGCAACTCTTCTTCACATGCAGGAAATTAAATCTAAAGTGGAAAATTGAAAGCTGATTATGAGAAAAAATTCCCCACCTTAAACATTCCCTTGTGAAACTCATTGCTGCAAAAATGATGTTAGAATCAGGAACTCAGAGCATTCAGGGTAAGATATGGGTATGGAAACTGATAAGGGTTTTACACTGTATCAACAAAATGTTTTAGAAGGGATGTAGGCCTGACTATCTGGTCATTAGCCTTATCACTCTCTGGACTGTCAACTAAAAGCTGCTGTTGAGGGGAAATACAAGCCTGGACGGATCAATCATCAGATTCGGCACCACAAGGTGGTGCTCACCTTACCACTGCTTCTCTGCTGTGTTTCTGTGGCATAGTCACCTGTAGCTTTTTTTAAAACCTTTTGTTTGAAGGATAGTAGCCTTTTCACCAGCCACATATCCAAATATACCTTACATATGAGATTTCTTGAATTTTGGGTGAGAAGGCAAAAAATCTTCTGTAATCATCTTCCATCTGAAGCATGCCTGGCATGAGGCTATCTTTTTGTTATAGTGGATCCTAATCACAGACCTGTTTATTTTTTAAAGCAGAAAGATACCATTAGATGATATAATGTTGCTTAACTTGTTGCACACATATACAGCACCAGAAGGGCCCAGTTTTGCAGCCCAGTTGTCTTTTTACTTTTCACCAATTCAAACAACTGTTTCACATTTTCATACAAGACGTTAGCATCTTTGGATGTTGGCTTGTATTAGTAACAAGCATGGCTGGATAGTTCCTTTTTCTTTGACATCTGTTGACCAAGGCTTTCCTGAAAGTAATAACTTTGCTAAACAAAATATGTCCTCATTTGGAAATTGTTTCTGATGAGGAATTTAATAGAGCTTTCAATGTTATATGTAAAAACAACGTAAATGACCATGACAATAGGCACTTGTCTGTAAAATGAGAAACTTGGGTTCAGTTCCCTGCTTTAAATGAAATAAAATTTCTTAGCTTAAGCTCAGATTTATGCTAATATGTTCATCTAATCTTCAACTCTAAGGCAAATACCCAGGCTCTCAGTGATGGCTTTCTACCTGTCTCTTTGCTGAATGCCAATATCTGCACAAAACTACTAAGCTGCCATTAAAGCATGACTCCTGGGAGAAGGCAAAACAGGGAGCACAACACTGCAGTGTCTGGAAGGAAAAGAGACATTGCAGGTTGCTTGCCACAGCCTTGTTGACATAGTACCTCCCCCTGAAGGTGTGTTGGTGCACCCAGGGTTACAATGAATCAACACCGCAGCATCAACACTATATGACTCTCCCCATTAGTGAACACCTGGTGATAATTCAATAGCCTGAAGAACAGCTGAAAAATGAGAGTCGGTGCTGGCAGCCAGCACATCTATTAAGCAGTAAATCTTTCATCTTCAGTGGTTATTCAAGACACTTGCTATTATAGTCTTGTTTACAATGGCTTAGCTCTGTTGATATTTGTGTGTGAAAGGAACAGGAGGAAAGGAGGAAATGTATTGCCATCCTAGAAAACAGAAGGCTGCCTACCTCCATGGCATGTCAAAACTAGGATTAATCACACATATGTGGAAAACAAAACAAAAAAAAACAAAACCCAGAACCAACAACTTGCCAAAAAATTGTTTCCATTAAAAAAAGTCCCCCAAAGTTATTTTTCATGGAGGACAAAACTGAGAAGAAAACCCAGATACTTCCCACCAGAAGAAAGGATATAGGGCTGACCTAATCCCCTTCTAGTCCCTGAGGAAAGAGAAGGGGACATGTCTCTTTTACTGGGGCATTTGGCAAAAAACGTTGAAAGGTCTCACTTCAATTATAATGTGGAATGAGAACATATATGAAATCATCTTCAGTTCCTTAGCAATATAAACATTCTGTTCACAAGTTTCCTAACCTTGCATTGATGGGTGAGCAGGAAGACGAAAGGCATCTGCACAACCCAACCTATCTGCAAAACTGCATCAGGATGCCTGCAGCCATGTCCAAGAGTAATAGAAGTGCAGTGCAGATATGATATCTAGCTTGAGGTTGCTGTTGCAACTCTAACCAGATTGAGTTAAATGTAACCAGATATAATCTCTGAAAATTCTGGACAAATGTCCAATTGTAAAATTTCACCAGAGCATATTTTGGAGATTTAAAGGAGGGAAATTCATTATAAAGATAGCACTGGCATGCAGGGAGAGGACACTGATACAGATAGTCAGCAATAATAGCTGTACATTATGATTATATTTGCTTGTGGTTTTCTAAGACAGTAGGGAATCATTGCTTCTCTTTTGGAAGCCATCCTACAAAGGACATGGCCACTAAGTTAATCATGGCAATTACAATCATTAACAAGGTCTGAACAGCCTCTGACATGTAGCTCAGTTTAGAAACACAGCACTAAAATAATATCTTGCCCATATGACTTTTTGACAATGCTAGACAACATTGACTATTCTATTTATGCAGTGAAATTAAAAATAAACAAAAATGTTCATAAAATAATATTTGAACTATTTTTCAAAACTTTATAAAATTCATAGTTGCAATTCCCACAGGTAAGTCTCAATGATTTGGGGAAAAATACTGAAAATGCTAAGAACATAGTATTTAATTGAAAGTTTTGTACAAACTATTGTGACACTTTCAGATATATCCCTCTTCATTGATTTCTTTTCTTGATAGAAAGGTTTTACTACTATATTCAGAGTATGGACATTTACTTACACATTGAATGTAGACAGTTTTCCTGAAGATCCTCATTCCCAACCACCTTTGGACTCTCTCTTCGCCTGTTTGTTCAAATGAAGAACAAGAACTCAATTGGAAGCTTCTAAAACTACCTCAAAAAGTAATTCTCATTCTCTGGCCAGCTTGAATTGCAAAATAAATTCAGCTTGATTGAGGTTCAAAAAAGAAAAGAATTTGTCTCAAAGGTACTAGCTGCACATATAAATACATATGCCTGGCTTAAAGATACTTACAAATGCAATTATAAGGTCATGGTTTTCAAACACAGTTTTCAAAGTTTTATATTAGACCTCTGAATATTTATTTTATCTGTGGAAGAAACAGACCCACAACTCTCACTGTAATGGGGAAATGAAGAGTTTAGGGGAAGGATGAAGGTAGGCAAAGGATTCCATTATGCAAGTTCTATAGAAAAGGCAGTATAAGGAAGCAGCAGTTTCTTCTTCAGCATACAGATGTTAACAGTTGCAAGGGGTCTGCTCAGATGACAAGCAGAGGTCATTAGGATTTAAACACCGCAATAGGAGTGATAGATTCGAAAACTCAATCCCCTTATTTAGTAAGATCTTTTGAGGTTAAAAAAAAATAAATAAAAAAAAACAAGGAGGGAGGTAGACAGAGTGAAAACTTTAGGTATTAAAACATGCAGACTCCCTGGTTGACATTTAAAATCATATTTTGAAACCCTTCCCAGAGTAGTACATCTACTCATCTGTAGCAAGATCTGAACATTCAGCTCAGATATGTTTTGGGATGGTATTTTGAATGCTTCACTGTGTCACTAATTGGCTTTTATTTTTTAATCCATTTCTCATATAGCTAATCTTAAAGGAAGAAGCATGATTTTTTTGTCTTTTAACTTATTTTATGTTGTGTCACTGAATGTTCTAATTGGATGTGCTTCGCTGAGTAATACAGAACTGAGTTAGGAACAGATTAGTCATGCTGAATATGCTGTTGTAGTTCAGGAAGAGGATGAAACAGTAAGGGTTCAATTTTAACATTTTTATGGATATTTTAAAAGAAAAAAATTCTAAAACAACATTATAAACTGGTATCCATACACAAGTTAGTCACTGTGAATAGGGATAGATCTTATCCATGTTCATTTAAATAAGCTCTGAAATGATTTCTAGCAGAAATATGTCTTTTTAGGAATGTATGAAATTAACTATGATCCATTTGAATTAAATGGATATGGGCCAGTTTTAATAAGTGATTTTGTTCCCTACTTTCATTTCCATGAAGAAGAGAATTAGGAAAGCAACCAAGAGCTTTTTCAAAGATCTTACTGGTTTTAAAATAATACATAACGTGAATTCATGTAAATCCAGATTTTTATAAAATGCTGTCAAGTAATTTCTCTCTTTACTTCATAAAAGTAAATAATATCATTTAAAAATAACAGGTTAAAAATACTTTGGAAGATTCTTAATTCAATTTTTGTTCCTTTTGGGTAGGATTCATCTCATATAACTTTCATCATCTGAAAACAGGTGTTTTGTCTTGGCTAGACACTCTTCGGTGTTTTGAAAATCATAGAGGCAGCCCAGCCTGCTGAGGTATGATGTATTGTTTTGTCCACAGACTGTAGAGGGAACAACAGAGAGGAACAGTTTGGATAAGATGCCTAACATTTTAGACTAATCACACTAAGCAAAAAGAACACAGTTCTCCCTACAGATGAGAAAAGCCTGCTTTACAGTCTCAAACAGGTACAGTTGCAGTGCTGTCTTACAGATGTGCATTTATAGAGGAAATTGAATAATCAAATAATAATACAGGAACTTAAAAAAGTTCTTGGAAATCATTTTTCAGTCTGTTCTTGTTACAGGAAAGCCTGTTATCTCTAGCCATTTCAAGGCTTTTAGTAATATACAATTTACAGATTGCCTTGGGTGATGAGGATACATGCCTTAAAGATGACTACTGGGAGACTGAATTGAAGGTTACAAGAATAGGTGAAAGTGTTTTCGTCTGATCTCATTAGATAATGGCCTTCCTTAATTTTGAGACTACTGTCATTTGTGGACACAAAGGCAAAAGCTTTTCTTGGGAAGAGAGATGGATTTGAACACCAGGAGAGTCCTGCTAGGAATAAACTTCTCTTTCCCTCCATGGTAAAGGCAAGATTAAAATTGCACAGCTGCTTAGGTCTGCTTTTCCCTGAGGAAACCAGGAAAAACAGTAACCTCCATCAATGAAATGGGTAGCTGCTAGCAAGAAATACAAATCTCTTCAACCTTTGCAGTCTACTCTAGAAGAGAAGTACTCACAGCCCTAGACTAAATGCAGGGTGAAGGAATTAATGGGTAACATGCAGCAGAAAGTAAAAGATTTCTGTTCAATGGAACAGACCACAGCATTGTAATCTTCCTAAATGTGACTTCTGTGAACAGTTGCTGGTGGGAGAGAGAAACAGTATCACAATAGCTGGAACAATTGATACTACTCACCCACACTTAATTTCTTATTATTTCTTCATAATATTTTGTTGTGTTTCTGAGAGAAGATTCTCAGGCAAGACGAGAGAGTATCAGTCATGGTGTTAAAGGACAAAAATTGACAATTACTCTCTTTAAATCCCAATGAATAACATTGAAGTTTTTTTAAAACATTTCCATAGCTTTGTGGCTTATTTAGTTGTAACTGTAATGATAATTGTATTCTAGTGAATTTTACCATGCTTCTAATTTGAGTTTTGACTTACAGAATCATAGAATCATAGAATGGTTTGGGTTGGAAAGGACCTTAAAGATTAACTAGTTCCAACCCCCCTGCCATGGGCAGGGAAGACTAAGTTTATAAGATATCCTCTGCTAACTTCCGTCTGGGAAATTGTTATTCCTAGTGTGAATTGTGAAGTGAAATATAAACATTTTTTAAAAAAAAAAAGATCAAATGAGCTTTAGGCAAAAAAGAGAGAAGAAGTACATTGAAACTAGATGGTTCATAATGCGCCCCAGTCCCTGGAAAAAGCAGACTGAGGATGTATATACTACCTTCACATTAGGACCTCTCTAGTAAGTTATTATCATCAGACTTAGAAAAGATAGTAAGAAAATTCTGAAAAAGAGCAGATAAAACTGGGAACATCTGGGCAATACTGCCTCCATCTCAGGCAGACAGCAGCTTTTCTGACATAATAAATGGAGATTTCACTAGTACAATAAAATTAACTACACAAGTTCACATTTAGTAGGGTCTCTGGTTTAGTATTTACAAGGCAAAGGTCTTTTGGACTGCATAACTTCCTGTCATTAGTGGCAGTGGGGTTCTATAGCCATATTTGACTACAATAATCAAACAACTGTATGTTTGGCTAGGGAACCACAGAAATGCTTTGAAACTAATGGGCAAGGACAGCTGTCTCAAAGGTTTCTGCAAAACCATGATCCAGGTATGACATTTGGATGGCTTGTTTGCATAGAAAAGTTGGCAGCTACAGCGACTGCTGGTAAAGAAAAAGCAAAACTGATTCTATTTTAGTTATGCTGTTACAATATCTGCATCAGAAAGTACTATTCTAGAGAAAAAGTCACTCTCTTTGGCAGTAACAACACTTTACCTCACTACAGTAAAAACAGACCAACATCTGATTTTGTCAAACTAGACCGTGAAGGGATTTTCTTGCCACTTTCTCTTTTTTTTTTTTTCCAAAAAAAAAAAAAAAAGAGAAACGTTCTACAAGTTTCACCGGAGGGAATAAAAGAAGAAAGAAGGGGAAAAAATCACATTTCTTTGTGTTCTTGCCCTTGCTACACACTAAATAAAGGCATACTGAGTAAAGACAGGTCTAAATCACAGGGGAAAAACATCAAAGACAAAATAAAATCTTCTGACTGAATTGTGATGTTGCTATTTCCCGTGCCCTTTCTGGAACATTTTGGAATGAAAATGTTTCATTCACTTGTTGAATGAGCATTTCATTTGGTTTGGGGTTGTTTTCTGGTTTTTTGGGTTTGGGTTTTTTTTTGAGTGGGGGGAGGTTTGTAGGGGAGGAGAAGGACAGGAATTTGGTGGGAACATTCTTCCTTTGGTAGCTCCAGGACAGTGTGAGCCATGGGGGAACCACAGGTAGAGAGGAGAAAGGAAGTTCTGCCCCAAGTTTAACATGTGCCACCACACCTGTTAATAGCATCCATGGTTATACCGTCCTGGAGGCAGGAGAAGAGTGGGAAAAGCTTGGAAGCCTATCTAATGACTGTTGACTAGCCCATGCTGGCTAATTAACTGACAAGCCAGCATTCTGTTAGAACATAACTTGTGAAGAATCTGTGTGAAGTGAATGTATTTGTTGTGGTAATGAAGTTAGCGGCATTCATTTGATAAGAGGGTCTGTTTAAGGACTGTAAGTCTCCCTGATGACAGCACAGGTTGGTGGGAGGCTAGAAAAGTACCAAGCTGCTGTTAAGAGTATCTGCTGTTAAGAGGAGCTCTGCCAGGAATAGTTAAGAGTGGGTTGAAGCAATTATGATTCACGATTAACTTATGAGAACTAATCAAAAGTCCTATGGTCTACCCCTGGACCCTAGTGTATTCAAAGCCTCTCATAGAAGGTATCTCATAGAACTCTCTCAGTATGAAAAAGAGTGATACATAAGGATGGAGAATGATTTTAAGGGATGTGAATGGGAATTTGATGGAAAGGGTTCCTGTGCAGTTCTGTGGTTGGTAATATCATTACTTTTCCCGTGACATATGCCTGTGGGATTGGCTTGTTTGCTAAATTTGCTCAAGGATGTTAGGATATGGTATGCTTTCAGATGCAAAACCAAATTTGAATAACAAATCAGAGTGATTAGGACTCATGAAAAAGATTTTACCTTAACATGCCCAAGAGCAGAGAAATGCTAGGTGTCCTGCCCTTCTCCTCCCATTTCCCTCCTCCACCTCTGCAGTCAGATGCCTGTGAAGAGTAGATATGCCCCACGTGCATTACCGTGGGAGATGCTCTCAGATTGGGCAATATTCAGGTGGTACAGCAGGAAACAGGAACAGTAGCTGTGATGTAATCATAATCCGTACATTTTCCCTTGAAGCATAAGAATCTGATAATACACAGTGCTTGCTGAGCTTTCCAGTTTGGTCACAGAGCACACAAGGTTTATGTGAATCACTGTCAGAGGGCAAGCTTAAATGGTGATAAGTAGCCTATATGTAAAAGCAGTATTTCTGAATCAAGTAATAATGCTGTGTTTCCTGGGAAATGAGTGGTTGAAATCCATCCCTTGTCACACAGTAACATGCACAATAAATGTAATTTTAAATCCATTATAATGCTGCCAAATACATTAAACAAAAATATACTGAGGATTTATCCACCAGAAGATTTACAGATTTCCTGAGTAGTACATCATTATTGGAACTGTCAATTTGAAAATAAAAATTGTCAAACCATCACTGGAACATAATAAAAGCTGTGACAGAAATACACAATAGCTACTAAGTTTTTAAAAAATAAAACCCTCAGCAAACCCACTCTACACACAATTATCATCTCTGTAGACTGCCAAGGAAGCAGTAAAGTAACGAGGATTCCAAAAAGAGAAGTGTAGTATCCAACATAGTCAGTATCAGCATCTCACCAATTATAACATGTAAGCGCCATCGAAAAGCAGGCTGTTGTGCCTTTAATGATGGAATCCAGAGGGACTAGCACCCAAAGGAGATAAAATCCCAGCTAAAGGATGATCATTAGTTCTCACATTTTTTTGGCTTGGATTTGTATCCCTCACTGGGCTCCTGACTGGTCAGCCTCAGGCTTGTTAGCCTCCTTGGTTAAGTTGAGAGAAAGGCAAGAGGTAGTTTTATCTCACACTCTGCAAGTGATTTCTGTCACATAGCTTTGAGTGAGCCTTTCCTACCTAAAATCTTACCAGGCTGATGTGTTCAAATTCCAGGAAGCCAGTCTCATGCCTTCCTTTCATCTGAGAACACTACAATGCCATTTTCCCCTTTCACATTCTTTGTGATCCCTCCACACCATTATTTTCCAGTATACACAAGATTATATTGCAATACTGTCCCACAAGCTGAGGAATATTGGTCCCTGATGGTCTAGCAATGTAAGCACACCTCTCTCGGCTCCCAAATCTTTCACGTTCTTCAGAGTTATAAATTGACCCTCCAAGAACATCTGATAGTTAAAAACATAGAGGCACAAGGCCCACATAAGTGATTTTATACATGGTTGGTCTGAAATCTGACAGTGTAAGGCATATACAGTACTGTCCTATTTCCCTAACTCATAGTGCCTGGACATTCTTTGAAGATAGGTGAGGATTTTTGGAGGAGCCTAAGATCATTCACTTTGACATAGCTGCTTCTTTGCATCACAAGAGCTGTCTTTCCCAAGAAGCCCAAGCTACCTTGTTCACTAGTTGAGTCAGATCCACTTGCAACAAAAGCATGCCCCACTCTCCTTCCCAGAAGACCGATACCCCTTATCACTTCTTTGCCATTACACTTTTAAGATGCTACACCAACAGCTGTTTACAAAGAAATTCTTGTGCTGTAGACCTGGTCCTTTGCAGGGAAGGGCTTACCCTGTGCTGTTATCATCTCTCTGCTTCA
Source organism: Rhinoptilus africanus (assembly GCA_013400135.1). Taxonomy (NCBI): domain Eukaryota; kingdom Metazoa; phylum Chordata; class Aves; order Charadriiformes; family Glareolidae; genus Rhinoptilus; species Rhinoptilus africanus. Next base: position 374,265 of record VXBO01003076.1, on the reverse strand, counting down.
CTGGGCTTCCTCTTGGATGAGAGTCATTTACTCCATTATTCTTCATGTTAATTACATGTCAACTCTTGGTAAAATTTCATTGACCACAGAAGTAAAAGATAACAGAGAAAGCAGTTGGTGTTCCATTCAAAATGAAAGTTTACAGTTTCACACTTCGCAGCATAAAGAGATCTGAATAGGTGGTTTATTAACAGACGAGGAGGAGGCATAATGAACTCCTACGGCTGAGAGCTGAAGCAAGACTATCTCAGATTAAAAGGAGCCCTTTATAAAGGGAAGAAAGTTAACCATTTAAATGACTCAACAGGGGCTATGACTTCTGTGTTGTTTGAAATCTTCATTATAAACTTGCAGTCCTAAAAGATCTGTGTTGGGTCCTCTGAGCTTGTGCTCAGAAGCAAACTATTTCAGAGGAACTTAGTACTAGTGCATCATGTTATAACCTTGAAGAAAATCAACAGTAAAATATAGAGAACCATAGAGAGCTTTTACATTAAATAACTGACCAGAGAGAAAGAAAGTAAAGGGACTTGTGTTGGGCTAGTATTTCTGCAAGACTTTGGAGATTTGGATGTGACGGTCTTCACTCTGGAATTTAATAAAGGCAACATTAAATTGAGTGTCATCCCTGTATTCCCTGTGTTGAGGATCTGGAGTGTTGAAGTCAGGGACTAAATCCTCATTGGTTTAAATGGAACCTAGTGAAAAGTTTTAAGTGTTGTGACACAAAATTGAGTGGAATTACTGCAGTGTAGCAAGTTCACTGTGGTTTAGATTAATGCATTTTAGATAGCATTCATTGGTGGCAAAGGATGCTACCATGGTCAGTTCCTGTAGGTCAGCTGATGCACAATATATCATTAAGCTGTGGTAATTCATTTGTGCATCTTCATGATAAGCTTTTCCCGGCTGTTGGTGTATCCTAGATTATGATCAACTTTGTATTCTTAGACTGCAATAACTGTTTGGTTGTAACTTCATTCAGCTTTGTAAAACACTATTTGGTCTCTTAATACCATATCTTATTAATACTATCTTTAGACTGTGATACTCTGAAGACTGAGTTGAGATGATGCCCAAAATGTCCTTGCTTAGCTGTCCTGATTATTTATTCTTGCCGGATCTGTATCCCTTACATACTTTCCTGTGTATTTCACAGTTATCTTTACAATATCATTATTTATTAATCCCACAGATGGTGAATTGAAGTGATGAAGTGATAGTGAGTGGGACTTTGAAGAACTCAGCATACTTACTCCTGCTTCAAAAAGGAAAACTGAAGTAGGTTTGATAACAGAATCAAACTCTCTCAAGCACAAACACCACTAAAGCCATGCAAGCACCTTGACTTATGTTACTACTCCCTTTTGCACAGGAAAATCCCAAAAGCTGGAGTAATTTTTTCAGTACCAACATGTTTTTTCTCTATTTGCACACTGTTGTCCTGTCACTTTTGAAATCCTGGCAGCCAGAAATAAGCATCCTGCTTTGGCTGTAGACATCTGGTCACCCTCGAATGGAGCCAGCAATGCTAATTAATTCTAGCAGTACACAATGCCGTTTTCTGTACTGTCATAATTCACTGAAGGCAGTGAAAGTTATACCCCTCTCTCTGAGGTTTCAAGCAAGCACGTGATTGGAATGTTACTCCATATGTATTTCACGTTCTTCTGTAGACCTGATTTACCTCAAAGGAAAGTTCAATTGCTCATAATTGGCATAAACATCAAGTTAATTTAGCTTGCTGAGTAGACCTTTAACCACAAGGAAAGCTTAATATTTACTGAAAACCCCAGCAATTTCGTTTATTGAATTTTAACTGCAAAATAGTTTAAATAAAAAAACTACCTTATCTTCACTTTCTTGACACCCACCCCTGCTCCAAAACCCCCAAACCAACCAGAAATCAAAGTCAATATCTTTCAGTTCCAGTAAGGTTTAAATGCCTAATAGCATCAAATGCCTCTGAAAATATCTAGTTTAATGGAAGTAGCGTTTTAATAAGAGGGGTAGTAAATACTTCACATCAGCCGAAAAAGGTAGTTATTTGAGAATTCCAATTGCTCTATTTTAACAGTTTTGGGATAAAGTTACGTTTTCAGTACTGATGCCAATTATTTGTGTATTCAGCTTCTTCCATCATTAGATTCATTTCCATTCCAGATTGTTGTGTAACATGCTTTTAAAAGAAAACTGTAGCTAATGGAACCCAAAGCTGGATGAGAACACATGGCTAAGTGAAAATATTATTTCAGTTACAAGAGCAATATACCAGAATATTCAGGGGGGGGGGGGGGGGAAGCAGGGAGGGAGAGTGCGTGACGACAGAGGGAATCAGTAAACAGACCCACAAGTTTAATTCATATGTACACAAGATCATATCATTAAAGCTAATTTACTGGCTTTCTAAATTTTCCTGTTGGATACCACCAAATATTGCAATGGCAACAGCAAGAGAAGAGTGAGTAATAACTGAACAGTAATTTCCCTGGTGCCTGTAAATAACAAACATTGTTAGCAAATGAGTGATGGAGGTCAATGGGCCATACAGTCATTAGATGGTTTAATGATATGCTGCAGGTTATCTCAGGGCACAGTGCGCTAATGACATTCTCAGCCTTCCCTGCAGCAAATAACCTCTGCAATCCAAGATAAGCAGTCACATTCCACAATACAATACAATAGCAAATGACCCCAACAAGAAAATTTCTCTTTTGTTTGACATTTAATATGCTAGTATCCATCAAAATCTGTCCTGAGAACCTTCTTCAATCTGTTTTTGCTAACTGAGAAGCTATTAAAGGGCAGAAACTAAATGCCGTCAGACTTGTGGCTTATGGGTAGAGAGGTAATTGAGTCAGCTGGAGAAGAATATCTAGCATGTAGCATCATGTAGCATGTAGCATTTTTTCCTAGCTGTTGCTTGGCCCCTGCAAAGGCATAGTCCAAGGAGAAAAAGTATGAACAGTATGGTCTGTTTTGTGCTGGAAGTCATATTAAAAGATCATAGCAGGCCCCATAGTCTAAAAGTCTTTAAATTTATGAAAACTGCTACGTCACTCATCAATGGCAGGTTTTAGACTAAGATCATAACCCAAGATATCATAGCAGATTTGGCATCAGCATGTCAGGTATAAAATCACAGAATCACAGAATGGCAGGGGTTGGAAGGGACCTTCGGAGATCCTCTAGTCCAACGCCCCTGCCAAAGTAGGTTCACCCAGAGCAGGTTGGACAAGATCCAGGCAAGGCATTTTTTTTAATATCTCCAGAAAAGTAGACTCCACAATCTTTCTGGGCAGCCTGTTCCAGTGGTCTTTCACCCTCAAAGAATAAAGAAGTTTCTCTTCATGTTGAGATGGAATTTCCTGTGTTCTGGCCTGTGCTCATTGCCCCTTGTCCTGTCACCAGGCACCACTGAGAAGAGTCTGGCCCCATCCTCTTGACACCCGCCCTTTAGATATTTATAAGCATTGATGAGATTCCCTCTCACTCTTCTCTTCTCCACGTTACACAGACTCAGGTCTCTCAGCCTTTCCTCATAAGGGAGGTGCTCCATTCACTTGACAATCTTTGTAGCCCTCTGCTGGAATCTTTGCAATAGTTCCTTATCCTTCTTGAAATGGGGTCACAGAACTGGATACAGTACTCCAGATGTGGCCTCACCTGGGCAGAGTAGAGAGGCAAAAAACATGTCTTGAGACTGTAGATTACAAATGTGATTACTTTTTTCTACTCTTTTTCTTAGCGTGCACACTTTTTTCTTACAATGCAGCACACTGAGACACTCAATTCATCATTGAAAATCAGAGGCCTCCAAACTACAAAGCACCTTTCCAGGGTTCATTTGTTAAACACACAGCTGGTCACAGCCATCATGAAAGTCTTTGGTTCTTGGGTCGTGTAGGATTAATGCAATTACTTAAAAAATACCTGGGAGCAGATGAGACTGTGATTTCCAAAATTAAACATGCGTCATGTTTCTGGGTATGCACTGTCTGTCTCTTGCAACTGAGATTTCATTCATTTATAGTGCTAATTTTCATTAAAAATAATGACAGCCAGCAAAGGCTTGTTGTGAACAAAACATCAACATACTGCAAGGGGGTTGCCAGCAAATAGAAGAAGGGCTTAAGGACAGATAGTCTGCAAGAATTAGACTACCTGGCATGGGAAAGGGAGATCCCATGTCAGAGGATGAGCAGGGAAGACACTTAGACATGCCAGTCAAAATACTTAGATCTCAGACCCAGAAGCCTGTTGCAGCAGAGATTTTTTCCAGTGTGGTATGCAGAGATGCCACCAAGCTCCCCCTCACCTCTCCCCTTGCACACCTTTTCTCTGAGTTATTTTTCTGTTTAGCTAGCGAGCACAGATCTTTCAGAGGCATCCAGACCCATGCCAGAGCTCTGCAGAATGGGACTGTGCCCCTGAAGGTGCTGGTCATTTAACACCCCTGGGGAGTCAGGGTGCAGTATATTTTGTATATGCAAAAAGTATTTGAAGATAAAAGAAAATATGCCCTGTGGTACCAGCCAACACCACCTGAAATACAGATACATAACATACAACAGGGAAATGAGGTCTTAGTTAAAGTATTTTCCCAAAAATCAAAATTGGAACCCAAATGGGAGGGACCATACACTGTTTTATTGTGTTCTTATTTTGCTGTTAAAGTTCTAGGGAAAGAAAATTGGATACACTATTCTCACATCAAGTGAATGATGGATAGCCAAACCAGACGACAGATGACAGCTTCCTGAAAAACAACAAATTATGAAGTGGAATATTTTGCTACTTGTGGTACTTCTGACTCTGATGACTGCTACAGCATGGCTAAGTATGATATTAAAGAGAATGGAGGATCTAGAGTGGTGGAACAGCGAGAAAAACAGAAAAAGAAAAAATCAACATAAAGTATGAAGGACCTGGATCATAAAGAATCTGAAGAAAGGACTTTTGGTTTTTTGTTGTGAATCAGATAAGGCGAAAGACTTATAGATAACAGAGTCCAGGACCCTTCGGTTCCCCATGTTCTGCCAACAAGGGCAGGTGTGCAAGGAATGTAAACCAGAAGACACAGAGGCCCCAACACTCGGCTGAATCTGCCAACAAGATAAGAGCCTGCCTGCCTGGACATGGAAAAACAATCCAATTAGGTGTTAGACGACTCCAGACTAAAAATCACCGTTGGACTAAAAGACATGTGGACAGTGCATTGAAAGGCACGTGAGGGGTGCATGTATAGATCACAACGGTATAATTGACCAGGATTTCTTTGGAGGCACCCATCCCAGGCTGTTCTTGCTGCTGTACTTTCTAATTAATTATTTTATGAAATCTGACACCTGAGACACTGCTGCAGGAAGCCTAGGGTCAAGCCTGAAGAAGAGGAAGCATGCCCAGGAGTAAGTGTGTGTGTGCGCGCACGTGCAACACCACCAATGGTGTGTGAATGCTCAAGCAGCTGCTTCTCCTTTAGCATGTCTAGCTTAGCTAGGCTAAGCTACAGCTGATGTACACCACAGCAAAATGGAGCGAGCCCTTGGAGTGCAAGTGGATGTTTCTTATTTTAGACTCTATCCACAGCCCTAATTTTGTGTAGCAGCCTTAGTTTTCCCAAAGTCCAAATCCTGGACTTCGCCTAACTATCCAGCTCCTGTAACTGAAAGGAAAAGAAAAGTCTTAGGTAGAGGTTTGACAAAACCCCACAAGCTTATCCTTATTATGTTGCCTCCTACAAAGCTGAGATCTGTCATATATGCAGACCTTCAGTTTATTCCATTTAATCACCTCTAAGTACCTGTTCTTAAGTTCTGGAAGTTCCCTCTTTTCTCCTTCCCCTCTTTCTTATAAGCTAGATGAGGCACCAAGTGCAAGGCTTGTTTCAGAAAGGTAGATTCACATAATGTTCCATGGTTTTTCTCATTTTGCATGACACAAAGTGAAACCTATTGAAACAGCCGTAGCTTAGTAAGAACAGACACAAGAGGTTTTTGTTTCCCCGATTTGATGATAGCTGCCACTGTGAATGGAAAGGAGGAAAACCCAATATGGATCACATATGTATGACACAGTAAACAGGGTAGTGCCAACCGTAGATGAACCTTCTAATTTGGATAGGATTTGCTACAATAATTTAATATCCTGCTCTGGAACTTACTCATTTTTTTTATCAAAGCTTTCTTAGCTGCAGGGCTTAATTAACTGGAATTTTATTTCTGGGGGGTGGAGGGGTATGAGGAATTGTCTTAAATGGGAGTAATTCCCTTTTAAAACCCCTCTTACTCTGCAGCAATCGATCACATAATTATGTATAATACATTCTGGTGTAACTCAGCCTTTGACCTGCACTACTCAGGGGAAATTAACCAGCAGAGCTATTCCATAATAACTTCCGTTATTGTTATTTTGGTGTAATTTAACTGTTCTGGAATAACTCCCCAGTGCAGACATTCAGTTCCAGAATAAAAGAGATTTTATTCCAGAATAACTACTCTGCTTCCGAGGGGGAAAAATCATTCCAGAATAAAGTCACTTTTATTTCAGAATCATATATGCAGGGAGTTATTTGGGCATAGCTCCTCAACAAAGTTATTGTAGTGCCAGTTAATTTTCTTATGTATGTAAAAATGTTAGTAGCCTTCAGCAATGCTGTCTCTTGTTATACTTATCTGTGTTTACATAATTATCTGCATAAAATTAAGCCCTAAGATTTAAATGGAATGTGTTAAGCTATGTGAATATTTTTTTACCTTTTCTCACACACAGACAGCTCAAGATTTTGTAATAAACACACATCTAATCTGAAGAAAAAATATCTGGTTTGGTACTTTTTTCCGCATAAATTTTATGATGTAATCTGAAGTTTATTTTCTGCAGTTTACAAAAATAATCAAACAAACAAACTAGTACACATGCACACAGAAAACTATTTTGGATAGGGAAAATGACATGATAAACATATAAAATGTCTGCAAAAGCAACTTTAAAACAATTATATGGAACAAATCCTCCTAGAAGATCCTCCTAGAAGCTAAGGCACGTGGAGAGCAAGGGGGTGATTCAAGACAACCAGCATGGCTTCCCCAAGAGCAAGTCTTGCCTGACCAACCTAGTGGCCTTCTATAATGGAGTGACTACGTCAGTGGACAAGGAAGGAGCTACAGGTGTCATCTATCTGGACTTCCATAAGGCTCTGACACAGTCTGCCACAACATCCTTCTCTATAAATTGGAGAGATATGGATTTGATGGGTGAACTGTTTGGTGGATGAGAAATTGGTTGGATGATCACATTCAGAGAGTAGTGCTCAATGGCTCAATGTCCAGATGAAGATCAGTGACGAGTGGTGTCCCTCAGGGGTTGTATTGGGATCAGTACTGTTCAATATCTTCATCAATGACATATAGACAGTGGGATTAAGTGCACCCTCAGCAAATTTGCAGACAACATCAAGATGAGTGGTGTAGTTGACATGCCTGAGGGATGGGATGTCATTCAGAGGGACCTAGACAGCCTTGAGAAGTGGGCCCATGTGAACCTCACGAGGTTCAACCAGGCCAAGTGCAAGGTCCTGCACCTGGGTTGGGGCAACCGCAGGTATCAATATATGCTGGGGGATGAAGGCATTGAGAGCAGCCCTGCGGAGAAGGACTTGGGGGTACTAGTGGATGTGAGATGACAATGTGCACTCGCAACACAGAAGACAAACCGTATCCTGGACTGCATCAAAAGAAGTGTGGCCAGCAAGGCAAGAGAGGTGATTCTGTCCCTCTACTCTGCTCTGGTGAGACCCCACCTGGAGTACTGTGTCCAACTCTGGAGGTCTCAGCACAGGAAAGACATGTACCTGTTGGAGCAGGTCCAGAGAATATCTACAAAAATGATCGGAGGACTAGATCACCTCTCCTATGAGGACAGGCTGAGAGAGTTGGGGTTGTTCAGCCTGGAGAAGACAAGGCTCAGGGGAAACCATGTTGCTGTCTTCCAATACTTAAAGAGGGCTTAAAAGAAAGATGGGGAAGGACTTTTTAGTAAGGCCTGTAGTCATAGGACAAGGGGTTATGGTTTTAAACTAAAAGCGGGTAGATTCAGACTGGATATAAGGAAGAAATTTTTTATGATGAGGGTGGTGAAATGCTGGAACAGGTTGCCCAGATAGGCAGTAGATACCCCATCCCTGGAAACATTCCATGTCAGGTTGGTCAGGGCTCTGAGAAACCTGATCTAGTTGAAGATGTCCTTGCTCATTGCATGGTGGTTGGACCAGATGACCTTTAAAGGTCCCTTCCAACCCAAACTGTTCCATGAGTGTATATTTCAGTTATAGTAAGGCTGCAGCCTGAATGAGCCAGAAGTATAAAAACTGAATCTTTGTGACAAGATTAATTCATTGATTTTCATAAGTGTAAAGAGTAATACTTTCATCTTCATCTTCGAAGAATTTTTTCAGCAGTATTCACTAACACTTTGATAGTGTTTTAACCAATGCTATGGCAAAAGTTGAAGTTCCCAGATTTAGCACTTGATTATAGCTCAGACTACAAAGGGCCAACAGAAGTTTGGAGACACATCCCTATCTGGTTAGCCAGAGACTTCCTCTGAACTGGTTTTGATGTCAAAAGAAACATTCCCATTCAATCTTAGTCAAATTCTGACTCTGGGCCAAGATGTAAATTAATAGGCATAAGAACTTTTCAGTTCCCCTACTTTCAGTGATGGGAAACTGGACAGAAAAGCAAACAAACAAAAATTTTACTTAACCTTAAACAGATTTCTGTCTATAAATTCAAAGTTTAAACTAAATTAAAAAGAAAAAAAAGAAAAATTAAAGAAAATCTTTTCGATATAACCAATATTGTTTTGTTTCAATTCATATGAGAAAGCGCAGTTGGTAAACTAGTATTTATTTGAGGTTAGAAATGTTCTTTCACAGTTATTCTGCTGTCGGTGAAAATCATGTGCTTTGAGTAGGATCCTGACAGCTTCTGAGCTTCTTCTGTCAGGTATTCAGCACCTGTCAGAAGCAAACCCTTCAATACTTCTTTTTAATACACAAATTTATATATACTCTATGTTAAGGGAGTTGACAGATAGACAGATTGGTGTGTATTTTGAAGAAACAGTAAATTGTTCTTCAAAAGCGTAGTTATAGACTGCTTTCATGGTCATTAAATCCTATTTTAACTTTATCCAATCATTTTCTTTCATTTGTATCAGAAAGATAGTTTTAGACTGAAAATTGCCCCAATCATGCTGAAAATAAATGTGGACATTTCTGCAAAGTTTGAGGAAAGATATTTAGGATTATTCTGGAATTATTATGAAAAAATTTACCTGGATTTTAATCATCTGTTCCTCAGTTACTTCAAGTTTTCAGTACCATCACCTCGGAATGAGGTACTTGTATTCAAATGCAGATCTTATATTTAAATTAATTAAGGAGTTGAGTTGGATTACTTGGGGTTCTTTTTGAGGAGATGGCCAATGATTTCAGGGGCAAAATCTCAAGCCGTATGTATGATGCTTACCTTGCTTTTAAGTTTGTCAAGACACAGAGTACACTATTGTCACTTGACAATCTAAGTTGATCTGAAGCACAAGCTAGTCTTGGTCTGCAGATGTAATCTAGAGTATGTCTTCTGTACATCTCTTCAGTCTATAATTAAATGTATTGATTCAAAATCCATCTCAAAGTGTCCCACCTGGGAACTATGAGTTATTGTTAAAAAAAACCCCACTTTACAAGACAAGGAGGTTTCCTCTGGATAGTCAGTGTAGTTACAAGAGTATGGAAGAATTTGTTCATATGGGTATTTAAAACAATTTACATTCCAATCCGTTTCATTCAGTGTTGTTTTCATTTAACAGATGGAGACAGTTTTGCAAACAGTGTTTGCACCTGCAGTGTGAAGTAGCTCTTTTTGGCTATACATTTTGGTGACAGTAGGCCTACAAACTGATCTGCATGACATTAATCTGCTGTCTCAGAAGTAGCCTTCTGAATGTTAGAAAAGGAAAGCTGACTGAAAAGCCTAATAAAACAATATGATGAGCCACCCTTTGCCAAATTATATTTTCTATTTTCCACAATGATGTCTGGAACTGGCACATTTGTTCTGACTTTAGAGGTATCATTCAAAATAAACCATTTCTTTTGCCTTTTAGTTGTTTTTATTTTGCTTGAGAATTTTGTATGCCTAATTTCAAATCAGAATTAGTCTTTCTATCCCAGATTTAAGAGTCATCATGGTAAAATATCCTTATTATTATAACAGTTTTACTTTAAAGCTGAACTAGAATTCATTCCATTTCATAAATCTGTATTTTTACAAAGCTTTATACTAGTTTGCCATACCAGTAAGAAAAGGTAACAAAATTGCATATATCGACTCTGTACTATTCGCACAGAGAAAATACAAACTTTTAGGGCAAAATGAGTGAATAATCCAAGGCCTGTTCAGGCATTTAGGGTTCTTTTTAGATGTAAGTTTGGTAACAGCCCACTCTGAACAGCGCTCCTGCCATCTGCAAACACATTCCTGCACTCATGCCTGATAAAAGGCACAAACAATTCACAACCCATCTCTTGCAGTAACTTGACTGGGATGTTCCTGTGCATTGCCAAAGATAGGAGAATTTCTGCATTTACACTGCATACTTATGCTGGTCCTAGATTGTGGTGCAGTGGTAGAGCATTAACTCATTTTCTTCCAGTGTTTCCTGGCTACAAATGAGTACTTGTGCTTTATACTTTCTAGTCCAATGTTTTGTGAAGTGTCAGTTGTGTGCGAGAATTACAGGAAATCCTGAGAGGTCAGATTTATTGAGTATGCTGCAGTTAACATTTGATTGGAACTTCTGCAAGTCCTGAGTTAAGCCAAAGCTCTGCTGATCTGACAGGTTGATGGGATGCCAGTAATCCCAGATATGTGCCTACATTCCTTCTTCCAACTGGACAAAAATTTTGGCTGGGAAAAAAAAGATGCCATTTAGAAAAATATAAATGTTCCATAATCAAAATTGATGGGTTTGTACTATTCAGTAACTCTTTTTCCAGGTCACCATCATTCTTGAAGGCTTTGAGTCGAGTCACGAAATGTACTATATGTGGGAAACAAAGAGATTTAGTTATAAACAGTAAAATGAGGAAAAAAAGATAAAATTGGGTAAAAAATTACAAACTTACCCAGAGACCAGAATGATAAAGCAAATTCTATTCAGACACTTGTAAGAGAGTTCCCTTTCATTTCAATCACTTATAGCTCTCAAGCTTAACCCACTTACTTGTAGTCCATAGTCATATGCTCATAATGCCTGTGAATACCCATGCTCAAAGTGTGGGGCTAAAAGCACGTAGGCAGTAAATATCTTGCTGATTTCTTCATAAGTTTTCAAAAAAAAATCCTCTCAATAAATATGGGTTATACTGCTGGTTGATATGGCAGTGCTTGTCTAAATGCTCTCCCTAATAGGGGCAGCACTATCCTCACTCCTGTGGCTGCTTGGGCCAATACCTGCCTCTGGGATCTTATGGAAGCATAAAGGCACTACAGGTCTATATGAGTGGTTGACAAGGGAATACTAAATGTTGGACAAGCCATAGCTTCTTCAGTCTCACCTCCAAAGCCCGGTGGGATACACTATGGTGTGGAAAATGGAAGAGACTGGTCAGGTTTGGACACTGCCCACTGTGAATTCTTTTTCCTTTATACTTTGAAAAGGATTTACAAGAAGTAAATTGAGCAGCTGGCTGGAGCTACGTTATCACAGCACTGTGAAATTCAATGGGTATCATCAGATTTTTGTGAACTAATGTCAGGCTTCCTGAGCTTCTACATTATTTGTACCCTGTGGGAATGCAGCCAATATTGTCTCAGTATCGCTGGAGTAAATTACAGAACAAAACCTGCTGATGATTTCCTGTTTCATACTCCTTATCTGCCACCCTGTTGCCAGTGATTTCATGAAAGAGATATCACAGCCCATCCAGATGCACTGGACACCTGATTGATACTTCATTACAGAACACCCCCGTTGCCTGATCTACTTGCCTTGCCCTTGTATGCATGCATGTTTTTGATTTAAAAGAAAAAAAGAAAAAAAGAAGAAGAAATAAAAGAAAAAAAAGAGGCTAAATTTTCAAAGGCACTCAGCATGTGTTTAAGCTTCTAGATAAAGTGTCAGCATTTTCAGGGAGAGTTTAGCTCCTAACAACTTCCACCAGTCTGCATTAAGCACCGCTAAAAAATTGGGGCCTTACTGTGGAGAATGATACATTCTGTTCCTACAAAGTTGAAAACCAGATGTCTCAGACTGTGGAACAACCACCTCCCAATTGTCCCTTTTCCTGTCTAGTCCAAGGACCTTACTTTGCAGACTATCACACATGCAATGCACCTGTCCTTGCTTCAAATCCTGGCTACCCTGGTGAAATTCAAATGCATATTTCATTTCCCATGTTTCCTCCTGGTGTCCCTCCCCCCGTGACACTGTGTCATACAAGAGTGACACAGAATAATGTGTCATGTTGGGCATTTTAAGGTGTCACAGACCTGGAGGATTTCAGATAAACAATTGTTTGAATCGTAAAAAAAGGATAAAAAATCCACAGGGAATTTTATATTTACACCTGAACTTTAATGGTGCCTCTGATTTCTATTTAAAGTGGAGGCACGTGCACAGTTATGGCTGTTAACTTCCATCAGCTCTTGAAGAGTGTTGTTTTGAAAGTCAGACTTAACATTGTGTCCTTTGGGGATTTCACATTTTTTTTTTTTTTTTTTTTCCTATGGACATTGACAATGGCAGCAAGGTTGAGCCAAAAGATATCACTATCTTCTGCTAATTGACTCTCTGCCAAGTGACAGTGAAGTAGGATTTTCTTTGATTCTCTTGTTGCTTTAGCTTCATGGCTTCCCTGATTTCGTGATTTGTGATGCTGCTGGACACACTCAGTGCTGAGACCTGGTCTACACAGGGACTCTGGAAAGTTACATTGAACCACCTAGAGGACTTAACCTGAATTTTTTCAGAGAGATGAAGATCAAAGCCAACATGATGTGCTATTAAGTTACAAGGATAAGCCAGGAACCTCCCACAATAACTGTCTGTTTCTTTTGGCCAGGCAATTTATTATCAGAATCCACTAACAACGATACTGACATTAATTAGACTAACTAGGAGACAGAGCCACATTCTTACACCTTTACTTTTTTTTTCTGATTTTTGTGTTATTTAATTTGTTGCTCTGATGAAGACTCATTTTTATTGTGTGCTGAAACATGAAGTTTACCACAGAAGCCCACTGTCTAATCATAAGAAAGAGAACCACTGGGGAGAAGGTAGTGAGGAGAAGCTACAGGACAGACGCAGCAATCCAGTGGCTGTTTAAATGTGAAAATTAACAGATATTTGTGACAAAAAGATAAAAAAGAGGACTTATTCAATTTAGCATTATGAAGTCAGTGACACTGGATTTTTTTTAACAGCCTAGGTTAGGTAAGAAAGAGCAATGGTATGACCAGAAAGAATGCCAGCTGTGAGAGGTAAGTTTTGTACATGAAAACAAGAGGAAGCAACACTTCAAGCCTTTATAAAAGTTCTGGGACTTCTAAGTCACTCACACAATGTTTTTACAGGGAGGGAGAGTTTGCAGCACTCACAATTTAACATCAGCTTATGGAAGATTTCTGAGGAGTCATAGAGAAAAGACTCTTGGAAGATCCTGACTGAAGCTTAGAAAAAACAAAGAATGTTGTCAGTGTGCAGAATAGAGACAGATCAGTCTCAACGTGTTGGAGAGAAAGCTCCGTGCTCAGAGGACTACATTAACAAATCAGAAATCATACTGAGTCAAAGCAAAACTAAGAGCATAAGGAGACCTAAAAGCTCAGCCAGGACTGGACTAGAATAAGGACTATGAGTGATTGCTTGGTTCCCATTTTGAGCACAAATATAAGCAACATCCAATCTTGAGATAGATCTAAAAACAAATTTGAAAAAATCAAAGGTTCTCATTTTTATAGAAAATGGATGAAGCCTGAAAATATGCATGAAACCAAGCTTCACAGAGACAAAATGTGCTGTAGAGGGACAGGAGTCCACATTAAAAAATATAGATAGAGGAAAATGAATCAAATTAAAATCTGGAATTAATAAAGATAAGTTTTCCAGTATATATGAAAATTCCACATGGAAAAGTCCTAAAATAAACATTTTCAGTATAACTGAAAGCTTGATAGTGGGAGAAAAGGTAGGATAAAAACTACAATATAATTTTGTACATATAACTATGTTCAAAAAACCATAAGATCCATGACCCAACGCTGTCAGAGATTTCTATATGTTGCATAAGGGTCCTGCAATGTTATCCCAGTTGTCCAGAAACAATGATATCAGGGTTGTGATGCATGAAATTGATATTTTCTAGATAATGCATACCAATTATGACAATGTCAGCTAACGGGTTACAATCTGACAGCTCTGAATCTAAGCACTTTGCAAGGATTATTATTTTAAATAGACTATTTCAAGTGCAAGATATTTACAATCTAATAATCTGTTAGGAAAATGATGTCTGAAATGGTAAAAGATGCTTTTCCTAGAAGGCTGAAAAACAAAGTTCCAGTCTATTTAGTACTTTAGTTAGTCCTACCAAATCACTGGGCAGCACCTTTGAAATGCACCCTGTCCCTTCCTGAATTGTTAATCCTGAGTTGAGAACTCAGCTACCAGGTAATATGATCATTTATGTGACTATAAAGACTACTGTAAAGTTTTATAAACACAAAGAAGAAAAACCAAGTTGAAAGTGGGTTTTGAAGAACTGACCATGTGAGTCTGCCATTGTACCAGCAGCTGGTAATGAAGCGTAAGCATGAATACAGCCACTTCTCCCAGAGATTTGCCTTCTATGTAGAAGCTGCATTTTGAAGAAGGGAAAGAATGGGAAAGGAAGAATGAGAAACTGAGAAACACCTTCAGCTTCTTCCAGCTTCTTCAGTTTCCTCTGGCCCAGTCTGCCAGCTCAAAAACAGGTTGTCTAGCCTGAAACAGAAAGGATTCGTCTACAGTCAGTCCTAGGGAAATGTGCAAATTAGTCTCTGAAGAGAGGCACCTACCAAACTTCCCTGACAATAAATGGAGCCAAGAGGATAGCTCAGATTGTATGCCTAAAATGAAGATGGGTAAAATAAGCTGGGATGTGTCTCATGAGAAGTTTCGAAGATCCAAATCTCGTGAAGGGAGCCAAAGTACGAAACAACTTTGGCAGAGGTTACTGACCAGGGGAATATAGGACTAAAACCCACAAGGTGCTTCAGGTATCTATGTGATGAAAGAGACCTATAGAGATGTACCCAAGAGTTCTTAATGCATGAATTATATTGCCTGGACTAGCTTTCACTGCAAGGAGTTAGTGTAAAATAATTGCCCCATTAATGGCATGAAAAATTTTTATTTGAGCCACTGTTAGAGCTCCAGCTCATTTTATAGGCTTTAGAATAAGTGAAGCAACAGATAATCCTGTTTAATTATCAATAACAGCGAAGAGACATCTTCAAAACCAGCAAAATCAGTGTTAAACATGAAAAAGCTTGAACACATTAAGACTGGGAAGTGCATGCTCTTGGCATTAATGAAATTTTAACTTGTCCCTTTGGAATATTGTGCAATACCAATGTGATTTCAACAAAAGCACTTGAATACCTTTGACTCAGATGAAAAAAAACCTGTTTTGTTAAAGACTCCATGATTTATTTCCCTGCCTTCCACTGACATCAGCAAAAAGAAATTACCTTGCATGGCTGCTCCAATGATGCATACCCACACCATGAAACTTCATCTGTGTTTTACAGAGTTCAGTTTAATTCATAGAATCATAGAATTACCTAGGTTGGAAGGGAACTTTCAGATCATCAAGTCCAACCATCACCCCAACACTAACAAAAGTCATCACTAAATCATATTGCTAAGGAATATGTCTACTTGTCTTTGAAATACTTCCAGGGATGGTGACTCAGCCACTTCCCTGAGCAGCTGTTCCAATGCTTAATACACCTTTCAATGTAAAAATTTTTCCTAATATCCAATCTAAACCTCCTCTGGCACAACTTGAGGCCATCTACTCTTGTCCTATCGCCTGTTACTTAGGAGAAGAGATCGACTGTTACATCTCTACAACCTCCTTTAAGGTAGTCGTAGAGAGCTATAAGGTCTCCCATCAGCCTCCTTTTCTCCAGGAAAAACAACCCCAGCTCCCTCAGTCATTCCTCATAAGACTTGTTTTCCAGACCCCTCACCAGCTTCGTTGGCCTTCTTGGGCCCGCTCCAGCACCTCAGTGTCTTTTTATAGTGAGGACTTCAAAACTGGACACAGTACTCAAGGTGGGGCCTCACCAGTACCACATGCAGGGGGACGATGACTTCTTGTCTTACTCACCACACTGTTCCTGATCCAGGCCAGGATGCTGTTGGCCTTCTTGGCCACCTGGGCACACTGCTGGCTCATACTCAGTTGGCAGTTGACCAACACCTGCAGGTCCTTTTCTGTCAGGCAGCTCTCCAGCCAC
>VXBO01003076.1:286090-351264 GCA_013400135.1 Rhinoptilus africanus | reverse complement strand
AAAAAAAAAAAAAAAGGAGTGGAAAATGCCCTTTCACACAGACCACCTCCTTTCTGAAAAGCAGACAGACTGATGGCTTTGCAGCTCTGTTGGTCAATAAAAGACATGACATTGAACCTCAAGAGGCAAAATGTTAGTTTAATATTCATCTGCATCTTCTGCACTTTGTGGGAATATACACACTTATGGGAACATACAGGTGTCTGATTCTCTTGTGTGGTAAGGTGGTAAGGTGCTTCTTTGTAGACTTCCCCACATGAATCCTTGTGGAAGGATTGTCCTCTTTTGACTTAGTCCTGAATCATCTCTGGGGAGTCCCAAGTTTCTTCCTTTCTTTCCATGGTGGCTGGTATTTTCTGGTATGGGAGTTTCAATTGCTGTATTCTCTACTGTCCTCAATCTGCCTTGAGGGTTAAAAGTTCATTGTAAGACTCATTTCCCCCAGTACAGCTCTACTGCTTTATGCCAGCTGCAGACCTGACCTACCTTTAAGAAGTGTAAGTTGACAGCAGCAGCTCTTTTCAGAAAAAAACAATGAAATTGTTTGTTACCTACCTGTGCACTGTAACTTTCCTTGGTTTCTGCAACCGACACCTAAACTTTTAAATTCAACACCCAGCAATAAGATAGGTGGTGATACTAAAATACTTTATATACTCCAAGTAGTCCCTTGGCATAAATCTTTGAAGGCTCAGAGCCTTAACAAATACAACAGTTGTACATGTGTTGGTTTATAAATTCTGTTTATTACATCTTTGACTGTTTTCCGTACTGTCCTCTGCATGCAGAAAAAGATGTTCCCCTATAGCTTGTGCATACTTTAGTCCATTATTGCTATAGCAAATTGAAATACTGGAATAGGTTTGGTAGCAGTAAATATTTGAGTTTTGTCTTTACAATGACAACAAACACATTCTAATGAATAATCAAGGAAGCAGATATAAATAATTAAGAGATTTTTTAATTATTTTTAGAATGTGCTAAGTCTGACTGGATCCTGGCATATAGAGCAAGGGAATGCTTTGTAAAATCCCATTTTATTATAGAAATATCACTTTTTTTTCTTCTCACGACTTTCAGATTCATATTCCCTCTTGAAGTGCAACACAACGTAGTTAAGTAGGCTTTTAATCAATGACTAATTACCATTCAGCTTCAATTTAAAACTAAATTGCTTCCCAAACTATTTTTTTTTTATTTTCCTGGATGAATTTTTCCTTTAAAAAATTGAGGGTTATTTAATTAAACAGGTTTTGCTTTCCAGGTTCTTGCCTTTTTTTTTTTTTTTTGGAAGTGATCTTACTTACTGTGGTAACTGGCAATTACTGAGGTAACTGGCAAGCAATCTTGCTACAATAAATCAAAAAGTACAGCTGGGTGCCAAAGAACACTCTTCCAATATGACTCTCCTGCATAGCCACATGATTTTAACTGATATTGACAAGCAGTACATTATATCTTGGGTGAGAAAATTTAATTGATATTGAATCACACAAAAATGAAAAATAAATGAGAACATTTTTAAAACATAAAAAAGAAAAATCCTATTTTTACAGAGCTCCCAAAGCTTTGAGGGTGACCATTTTTCTACCTTCGCACATTCTAACAATGAGCCAAAGAGATGCATTCACCCTTTCTGCCAAGAGGGTACTGTGAGCAAGACACGAGATATTTAATAACGTTGGACTTTAACTCTGACCAACTGTTTTGACTTTCTTTTCAAACCACTGCAAGTCCTTCATTCATGAGTGCTCTACACACTTTGGCAAAGATGATATAATTGAATATATGACATCATTTCTGTTAACACCAGGAAACAAAAGAGGCACATTTACATGAGAAAGGTGGCTTTCCTGGAGCAATGAAGAGAGGGAGGATGATAGGTTCTTTCCTCTGTTTGCAGGCCATGGATAGTGCTATAAGCTTAGCATGCCTTTTTCTGTGGGCTCACGGTCAGCAAATACAGCACCGGGCACATTGCTGACTACAAAAAGACCATTATCCCCTGATAATAGTTGTGCTGGCTCCGACTTTTGCATGGCACTAGGAGTTCATTTCATGTTCAATGGCTTTCTGAGAGAAGCACAAAACATTCTGCTTCTTCTTTGTATGGGTTTGTTGGGTGAGGGGAAGGGACCAAGAAGAGGGGGAGTTGCATTGGTTACTGCTGCTGTAAACTCGTTTCCCACACACAGCTACTGACTTAATTTGACCTCTTTATGGTAGTAAATGCCATGCACATGCTGTGCAGGAATGAAGAGATGAGGCTTTGGATCACAGGATCTCGTCAAAATGCCGTGATGACCCCAAATCAAATCCAACATATTACTCCTTGCAGATCAGGAGGTCCATAGTATACATGACCCTACGTCAATGGGGGACATTTTTGCAATCAAAATATTTCAGAAATCTTGCAATTCTTTTGAGTATATTTTTTGTAATACAGAGGTGTTGGCCCATACAATAGCCTTACAAAAAAACCCTAGGAATTTAATTTTAGTTTGAGAAAAGAAGTCATGATCTGAGATGAGTTGTGGATGTCTGGGAATATTTTTGAGCGGTTACACAAGATATTCTTCTTAGCTTCGGGGAGAAAATAGGAAGCGTGCTGTTCCTTGTCATGACTTGTATGTGACTAGGAGGGAAAGGAGTGCTTTTAGAGATGCTCTGCAGGCTCAGGAAGCACGTTCTCTGTGGAAATAGTCAGAATTTGTGCCATCCCACTCCCTTTCAGCAGCATCAGTGTGATTCAGTGTTGTACATGGTGTATTAAAAGGACTTGGTGAAATTGAAAAGAAGTACATCTAGGCATTTTCCATAAAGTGATATCGTTAATAGGAAGGACTATAGCTCCTCATGAGATTGTAGACAACTCCAGTGCTATTTCTTTAAAAGCATGTTGAATGGACAAGACTCTTTAAAGTTCAAATCAGACTGCTTTAGACCATCAAAAGAGTTAAACTAGTCTCTTCCTGCTTACTCTTACAAGCTGGAAACGTCTGTCTCTTCTTTGACAAAAAATTGTCAAAGGCTTTCCCTAGCATTTTTACTAGCTAACTGACCAAAGAGCAGCCCAGATATTGTTGCATCAGTAAAGTACTCTGAAAGAGATACTACTGTCTTAAAACAAATGATGTATCTAAATTAAGAGTCATAGTAATATTCTACTGTAGTGTCTCAATGAAATAAAATCAGTAATTCCTTCCTATGCACAAAATTCCCAAATGGGCCACAAAATCCACTTGATTTACTACTGTACCCAAAGTGACCCTACCACAACAAACCAGCACATGTTATTGTTGCTGTAATCGTAAGCACAAGACACAGAATGCTTCACAGAGCAGGATATTTATATAACCAATGTGTTCGACCGGCTGCTCAAAAGAGCAGATGAGCACAGCATCAGAAAAACACTGGGTGTGTTTGTATGATATGCCTGTATATGCAGCCAACTCAAAACACTCTTCCTCACTTGAACTCAGACAGTTTCTATTATTTATTTATCTATTTATTTATTTATTTTACTGGCTATTTGACATCCCTTCTTAAGCTTATAAAATTAAGCCTCCTGCTTCATCATTCAGCTCTCTCCCTGCCATATGGTTGCTCTGATTCATCCCAGACATCAGCTGGTGCAGTGCACAGTTCAGAGATGTTTTAAGTTTTACCATATTTAAGGGCAGGAGGATTTATATGTTGCTCATCTTTTTGATGTTCTGAATTTGGATGCTCCAACTAACAACACTCATTACTGTCTGCATTAATGCTATTTTTTTTCTCTCAGGAGAGCAGCTGATGCAGAAGATGGGAAGGAGAAAATGGGCAAGTACTTATCTTTAGGTTGCTTTTGTAAAAGTATTTCAATTCCAATTCTCCTATGCCCAAGACTGTGAGACTTGTAAATGTAATGCAACGTATTCTCTCTGTTGCAAATTTAACCTAATTCCCTCACAGCAAGTGCAGCTACATTAAGAAAGAACAGACTGTGTTGTGTACAAGTGATTTAAGCTGCAACTGCTGGGGTTTGGTGTTATATTTACTCCCCAGAAAGTTTATCCAAATGTGTTTTGAAATGTAGAAAATAGATGACATTAGACATCATTATACACTGGCCCGTTCTGTAAGTACCAACAAACCATTCAAACAAATAGCTCTACAGAGGGAAATGCAGGAAGGAAAAGCATTTTTGTGAAGGCAGAAGACAGGGCATTCTCACTATGGAGCCTTGATATTCACACTTTCCCTGTTCCCCAAAGGCAAGGTAACAATTCCCTGCCAAGCCTCAAGTCTTGAAGCGCAGAGCTAATGGTACCACCAAGGCCAACACCAATATACCCATGTAAGCAATAAGTAGTAGACAGACTCACCTTTGTGTCCACAGCTGCTTCAGACAAATGTGCACACATCTGCCAGCCACCAAATTCACTGAGAACCAAAATACAGTTTACCCAACCCATTACAATAACACCAAGCCAACCATATTGGAGTTTTGACCAATCACTGGACAAACCACAGAGATGAAAGTGTAAGTTGGATCAGAACAAACAAATAAGTGCAACCACTGTAAAAACAATATGTATTTTCTTTCTATTTATAAGCACAGGCCACAGAATGCTTTGTCCAATTAAAAAAATTTTTTTCTGTTCACAAATATTTGCAAAGGGAAAAAAATCTATTTTCTGATGAATAAAAACTGTTTGAATGATCTGACTGATTAACACTGTGTAGTGTTTACACAATACTTTTTGCACACATTTGAGCATTTAAAAGATTTGCGTATGTTAAATTGCATCATTCAAATACAGCTCTGCATGTTCTATAAAATCCGTGTAAGACAACAGGAGGCAATTATCAGAGAATTTTATCTCCTTTAGCCTTTTAGAGAGCAGTATAAACATCAGCTTTATAGGTATCTTTGCATCTTGTTTCAACTAGTGAGGTAAGATATGATTTTGGATGTCCCTACTTCAAAGGAGAGAGCTGGGTTTTTTTTCTTTTTCATTGTCTATCCAAGCAGAATAAAAATCTCTAGTCTTTTACCATATAGAATTTACCTTACATGATTTACTCTGTCTCAAAAATGTAGGTCTGTTTCCTAAGCTAGGCAAGAATCAAAGGAGAGGGAGGTTGGGGTTTTTGGTGTTGGGTTGCATGTTTTGGTTTTTTTTAATTACTGATGTAGGCAATACAGAGAAGCTTACAAGCATAAAGCTCTTCTTCAGTCTCAAAAGAGAAGAAAAGATCTTCCAAGTTAAATACAAGCTGACAACAATTGCTTTGAATTTGTTAATCAGTTAGAGAGAAAAGGCAGCTGGTTCCTCAGGAACAGAGGAATGACACCTGCGACAGAAGAGATGATATCTGTCTCCTGTAGGAAAAAGAGATGGGCAATTTATCATCAATTGAACTTGCAGGAATTAATGGGTGTGGGTAAAAGAAGGCATGATGAGCTATGGAACTAGTATATCTCTGCTCAATTCATGATTTCTGGTATCCAATACTGTTATGAATTTTAGTTCTCAGGTACTTATTTTGAAATTAGTTTGCAGGTTTCCCTTGAGGATAAGAAGAGGCAAAAATGAAATTAATGTTTTGTGAGAAACTTTCTTTCTCAGATTTTTTAATGAGTTTGGTTTTCATCAATTATTCACTCATTCTGGTGTTTAGTGGTTGGTTGATTTCACACATATAATTTTCTTGTGAACATTTGATGTGCTTGCTAAAGTATATTACATATGGGATGTCTAAGCTCTAGGTCTTGTAATGGAGGACAAGGTATTGTTAAAGTTGAGAAGATGTATTGGGAGTTCTTACATTTGACATTCAGCTTCTATTATGAGTCTGCTTAGTATGTGTTGGTACATAAGAGGGTAGCTATAGTGGTAAATCTAGAAAAGATCTACACTGAGGGTTGGAGGGCTACTGAAGGAGATGCCTCTAGGCGAGGGAACACATACTGCATTTGTAGTGGATTTCATTGAAAGACTCTAGATGATAAAGGTGTCATTTATATAGTCTTAGGTATAGCTTAAGTACAAGTATGCTGGGATCAACATGTAAAATATCTTCTCCAAGGTGGATCATTAAAAGTCTGCAAGACCCTCTGTGTGATGCAGCTGTGCCCTTACTGTCAGATAAAAAAAGTGACTTATATGTGAGAATTAAAAGAAGTTGGCTGATTTGAATTACTGAGGGTTAGTCTCCACATTGTATGCACTCAGGGTAGTCTTAGAGGCTTCCATGATGTGGAGTGTCAGTAGGCAAACAGGTAACATCTGTCACAATTAGGATGATGCTGGTGAAGTTGGGATTATGTTGTGTGGTTTATGAAGGAAGTCTGCTCTGTCCTGTGGCAAGCATGCCCCTTTAGTGAGCACAGACTGGAGGAGGGAAGTAAGACTGCAATGAGTGGGAATGTAAAGCTTCCCTGGAGTATTAGGGACAATCTAGGAAGTCTTAGGTGCAGGAGGAGGTACTACATAAGATGACAGGAGATGCAGCATCTTTTTCGAGTTCCATCAGCCTGATCAATGTAGTCTTTGTGGATCAAGATGTTAAAGATTTTTATTCATCTGATTGGCTTAATAGCTGTGTAGGGATGGTGTTTTAAGCAGTGCTTGGGATTGTTTTCAGAAAGAGACTATGATCTGACTTTTTAATTTCAGATATTTCAGTGTTCATTCTTATTCTCAAGCTATTACTACAGCAGCCCAAGGTGGGATTTCAGCTAGGCTTGTCAACCAGGCTACTTCTAAGGACTATGGAGAGAGACATTTACTTGCAGGGGCAGATGGGCAGTACCATTTGGAGATATCTATGGTACTTCCTTAAGTGCCTATAGTTAATTGAAAAAACTCAGTTTTCTTGTCAGACAGTCTCTTTCTAGCGTGCTTCTTCATGAAAAACTAAACTGTTGCTCCTTCACAGGTTGAGATTTACAGGTTTCCTTTTCTAATCCACTAGGATGAAAAAAATTAATGGTGGTATTTCTCCAAGCTCAAAGTGGTATTTCATAAGGAAAGGCAAATCCTCCATACCTTCTGACAAAAAAAGCTCCTAACAGTCCTCCACCAGAAAGAGGACTGAAGAAAAACCCACTTTCAATATCCATGAGTTAATTCCTTAGACTCAGCAGTCCCTGTGGCTCCAGGAGAGTGAATGTTTCCAGTAGATCTCTTTGAGTTAGGCAGTCCATCCACAAATATTTACTAAAGAGGTGTGAGCTGGCACTGGTGTTTCATAGTCAGTCTGTATCCAGATGGTTTTGCTTCAGTCACTGGAGCATGACTGTTGAATTTCTCTTAATTTGCAGCAGCTAGGGTTGAGCTAGGGCAACATAAGCTTCCTGCTCATTCTTACATCCAGGCTATCAATCCTTGGTCTTGCAGCCTGGGCTCAACTATTCCTTTTTCATCACCTTCCCAGCCAAGAGCTTCCTCTTCTGATTGTCTCTCAGGGCTGAGTGAAATTCATCTGGAGTGAGGGAGAAAAAGTATGGGTGTCTAAAGACAAGCAGCTCAATCACTCCACTGTCATCCATGATAGATTACGGCAGTCTGATGCCAATGAAATACTGCAGCATACACTGCCTAACTCTGCCCTGTTATCTTGTCTGTACAGTTTGACTGACTGAAGCATTGGCCAGCAACCCTTTTTGGCCATCATTTGAGGCCCTCTGCAGATTCAGACAGTATCTGATATGCCTAAACTACATTTTTCAGACTTTTCTTCCAAAAAAAGGCAAAAAACCTGACTGTNAAGCATTTCAGAGCAGGGATCGTTGATGAAGATGAAGAGAGACATGTAACCTTAGGAACTGGAAGGCTTCTGAAGGCCCTATAGTCTACCTTAATCCGTGTCTGCAGATCATTATCTCTTTTCATGAGTTTATAATCAACAATCACTATTCCTTTAAAAACCTGAGATCCTTTGAAGATAACAATATCAAAGTAACCTTTATCACCCTAATCTGCATCAAGTGCTTACTAAATACCAATAATTTCCAAAGCAGAAAAAGAATACTATACTGTTCCACATCAAATGTTCTATAGAAAGACAGTGTATTGCTTACTTACACCAGCAGTTAGTAGAAAAGAAAACATGGAAGTACCTGATGGGCTGTTGACTATCCCGGTATTCTTGTCAACTGGACAGAGATCTGCATGGTGGTGAAAAATGAAAGATAATCAAACTGCCAACCACAACCAAATTTTGCCAGGTTATCTCATTATTGGTGATCAAGCTGCTAATAAAATGTTGCACTTCCATTCATTACCAGTGAATATGATACTAATAAGTACCTCAGGCAATTAAAACAAGTGCTATATTTTGTTAGGTTACTTGCAATAGACACTTTGAACAACCCAGTGAGCATATATTTCATGCAGTCCACATAGTAGTGTCAATGACCCCAGAATGAAAACTGGCTAAATTTTTGGTGCTTCTCATTTTGTTAAATACAAAATCCTGTTAGGTCTGTGTAAAAATCTGCTGAACACAAACACAAAAAAAATATAGGTGGGCATGGATAAGAATGGCTTGAAAGCCTGTTAATCTAAAATTCAGATGTTTTTTATTAAAAAATTTAAAAGTATTCTCAAAGCCAACACCAGCTGCAGGTGCTGCTGTGCCATAATGGTCTAGATGCTATGGTAACAGACATTGAAAAACGCCGAGACAGATAATTTTACATCACTTTTCTTCATTTGACCATTACATTCACTTTTGATTCATATGCTCCTATCAGCTGATGTTTTAGATTCAAGGTCCAATGAATTTAAAATCTGAAAAAAATCATGGTTAACAACTCTGTACTTCACTCAGTTAATACAGAAATGCAGCTTATGCTGCTAGTCCATGCATTAGATCTCACTATTTATTATCCCCTTGTCCTCTAATCCAAACACCACTTTTTACAGATTCAAAGAATACTCAAGAGTGAATACCAAGAGTGAATGCCAAGAGTGAAAAAAAACATGATTCCAAGATTAAGACAAGTGGGTCTTGGAGACCTAGGAACTGTCCTACTACCAAAAAATATTTAAATAAGTAAATAATTTTTAAATTTAAAAAAAACACACAAAACTTTGTGGGAGTTCTTCCCTAGGTACTCTGGTAGTAACAAATACCTTGTGGGGCAAGGCAAGAGTTACACATATCTTGTTTTGCATGAGGCAAGTTACAGGTCAAATAATCCTCTAGCATCCTACCTTCTAGAGTCTGACAGTAAGCCCATTATCCCTTTAACTTCACTCTACCTCTAGGGAGTAAAGAAAGGCACCGTTAATTCAGTGTTAACAAAATGAGAGCAACTAGACTAGCTGGTATCTGAACTCAAACAGGACTGAACAAACCTATCAGCAATGCAGTTAGGTGTCAGCTACAATTTAAATTAGATAAATGTGAAGTGATACGGAGAGAGAGAAAGAGCCTATGTATTTTTCACTTGCTGCTGGGATTTAAATTACCTAGAGATCAAAATTACCTAGAATATTTCAGGAATAGGATCTAACATTCATTGTTATGCTGACATGCTGCTGAGAGTTTAGAACAAGGAAAATATTGGGCAAAATAATAAAATTTCCAAGGATTTCTAAAGAAAATATTGGAAGAGGACTAAGATTTTATAGTTTGGTGATACATTTTTTACCCCTTGATACTGTACACAAGGTAGTCTCAAAGATCCAGTGTGCCACAGACAGTAAAGTTTTATATGGACAGGGCATGAGAAAGTGGAAGAGAGATTAAATATTGAGAACAATTAAAATGACCAAGGCTATTTAGTTTATGTCGTGGTTTTGGCTTCAGATGGCAACAAAGAACCACGCCCCGTTCGCTCCAGGCTTTCCTGATGGAAAGCACAAGGAAAGGGCAGAACTCGTGGGCTGAGACAACGGCAGTTTTAATAGAATAACAAAGGTAGCACAAAAAAACCCAACATTAACAACAATAACAACAGTAACAAGGACAGAGGAGTACACAGACGCGGTTAGGGAACCGCTGCTCACCGACCGCACCCGGGGCGCCCCCGCTGCTCCAAGCAGTGACTGCCCGCCCCCTCCCAGCAGCTCAGCGCGGGTGTGGCTCACATGGGATGGAATGTTTATAGCCCCGGGCCGGGGAGAGTTAACCCTCTCCCTGCCGGAACCAGGACAGTTTAAAAAGCAGGAGTTTCAGAAGGACCACCTAAAATAATGGATGGTTTAGGGAAAAGAGATCTAATACTCCTCCACAGACAGTCCCAGCACCATAACACAATTACAAGAGAAAAGTTGATGAAATTGTCAAGCAGAAAATGTGAAAGGAACAGGAGGGAAAGTGTCTTAAAGTAGCACATTATCAGCCCATGGAATTCAATGCCACAGGAAATCGTTGAGGAAAAGAGTTTAATAGGATTTTAAGAGGGTTGAGTTATTTATACTGACAAGTAAAACTTTTATGCCTACATGAAGTTAGGTCAAAAATGTAAGGGACTTTAACCCTTCATGGGGAAGGAAGATGTGGGTAGAAACTTGCAGAAAGGTATCCGGATCCATGAAGCCAAGGGGAACTCTTCCTTCCTTTGAACTTTAGGGACATCAAATACCAGACTGACTGTTAAGGCAACCTTCATATTTATAGCTCTCAGGAGCTGCCAAGGAAGGAAGCAGGAAAGAAGAGGACACTCTGGTCATTTGTTCTGATTTTGATTGTAATTAGGGTAACATGTAAGATCCTTGTGAGTACTTCCTAAAGACATCAAAACTCTGGAGATTTCATACACATGCACCAAAACTTGCTGAAGAGCAGGTGCTTGCCTGTAAAAGTTAGATACCTGCTAACTGGCAATCACAGAATCACAGAATGATAGGGGTTGGAAAGGACCTCTGGAGATCATCTAGTCCACCCCCACTGCCAGAGCAGGGCCACCTTAGAGTAGGTTGCACAGGAACGCGTCCAGGCGGGTTTTGAATGTCTCCAGAGACGGAGACTCCACCACCTCCCTGGGCAGCCTGTTCCAGGGCTCTGCCACCCTCGAAGTAAAGAAGTTCCTCCTCATGTTGAGATGGAACTTCCTGTGCTCAAGTTTGTGCCCATTACCTCTTGTTCTGTCACTGGGCACCACTGAAGAGCCTGGCCCCATCCTCCTGACACCCACCCTTTAAGTATTTATAAGCATTGATAAAATCTCCTCTCAGTCATTTCTTTTCCAAACTAAAAAGACACAAGTCTCTCCTCATAAGAGAGATGTTCTATTTCCCTAATTGTCTTTGTAGCCCTGCTGTCCCTTCCTGCTCTTTCCTCAAGATATATTCATGTACGCTCAGCTATAGCACTGCTACCCAGAAAATACTCTGAAGACTAGAAGCCTGGATTATTTTTTTTTTTAATTATCTGCAAGAGTAGACACTTGCACACAAGAAATAATTTTGCCAAGTCATGCAACAATGCTGAGAGATTCAAAAGAAGGCAGTGAAATTGCCTAAATTTCAAAAATAAAACAATGCTTTCCATATTATAGGACTTCTCCCTGAACAACAAAAACAGTATGATGTTGACCGTTTTAGTAAACCACTCTTTTTCAGCACCTTCATAGAATCATAGAATCATAGAATCATAGGGTTGGAAGGGACCTCGAAAGATCATCTAGTCCAACCCCCCTGCCAGAGCAGGGTCACCTAGAGCACATCACCCAGGAACGCGTCCAGGCGGGTTTTGAATGTCTCCAGTGAAGGAGACTCCACAACCTCTCTGGGCAGCCTGTTCCAGTGCTCTGTCACTCTCACAGTAAAAAAATTCTTCCTGATATCCCTCTTGAATCTCCTATGCTCCAATTTACATCCATTACTCCTTGTCCTATCACTGGTTATCACTGAAAACAACTTCTCTCCATCATCCTGACACTCCCCCTTTAGGTATTTGAAGACATTGATGAGGTCACCTCTCAGTCTCCTTTTCTCCAGACTAAAGAGACCCAGCTCCCTCAGCCTTTCCTCAGCTGGGGCCTCAGAAGGACCCCACAGATGTCCTTTAAAATAGGTAGGCAACTCTGCAAGCACATCTGTCTTGACACCCAGATCTTGAAATGTTCAACCAGGCTTCATATTGTCCAAAGAACCCCATGAAAATCTACAGGCTTGGGGAAAAGTGGCTACCTCACAGAAAAGGACCTGAGGGTGTTGGTCAACTGCCAGCTGAATATGAGCCAGCAGCGTGCCCAGGTGGCCAAGAAGGCCAAGAGCATCTTGGCCTGTATCAGGAACAGTGTGGTGAATAGGACTAGGGAAGTCATCATCCCCCTGTACGTGGCACTGGTGAGGCCACAGCCTGAATACTGTGTTCAGTTTTGCACCGCTCACTTACAAGAAAGACACTGAGGTTCTAGAGTGAGTACAGAGAAGGGCAACAAAGCTGGTGAGGGTATGGAAAACAAGCCTTCTGAGGTACTCATCCCTGCTCCAGCCATGCTAGTTCAGCTAAAAGAACAAGCCAGTTCTAAAAGGCCCTAACAATTACCAAAACTATCCATGATAATGAGAAGAGCTGTAGAGCTGCCCCCTCCCTTGTAGCATCTGGAAGAAAGATATCATAGGGCAAACAATTTCCTAAGCATTTCATTAAAATTTTAAACTTTCTATAGAAAATTACTAGCTTTGAGAAAAATTACAAGAAAAAGTAACTTACTATCCACATACATCCCTGACAGTGAAAAGAGATGGCCTATATCCTATTGTTTAGTCTATTTGAGTGGGTTGTAGGAAGTTCAAAACACTACACTTCGAAGGTGTCTTCTTTATCTCAGGGAGCTGGCCTCATCAGAGCCCACAGAGATGTTTGCTTCCCTGGTGGTTCAGTCAATCCTTACATCAAGTGGAAAAGGACCAGTTGGCAAGAGTGCTTATGTAGCTTGATGATTCAGGTGCATTTTTCATAGGACTCACATTAAATGATGGATGTGTTCCATATGAGCACGTCTGATGGGTATTTTGAACTGTACTTTCAAAATTTTGTGAAAAGCATGGGAGAGTTTAGATTTTGTTTTGTCAAAAAGTTGAGACTGTTGCTTTGTTCACTCTTAAAATGGAGGCAATGTATTGTGACAGCTGCTATGTTTTTAAATATGAGATGGCACTTTTCCTATGCCCTTCTGTGATGTGATGCTCCTGACCTCAAGTATGGCATGGGACAATGGAAAACGCTTAAGTAATGTACTTGCACTACTTGCATAGCTGCATGGACCAACTAATAAAAGAAACTTGTGGTCAGTCACATATAACTATTTGAGGATCACCAATGGTTTTGAGACACGTCCAGTTTTGTATGTAAAGGACATATCTATGTCAGCCTGCCAGTCATACATTTGAACAGCAAAGATTAAATCCTATAAATAAAGCACTCCAATGCTAACTTGGGGTAGCTCTTGATGGCTGGTCCAGGGATGCTGTCCAGCGAAGGAGACATCCTTACATCACAACAGAGAATATGGGAGGTCAACAATTTCCCTGACTGTTGCTCATTAGCAGGTAAGATTAATCGTTAATACTGTTGTACGTTGCCTACGTGGCAAGTGAGTTTTCCCCTTTTCCTTTTTGCTCATGCTTAGATTGTTTGCGCTCTATTCAGGCTTACTTATACTTGTTGATTGTCAACTTATATTATTATAATAAGGTTGGTCGGACTTGATCCATAGTCCATTGTCATTTTATCATCCAATATCCAAAGAACCCTTTCTTGTGTGTGTTGCCGTCCACTACATGTGTGACACCTTCCCAGTCTTCACAGGGTATCTTCACTGGGAAAGTCATTTGTAGACCCACTCCCAGAGTGTCTGTTGTCATGGCAAAACCTAACTGCCCACATGACATGCAGGCTGAAGGAAAGGAACACAGCAGAAAGCAGTCCTCTGTCCTTCCAAGTTGAAAACTGAGCCTTATGTCAACTACCCGCAATACTGGCAAAGACTATGATAGAGAGTACGTGCTTAGTGCCCTCTCACAGCAGGGAAGGGGACCTACTATCCACTAGGATGGAAAATGTCTGTGGGGCACTATGCTGTAAGAGGAAAATTAACTCAGCAGGCAGGAAACATCTGGATGTGTGTCTTTCCTATGCCACTCCATGTCACGTAGGATGCATAGGCAACAGTCATAGTAAATCACCCTGTTTCAGCATCTTTCAGCTGAGGCCACAAGACTGCAAGTTAGAAGGCCTGCATAGATGACTTGCTTGGCAAGCTGCTTCTTGCCTTTTGTTACTGGGTTTATTTTTATAAGATGTGTTTCACTTGATATTCCTCCTAGTATATAAGGTTTCCAAAAGTTAAATGGAATATGTTAGCGCAGATTTTAAAACACAGTTGCAGGGTGAATGCTAACCCGTTTCAGATTCCTGAGGGGATAAACTTTGTGAATCAATACAGCTCAGTTGCCTGTGTAGCTGTGCTTTACGGAAACATAACATTATCTCCATAATCATAAGCTTGTGCCTGATTTAAAAAAAAAAAAATCAAAGAACAGAAAATAGATGGTGTGGGCGGCAACATGCTACTCTTCTGCAGAAATTGTTTCCAAATTGTTGAAATGGCAAAGTATTGTCTCATCTTGTCACATTATTTGTATCACACCTGATACATAGCCTGTTTTAATGTGGTTTTATTCAGGGTTCTATATTGTTTAGCTTTTGCAATCAATGGTTATGAGAAAAGGAAAATCAAAGTATTGCACACTGTCTTACATTCCATTAATCCAACTGAAGCCACAGTGAACAGAATGTTATTATACAATTCAAATGATGCTTATTTGAATGGGACACTTTCAACAAGAAAACATTCATAATATAACAACATTGTCACTGCTATAAGGAATGGGACTTACTGAAATGCAACGTATTTTTTTTTAAACCCAGCTGAAAATAGGTACATAACCAAGTTTAGAAATCCTACTAGGCAACATGGCATACACCATTAACTGCCAAAATGCCTTTGCACTGTGTTGTTCTGATTCTCAAGAGGTGTTTCATTCCCAATGACACCACTAGGACCAAGGTTCCTACGTACCTGTGAAGGTTCAGGTTTCCTATAGTATAAGGATAATGCTTTCAGGCCCAAGAGGCATACTTACTACATACACCCTTGCAAAAAAATCTTTGTTCTTCCATATTTGCTGCATCTCACAAGGCTTTTGTATTTCCCATACTTGCTGTTAACTTAGATGTGGATTTAACTCCCAGTGGAACCAGCAAGGCCTAATCTCAGACCTAAGGTTAAACACATGGTAATCTATTCTGAATGAGGAGAGATCACTGAGTTATGGCATTACAGAGGGGTAACTATCCAGTACGGACTTTGTGGTTTTTCATTTGGGTTTCTAAATTGCTTAATGCGTTGTCAAAGTGTCCCTTTCAAGAGCTCTGGAGAATTATATTTCCCTCTTTTTCAAGAGATTGCTTTGATCAGTTCCTGCAGAGTCCCTCTAACTAAATTAGTGCCTCATTTTAATAAATTTGACACGATAATGTTCTGCAGCTGCACGCAGAAGCCACAGATAAACAAAGCACTGAATTAACAGGCCTCTGAAAACTTCACAACTAAAATTCTTGACAAATTTTCTCAGCTACAAAAAAAGGTAAAATAAAACACAAAACCCAAATAAAATACCCATCAGTACTTTATCATGCATTTACAATACAGGTCCAAACAGGTTTTGGTTTTTCAATCATTCAGACTTTCTCAAAGACATTTCATTGATATTTGACCCCTCTGATACACATTCTAAGGCAAAAATTACCAAGACTTGGGACATTTCTAAATGATGGGGGAACAGCCCTATTAATGCTCATCTTCACACCTACTTGCCAATTACTCAGATACAGAAAAAGGATTTTGGCATGTTAAACAATTAAAGTTCACCTTCAGTCAAGATAGAAGCCTGTGCCAAGGTTGAGGTTGCAGCTTAAGCAATATTCCTGTATTTAAATATCCTCTTTTATATCACTTGAAAGATTAAATTTCTGACCTGAATCCGTACACTGTGTTTTGTATGTTGCTGAAGATTTCTCAAACTCCTTGCCAGTAATACCTGATTTCTATGTCTGAGGTTCTTCAGGGTGGCAAGTGCTGTGGTAGATCTGTATTATAGTAAGAAATTAATTTTTATTCAATTTGGTTAAGGAATTGTGTGAGGAATTCTATAAATTTTCCTATAAAAAATAGGTTTTCAGTTAATAGAAACTTACAATAATTATATTTTAATCAAAATTCATCAGGTTTATGGTAAAAGCCTCAAAAGTTTCAATTGTAATTGGCTATGAAAATAAAATAAATGACTTTTGTTTAAGACTTTTGTAGAGGAAAAACATTACTTTCTAGCTATTTCTAAATTTACTCTTGATACAATAAGGGAAGTACAAAAGAAATAAAAGCCAAGAGAATATAAAAATTAGCCATTAATAATGCACATACAGTTGCCCCACTAGAAGGAGGGATAACCTAAAAAATGCATGTCAGATTATCTTATGCACAAATTTGCCAGATATCACAATGATGGGTGTAACATACAAGCCTGTGTAAGAGACTTTGCCACCCTTGCAGACAGTTGCAGTACTTTAATGCAATGTGCTAAATGAAATTTTATGACCAGGAGATTCAGTTAACTTCTGAGCAATGTGGTCTCAGCAATATTTAAAACTCACTCTGAAAGTCTCCAGCTGGCAGCTATTTTCCTCTCACCAAATGTATTTCTCTTTTCCACATTTTAGGTCAATTTTTGCTTGCCCCTCTACTGTGCTGGGTCGCAGCATGTGAATCTCTCTCCTTTCCTGATCTTCGCCTCCTGCACCTCCTCTAGTTTTAGACAAACACATGCAGCTATCCACTAGCAACCTTCTCTCCCTTTCCTTTGGCAGATAACTCTTGGGTTTTTTCCCAGGTTTTGCTTGAGTTCAGGAGCCTATGCACTGCACTATAAAACAGATGGAGGACAATGCCTGCGACATAGAATATGGAGGTACCACATGTTTTTATGTCGTCAGTACTACTGTTGTTGTTGCTCCCCTAATGTGTAGTTTCATTTATATCTACTTTGTTCATCTGTATCATTTGTTGCTGCACTCTTCTGCTACAGAATAAGAGGTTATAGGGGAACAATGATAAAAATTCTCTATATTTCCGTGCATATAAAATTGAAATTTTCTTCTGCTGTTCAGAGAGAAAAATTTGTGCCCTACTGGGTCTGGGGATGAATCCTTACCAACCCCTACAATCCATGACTATCTATACTGGTAAGGTAAATTTATGCCTTTATTGTGAAAAAGTAGGTAAACAATGATTTGGGATCTGCCAGATAAGGGTTCAAAATATGATATCCCAGCTTTTTTGCATGGATATTAAACTTCTCATGAGATAATAGCTAAAAATGGGGATTTGTCTTAGTGTTCTTACTCAAACGCTCAATTGCAGCAACTGTTCAGCAACTCAGCAACTGATGTGTGCCAGAGTTGCCTATGTTTTCAGCCAAGCAGAATTCACTGTTGTACTCACTTGTTCATCAGAATATCCAGGCGCTCTTTGGGCTGGAATATGTTAGATAAGCATGCAACATGTGTGATGACAGTAGCATTGTGCCTTTAAAATTCTTTAGTTTTCCATTTTCAAAGGAAATGGATTCATTCAAATAAAAGGATTATCACAGCCCTTATATAAGGCTGCACTTTTCAGAAGCACTTTGTGTTGGCCTGTCTCACCTATCTGAACTCCAAGGGGAGTCTTATATTGACATCAGTGCCAGCAGAGTCAGAACAATGAATGCCTTGAAAGACACCACATACACACACATTTTTTCAAATTTATTGTGTAACGTTAAATTGAAGGTACACATATCAGAAGTACTCAGCACTCACAACGGGGAGCAGCTTCTTTAAAAATACAGCCCTTGTCTGCAGAAATCAATTATCATTAATAATAATTGTTAGTACTACTGGAGTACCTAGATGTTCTTTCCAACACCAAGTCCTACACAATAGGCTCTGCCTGAGCCCCTGTTAAAGATAAGATATATCTCCTAGCTTCAGTGGCTCAGAATTGGATGCAGAGAAAGAGGCAGTTTGACTCAAAAAGCTTATCTTCTAAATAAATAAGACAGACAAAGCCTGGCTGAAAACAAATCCGTCAAACTTGCAGAGACGCTCAACACTTGCTGGCTTCTGTTCACTGAGCCATGCTAAAACAAGGCTCTGATGTGACTACTTGAGTAACTTAAGAAAGATGTAAGCACATGGCAGTGTATGTATATGAATCCGTGGTCACTGTTTTTGTGTGCAGAGGTCCAGAAATATTGCATGTCTTTGTCGCAGGCATATAAGGACAGGACTATGCACCCATCACAAGCCATTAAAAGCAATGTGCTGGATATTCACAGATTCACTGACCACTTTTATTAGAATGCTTTTATTTCTTAATTAGTATTTTCATTCAAATCCTAGCCAAGCAAATTCTCTTCTTCAGCGGCTACATAGAGAACATGCCACATCTGAACTTCTAAATGAAACTAGTCCGGTTGATGAAAACCCATCTGAACAACATTCTTAGAGCAAGAAAACAACTGCAGATTCTCCCCATACACGGAGACGTTCAGTCATTTCAAACCCTAATAAGAAAACTCTCTCCAGTCTTTGTCTTCTTCTCCCTCTCCTCCTTCAATTTTTAAAAATTTCCGAGTAAAGAAAGATACTAAAATAAAAGTCTGAGAGTACACTAAAAGAGAAAAAAAAAAAAAAAGTGACAAAATCTGGCACTAGGGAATTTCTCAGCAGGGAGATTTGCTAGGAAGATTTAAACAGAGAAACCAGTTTCTGGCTATGTTCCCCATCTGAAAGATAACACACTTGCACTTTCATGTTCCTCATTGGGCTTAGGTGGAACATTTTGGCCCCTGGTCAAACTCCAGAAATGTGCTTGAGCTCTCCTTTTCTCAAAGGAAATTTGGAAATATCTCCACTTTTGCTTTCACTCAGGAGCAGGATGAGTGGTGGCAGGGGAGGAGAGCTTTGGCCAGATGTTCTGGGTTGGTTACAGGTCTCTGTGAATTCCTTTTGGTACATCGAGTGAGCCTCCCTTTCCTGTCATCCTTCCACTGGCAACAGAGGGAAATCAGGTCCCCTGAAGGACAGTTCAGGGCTGCTGAGGTGTGAAGTTGGTTTGAACTGCCCTTGCCAGAAGTCTCCATCTCTCTCCACCAACCACAGACAGGCACTATCTACTAGTAGTTTCTGTGAATATATTGATCACCCTGCAGGAGTCCCCAGTCAAGACCCTCAGGGAGTCCTGAGCTAGTTGGATCATTGTGTGACCTCTTAGTGCAGCTTTTGTGTCCTACATCCTCACATCTTACCAGGTGCTTCTGTGGCATATCCCACATTACTGAGGGAATACAGCCAATGCAAGGTAACTACAGCAAGAGGAAAGCAGCAGAAACTGACATTGCACTGCTGTTTCCAGCCCTATCTTGAGGCCACTACGTTGTACCAGATCAAATCAAGCTCTCCCTTGAGAGAAACAGTCATTAATTTGATGACATGCACACACAAAAGTTCTGGAATCCTAAACAACTCCCCCAGTGCCTCCCTCATAAGCTGAATAATAACCATCTGGTGGAGCAATTTTTAAAAAGTACAGATATGCCAGAATTTGCTTGGCAAGGCTTTAATCAAATTGAAGGAGGTAAACCCGCAAACAACAGTCTCCTTCATCCACAAGTGTGATTCACCCACAGACAGCATCCCTCCTGTGCTCTGGAGGAGGCAGGTGTCCTGTGGGGAAAAAACCACCACAGTGTGTAATTGTTTTGTTAAAAATCATACTTACTGGGGAGCAGAATAAATCCCACTGTTACTTGTATTTCTAGACATTTCTCAGCTTCCAATTCTTGATTCTGAAAACTCAGCCTTCTACATATTTTTGTGTGTGTACGTGTGTGTGTGCGTGTAACTGTATTTGCCAAAGACTCCCTCAGTTTTATTTCAGTTTTGATTTTCTGTAGTGTATTTGCATTTCAAATTTTTAACCAGTGAGGTGAGTTTCTAGGTGAATATTAACTATTCAGATTTCTAATAGGGATGTTTGCATCCAAAGTCTTTCCTTGATAGAGTTTCTTTCACTGTCTCACTGTCCCATGCAAAAAAGAATCACTTTTAACCAGTTTGGATCAGGCTCTCGCAGCTGGAAAAGATGCAGAGGGTCAGCAAAATGTACACTGACATCAAGACCTTGAACAGCTCACATGTAGAGTATTCTGACTCCTTCTCCGGGACTAAGTCTTTTATAGGGAGTAGTATAGAGTCATAGTTGCAAAGATGCTCATATGCTCCCAGATCAACTTTGAGAGAGAGGATTATCGCATACTTTGGAGTTACTGAGCCTTCTAGAACTGCTCCTATGCTCACACAGGTAAGTATCTGGATTTTTTTTCTGCTATTGCTTGGTGTTGAGCTGGAGTGGGAATGCTGTGTTCCTTTAGCTGAATGGGCATGGTCTGTTTTCATACTATAATGTTAGTGCTGCAAGACTCCTGCCTAAGAACTGGATCCACCTCAGAACTGGAGCTGTCCTGCACATGTGCAAACTCATAAGGGTTCATCCACACCATGAACAAGACTCCTCTAATGTGGACACAGGGTTATAGCAATTATCAATCTTCAGTTCAGCTCCTCCCTTTCCAGCCAGTATTTACACTACAGCTGCTGAATGATAGGAAGGCAGCTAGATGAAACCAGTGGCTAGTCTTCAGTAATTGGCAACATTCAATGAATACAAGTGTTAGAGAAGTTGTGCTTGGCTGAAGTGTCAAGCTCCTGCCATCTCTGTATCTTGATGATCAATTTACCACAGTTTACATTTTGAAGATTTAAATCTCTTCCCTACGCAAGGGAAATAATATTTCATTTAAGAGAGACGCCCTTCCTCAACACCCCTCCCACAGCAAGGCGTTGATTTCAATACCACATGTCAGAATTAATCAATCTGGTTTTATTTCAAGGTCAGCTAAAGGAATTTTATTGCATTTGAGTAGAGAATTAATGTTACAGAGCAGTAATAAAATATCCACCCAAAGCAAAAATGCTTTGTCCTCTGGAGTTAATGGAGAGCCTCCATCAACCTGTGACAGATTTTGCTAATGTTATGCCTAAATTTAAAAGAAAGTAGAAATAATTTGACACCTGAATCAGGAAATGGGTTTGTCCGCTTTCCTGTTTTTTGCTCAGTTTTGGGAGATGTCTGCTCTGTGTGGCTGGATTCAAAGCCTCTCTTAATATTTAAGTTATATTAAAAAGTATACAAGTAATCTACGAAATCTTTTCATTAAGTCCAACAAGTTGGCTACTCATCTTGTTTCACAGAATCACAGAATGGTAGGGTTGGAAGGGACCTCTGGAGACCATCTAGTCCAACCCCCTGCCAGAGAAGCGTCGCCTAGAGCAGGTTGCACAGGAACGTGTCCAGGTGGGTTTTGAATGTCTCCAGAGATGGAGACTTCACCACCTCCCTGGGCAGCCTGTGCCAGTGCTCTGCCACCCTCAAGGTAAAGAAGTTCCTCCTCATATTGAGATGGAACTTCCTGTGCTCAAGTTTGTGCCCATTCCCTCTTGTCCTGTCACTGGGCACCACTGAAAAGAGCCTGGCTTCATCCTCCTGACACCCATCCTTTAAGTATTCATAAGCTTTGCTAAGATCTCCTCTCAATCGTCTCTTTTCCAAACTAAAGAGACCCAAATCCTTCAGCCTTTCCTCATAAGAGAGATGTTCTAGTCCCCTAATCATCTTGGTAGCCCTTTGCTGTACCCTCTCCAGCAGTTCCCTGTCCTTCTTGAACCAGTGAGCCCAGATCTGGACACAGTACTCGAGATGTGGCCTCACCAAGGCACAGTAGAAGGGGAGGATGACCTCCCTCAACCTGCTTGACACACTCTTCTTGATGCACCCCAGGATGCCATTGGCCTTCTTGGCCACAAGGGCACATTGCTGGCTCATGGCCATCCTGTTGTCCACCAGGACTCCCAGGTCCCTTTCCTCAGAGCTGCTCTCCAGCAGGTCAGCCCNAGTGCTGAGTCACTACACCCAGGCACCTCAGTGGCAAGACCAGTACTAACCCCACCCCACTTCAAACCTAGTTTAAGCCCTATCAATGAGCCCTGATAATTCTTGTCCTAGAACCCTTTTCCCCCTGCAATATAAGCTATTCCCACCTGTTACCAGCAGGCCTTGAATTTTGTAAATCAGGCCATGGTCAAAGAACCCAAAGTCCTGCCGGCAGCACCAGGATCGGAGCCAGGCGTTGAACCACTAGCTTTTCTTATTTACCCCATCATTGTTCCCCGCAAGTGGGGGACAGAGGAGGACACAACTTGCACTCCCAATCCCTTGACCAGCCATCTCAGGGTCTCGAAATCTTTCTTCATTGCCCTTGGACATCTTTTCACTACCTCGTCGCTGCATACCTGAAAGATCAAAAGGGGGGTAATAATCTGAGGGCCGTACCAGGGAAGGAAGCATCCTCTTCATATCCTTGACCCGGGCCCCAGGGAGGCAGCAGACCTCCCTGTGTACCGGGTCTGGCCTGCATATTGGGCCTTCTGCTCCCTTCAGTACTGAGTCACCTATGACAATGACCAGTCTCTTCTTCTTTCCTGTCTTTCTACCGCAGAGGTTTTGATGTGGGGGAAGGTCTGACTACACCTTGCTGACACCTTTAAGGTAGGAGAACTATCATGCTTGTCATCATCCAAGTTCCCTTGCAGAGCACTGTACCTGTTACACAATGGCACCTGGGAAGATGGGGTAGTTGTCAGGCAGTCCCGCGTGCAGTACCTGTTGCACCAGGCAGGAACACCCTGCCAGTGCAAGGAATGGCAGTTTCCCACACACAGTACCTTAAAAAAGCTCTATTTGCACAGCCAGAAACACAACACATTGAATTTGTACTCCTGCAAATTGGGCTGAATTTCTGCACAAGCCCCATCCACCTTGTTCGCATATTTCTGGCAGAGAAGCTTTTGTTTCAATGCTTTATCTGAACCCCTAAGAACAAAACTTCTCTCACTTTGCATTGTATAAGTGCCACTATTTCCCAATTCTGACTCCACAACCACATTAAGGTGGTGCTGAATGGGAAGATGTTTTTTTGAATAATAGGCCATCTGACAGAGCTATCAGGAAACTCCAAGCACATCGTTAACATCTTCTACTAGAAAAGCCTTGACAGTGTCTGTGCTTGTTCATCTTTTTCCTTCACCCCACACCCAATTCATCACACCAAATACTCGTTCTACTGGGCTGCTAGTTCCTGATAAAAAACAGGGACAGCCCAGGTTGCTTCAGGAATATGTCTTAAATACTTTTCTTACTTGAATGAAGAAAAGGATGTTTTTTTTTTGAGGAGCTAAAAACTCAGCAAAAGTCCCAGGCATCCTAAAAGAAGTTACCAGGTTTTCATTATTTGAGCTGGGAACATTCCAGTGAAATCACCCTTTTTATTTATCCTTGACATCCCTAACAGAGTGATACTCATATTTTTACAAATGTCTAATGTGACAGAGTTTTTCAGGAAGAGATTTACTGTGACTGATTGCAGAACAAGGTAAGAAACTTCTATTATTAAAGTTTTTCCTACTCCTCCCCCATAATACAGCTGTATTCTCAATGTTAAATGGAGCCAGGTGTTATTAATAGAGCATCTGCCTTGCTAAATACAAAAGCCCCAAGTGGCTGATGGCTTCTTGTGTTGTGTTCTTTGTTTTTGTGTTTGCCTGCTGTGAGTAACTGATAAGGGTAAAAATCTAGTCAATTTTAAATAATTAAGGTGAAGTTAGAGTGAAAAAAATAAAAGGCATTTCATTACAAGATTTGGGTGGTTGTTTTTCTTTCTTTAAATACGTTGGGAGGAAATGCTGAAGAACCAGATCATCCATGTGACTAAGTGCTTTGGGACTTGGTTTGGATAATATCTCAAGTTTAGCTGAAAGGATTTAGTCTAATTTTTTTATTGGTAGTAGTCGTAGTATTTCACTCTTTAGGTTTGTTCATGTTCTGCTTTAGTTTGAAGTCAGGTGTATGCTTTTCTTAGTCTAATACCAAATCAGGTATCTTCTATGTAAGTAAAGCAGTAAAATACTTGAGAGGAAAGCATTTTCCTTCTGGTATTGTTATCTTTCTACTCCCCTCAGGCAAGTTTGTTACTCTATAGACTGAAAAGAACTTGTGTCCCAGAATAGAGGAAGGAATTGTTTATGTGCCATAATATTAATCATTTTTCTAATATTATAATAACACTTGGAGAAACTCCCATAACACTGGATCAATTATTAATAATAATAACATAACAATTTATAAGAGCTTTCATAAACCATTGTTCAGCCATTAACAAAAACTGAGTACTTGTGCATGCCATGACTTTGTTCTGCTAGAAAAATGTTAGTTTTCATTGACTGATGATGTATGTGATTGAAAAATGTATTTTTCCATAAGAAAACTTATCATGTGAACTGAAATAATAAGCTTTAAGACACTTCTCCATAGCTTTGATTTTAGCAATACACTCAGCAGAATCAGCTCTGAGATGTGTGCTTGAAAACTGTTGTGCAATTTGTTATACTACTTCTATAGAACATGCTTAGAATAACTTGCTTAGCAATAGCTAAATTTGCTAAAGCCTTAGGCCACAAGCTGTGAACTTTCACCTAGATATGTTGAACTTTTACCTAATTAAGTAAAAGAAGGCCCCAGGGCTGGTTCAAGCTGGAAGACAAGGAAGCTACAATTATCAGTAGAAGCTGCAGCCTTACAGATAAGAAAAGAAATGGCCCTCCTAGAGAGAATGAAAGCACCCAATGAAGCATGGTAAGACCCTAGACCCTAATATTACTATTGGTCTGAAATCTTGTGTGAGGGGTGGGAATTTAGATTGTAAGAGTAAAACTGACCAGGGATTTCTTTGCTCAGGTTCCCTCTTTGTAGGCACTTAGCTTGAGCTGCAGTGCTAATAAAAGAGAATGTTATGGAAGAATTTCCTTTTTAGCTTACAGAATCAGTGGAAACCTAGAGTCGAACTTTGTTATGGTGGCTAGCATGCATAATTACCATGACAAAACAAAGTTTCTAGTACTACTTCTGGAGCTGGCTGAACCACTGTGCTTCATTACTGATGTAATTGGTCTCTTTTTCGGATGGAAGAATTGCAGTATTCTATGCAGCATACTAGAGATGACGTTTAAATCAGGTTTCTTAAATATGCACATTTAGTGTACTTAATTGGCTGTAAAATAATTATTCTATGCTGTATAATTATGTTGTGTCAGGGAGCAAGGCTTCTAAACATCTCAAAGGCAAATGATTACAGACCCAGAATTAAGATATTACTCTTTCCTAAAATATACAGTAAAACAACAGAAGTGTTTTATTCCTGCAGTGAGGTCTTTGCATCAGACTTGAGGCTATATTTAAGAAGATCCTCTTAATGTATTCTTCCTCTCATTTTCTGTACTTCCTCATGCTATTTTATTTTAGCAATATAGATGGAAATAAACTTCAAACCATGGGCAGGAATGAGGATTGAAATCCCCATATGGCATTGGTGGCTTCAACTAGATCAGGATATCTAAAGCTAGTCATGTGCAAATTTCAGTTGCTCAAAGAAATAGGCATCTCTTGAGTGTAATTTGGGACATTTGAGTTGGATGGTACAGGTGGATGATGTGGCAATATCCTTTTAATCACTGATCTGTGGACTGAACAGATTTGAAGACTGTTTGCAGGGAATATAGGAGAGAAATCTGGTTTTCGCCTCTTTGAGAACTTTAGCCTAACCTCTGTGAGGGTGGTGGGGTGGAAATGGGGACTTGACACATGGCAGGGTGTAGTGTGAGAGGGTGGAAAGACGGGATGGAGAAAGTTGTCTTTTCCCTAAGGAGTTTTCACTGTGTCTTGCCCATGTCCCATGGGGAGGGTGGAGGTTGGTGGCTTGCAGGGAAGTGACGTCTTGTACTTAAACAGAAGCACCTTTTGGCATGGTAGCTGTGCTGCAGACTGAGCTGGGATGTTCAACAGCACTTT
This sequence comes from Rhinoptilus africanus, assembly GCA_013400135.1. Lineage (NCBI taxonomy): Eukaryota > Metazoa > Chordata > Aves > Charadriiformes > Glareolidae > Rhinoptilus > Rhinoptilus africanus. The sequence continues at coordinate 325,187 of VXBO01003076.1, read as the reverse complement.
ACGCTTCTTCTCCTATCTACTTTTCCTGGCTTAGAGCAGTCATGGTGTCATTAATCCAATTGCAGTTCCTAGTGAGGAGCTGGACGCTAGGGATCAGAGGAAACACACTGAGAATCAGAAAATCAGGATCAGAAAATAAGTTTTGTCAATTCTTTTTTTCTTGCCTAATTCTCTACTCCCAACCCCCCTCCTGTTCTCTACTCCCAACCCCCTCCAACTAGAAGTAATTGCATTTTTCTTTTAAATTGGATCCCTCACTTGAGGGGAAAAAAGCCAAGTGGGAGCACCAAGTACAGTTATATTTCACAAAATATATAACACACTAGTAGTCTGATTTCCACAGCCCTCCTCCTCATCTGACATTTTGGCTTTTTTTGTGAAAGTATCAACCCAAAGCAGTGTTTCTTCACATAAGTGTTGCCATATTGACTTCTATAAAAGGTTCATTGCATCTTGTATCCTCCAACTGGGTGCTTAGGGAAGAGCACAGAGTGGTGAACAACAATTACATTTCCAACTTGCTTTCCAGCAACAAGAGGCATTAGGTCTTTCCAGCTGGAAAGATTGCCTCTGATAGTGTTTCCCAGCAGTCACATTCTACAAACTACATCATTCTTACTCTTGGAAGGTTTTTTTGGTGTGATTTGGCCTTCTGTCACCACATGGAAAGGAAGAGCCACCTTGTAGCTAACTAGTCTCAAGTTCTGCCTAACAGGGGAATGTGAATTCATAGAATTAGGGCTGCCTCTGCTTATAATGGGTATATGGATATCTGCATGTTATTGTCATATTAAGTAGAGAAAATTAGCAGATGGAGATGTGGAAATAATTATATTCTAGGTCAGTCTTATCATGTAGATCTGGCACCTCTTTCTTTCCACTTCTGAAAGGTTTGGGAGACATCATTTTATTAGAGGCAGTGTTCTACTGGGATACTCTGCTAAAACAGTGTGCTCACCATGTGATGGGAACAACTGTCTTTTTTCCATTACAGACCATGGCTGGAGAGAGATCTTTAGCATTGGAATTAGTATTTTTTAAGTCCCAGGTCTGACCTACACTAAGCTACCTCGTTGTGCTTCTAGGTGGCTTATTGCTGCACAAAAGGGTGTGGCTTGCCTGGCGAAAAGGCATTTTTTGGAACAGGAATATGTTATCAATAAGTGCAACATTGACATTGAAGCCTAATATTATGTTAATATCGTGCAGCTTTCAGCCTTGAACCAGAGAAAGCATCTCCTTTTCCTAGATGTAGAATTGGTGAAAACTCTCTAAAACCCCTCAGGAGCAGAAATATCTGGAGCTCCACTAAAAATGAGATGTGAGAACTGGAATATTAGCAATCCTTTTAAATAGACAAGGATTTCCAAAGGAGAGGAAAACCTGATTTATTTTTTTGATTAATAATAAATCATGTTGCCCTTTTAGTAGACGTCTTTAATACTTACTATTTGTCACATATCTTAGATAATAGAATACCCCAAATATAGCGCATTAGCTTTAAGTACTGGAGGACATTAGCAGAGCAGTCTTTTGTGTCTGAAGAAAAAACAGGAGACAGATTTGATAAATTATTGGTCATGGAGAATTTGAACAGCCCATCTTCTCCATTCTTCAAATGCAATAAATTTTTTAAGATCAGACTGTATGTCAAATGGAGTTCATAAAGTGGAAAATGACAGTATTTACTTTCATCAAATAAAATGCTGACAAAATTTATGGCTCTACACCTCAGAAATCTGTCTGAATGCTACTGCTATTTTGTGTAACACTTCAGCAACGCAAACTAATACATTTATAAACCAAGTTATGCCAGCAGAAGGTCTTAAAAAAAATAATAAAAAATAGAACTGAAAAATCCTAAATTCATAACTTGAAGGAATAGTCCAAGTTTTAACTGCTGCATAAGGAAAAAGGGTATAACTTTTCATAATTAGCAGAGATGGGAATTTCTTATAAAGTCAGCTGAGAAACCTGTCTTTTATCAGGACCATCATATGCCTTGGAATGAGATGCAGTGACTTTAACCATCTTACCATGCAGACAGCCACATGTAAGGGTAATAAAATGGTCCTGTTTCAGTTTTGCCAACATGATATTTTATTGCCCTGTACCAGCTGTATTTCTTTAATATTCATTCAGAAATCACTAGAACAGTAGCATGTATTGTATTCCAAATCCATGTTCCAACTACCCTGAGGCAAATTGGGCCTGTTGAGTTCCCAGTTTCATCTTTCCAATTAAAATGACCTGTTATGTTGTGATAATACAGGCAGTCATCTTCATACTCCACAAAACTTTGAGGGGGGAGGAAGCTTTATTTCCCCTCTGCTTGGCAATGACCAAGACTGTTTGGCATTTACCATGACTTTCCTTTATTCCTTTAACTTGTGTTCTACTTGTCCAGGACCATACAATTTATTCAAAAAGATGGGTTTTAACACAGGAACATCCAAAAATCCTTCTGCCTACTCAAGAAAGCATCCAAGTTCACCAGATGCAGTCTCTAATGTCATCATCAGTCCTGAAAATAAGCTTTAGAGACTACTCTTGGAAAGTGCTCACAGCAAAGTGCAGTATTTATATGTAGGGATTACTGTCCTCTAACTGTTCATTTTTAAGGATGCCACAAACTTTTATTCTCTTCTCTCTGAAGTCTGGAAATAGATATGTCTACTGCAGGTACACTTTGGAGTGAAGCTGCTTTGACTCTCAAAAAAGCTTGGATGCTCATGGTAATAGCAGAAACTATGAAATAAACCCCTTGTAAATGGACTGATGCACAGTGGTGGCTCTATCTTCTCCATCTGTCCACAGGTCCCCTTATTGCAAATGCCATGATTGTAAGAATACATCTTGAATACAGGTTCATCTAGTTAAAAATCCCAGGTTTAAGATTAATGCCATTGCGGGTATTATTCTGATTTACCTCAATAGATGCAGCAGCCTGGTAAAATATCAGAAGTCTCAGTTAAAAATCTGTCCCCTATATCACAAGGATAATATAAATATATAGTCATCCATACTTGTCAGGATTTCAGCCATAAAACCAGTCAAGGCTCTTCTATATTTCCTTCTACATTGTACTGCACTGAACAGCTGGAGACCCTTAAAGGGCTAAATGGTGAGTCACCTGTTGTTTTTAATACCTGACTCTCTGTCTATAGCTCCCATTTCTCTCCTGCAGTCTATAGTCAGAGCATCTACACACTATGTGAGCAAAAAGGCTGGGTTCTGTGGCCAGGCTTTCTCTCCACTGATGTATATCAATCTGCTACAAGCACAGAAATGAACCATCCTCTGGCCAAGAGGCAGCAGAAGAAGACAGAGCAACTTGAATGAATGCAATGAATTTCAGTGCAGAGCCTCCAGCAGCAATAGATCCCCTGATCCCCTTGATGTTAAACAAGAACCAAAGCTTAGTTAGGAACAACAAAATTTTTTTCCTTCCTCTTAAAACAGTTTGGATGGAGGCCCATTTTCTTTTTCTGTGCTCTAGCTAGGAATTCTCAGTTAACATTCTTGCTAGAGGAAATACAGTACCTGCGCTTCCTACTGCTGAAGAGTCTGGGCAGAGATGAGCCACCAGCTCCACCCACACATGTATACACAAATCCATCTTTAAACTCCCTGTTTAATTTGACTGGTAATCAGTGTGGGTAGTTACTGTCTGATAATTATATGGCACTGAGATGTTGTTAGCCAGATTTCTCCCATTTCAAGACACTTTGTAGAGTTGCGTGATGACAGGAGAGGGATTACAGCCAATTGTGGGCCAGAGAGTGCTTAACTCTAAAATGAGTCTGACACTTATCGGCAACACAACAGGGCACAGAATTTCAAGTGTAAGCAAATAAGTTTGGGTCCAGAAAATATGGGCCCATGTGATCAAACAGCTTATGTATTTCACCCAGCAGAATGCTGCCATTAATATTTATACACTGAAACTTGATATCTGTGACTCAAGGAAGGACAGCAAGTTCATTAATCAGTGAGAAGTGCTGTTTATAGTTCTACAGAATCAAACTAAATGAAATGTCTTCTTTCCACATATAGTATTTGACAATAAATAATTATACTTAAGATTGCATATCCTAGAAGCCTTTGTAAACTAATGCTACATGCGATGCGGACTTTTCTTTTTTACCTTAGGATTAAAATTCAGCTTTTTGTGGTGAACTTTCTCAGCAGCACTAGAGACTGAGACAGGGAAAGACTCAAAGCTTAATTTATCAGATTGTAACCATGAGAAGAAATTCAAAATGCAGGGAGTTATTGGCGTGATCTGTCCATAGTCCGTCACAGTGTGCTCCATGTCCTTATTTCAGAAAACAACAAGAGTGTTTAACGTATGCATTCATTTCTCAGAACCAAAGCCATCCATGCTGAAAACAGCGTGGCTCACACAGCTCACCGAGACTACTGGCTATGGATCAAACCTTTCCCTCTCCTTGTAAGTCCAGGTTGTTTCCGTCTGTACATCACATATTGTGAAGCTCTATCTTTTCTTATTATTAGTGTACCTGCAGGAAATTATTTTTGCAATTATCAGATGCTTCAGATTTACTCTGACATTTAATCAACTACAAACACAGCTTATTGCTTGATGTGTTCAAGTGCCATGAACATTATCCTTAAATAGAACATGTCTTGTTTTATGATTTAATTAGTTACTGTTAAAAGACATTATCTTATTGTATTCATGCTTGTCTAGATTTTCTCTTTGCTGTAATTAGCAGATAAAATACAGGTATGGAGTATTAGCAGAAATCAAGTGTGTATAATTTCATCCATTCTAACAATTTACAATTAAATACATTTTTCAAGGATAATGAAAGAATAAGAACAGGTTCTGAAATAATTAGCAGTTTCTGATGTTATCTTAGAGCATGCAGGTGGAGCCAAACCAAAGAGCGCTTCAGTTTTTAAAAAAAAGCACAGCACAACAACTATTCAGAAGTACAATTTGTTGGCACCCACTACATTTCTGAAATTCCCAGGACTAAAGTTGTGCAAAAGGGAGATACTCTGTTATTATTTCAATAATGGAACACAATAGGTAGTATTCTGTGCAGTGCTTTATCTTGATCTATGTGAATCTACTCCAGCAGACTCTGGGAGAGAGGTCAGGCTTCAACAGTCTTGTCCATCAAGTTTTGTGTGTTTGCTGCTACCTCAACAGTCTATATAACTTGCAATAATATGTTCACACTCACTGTACATAGTAAAGCTTGGAAAGTAAGTATTGGTCTTCTCTCTTTATTCCAGAGGTAGTATAATATACATTGGAGTAGAAAGATTAAGGCTTCATTACAATAGTTCCTACATGATATGCTTAAATATAATTATGACTTAGCCCAGCTTGTCAAAGAGGAGCGCAGATTTCTTGTTCTGCCTAGTTCAGTGGTCCTCTGTACTGCAGCTATTGGGTAATCTGTGGACTATTTGTAAGCCTTGCAAAAAGCAATTAAAAATAATCTGGTTTTCAGTAAACTAAATTCATTTAACTGTGACCCACACCTCCACTGGAAAATGCAGAGGTATTGCAACTCAGAGATGGAGGAAAACTACATGTCTAATTCAGCACGGTCCTCTTCCAGAATTGCTATCCCTAGAAAATGTTACAATCAGAAGTGCTTTCTGGATTACAACACAGTGTGAAGGATGCCGGAAAATTGCTGCCAGTGCAATGCTATAATAATGTTTAAGACACCCAATCATCAAACATGCATTGAGACTTGAAGGATGTGTTCTTTATCACTGAAGACTGAAAATACAGCTGGGCAAATTCTTTTCAGAAGATAGTAGTCTCAAAAATGTGGTTTCATGAATTTTTGGGCTGAAGTTGACAAATTGTTTTGAGGAAAAAATTGTAGGCTGTAACATCAAAGCATTTCAATGTTTTCTGAAGTAGAGTTTTCCACTTTTCATTTGGGAGTGCTGTTCATAAGTCAAAATGGGGGAAAAAATCAACTATCTAAAGCCCTAGGAGAACTTATTTACTTTGAGGCTTGACAACATGTTGCAAATATACTCCACTCTTTCCTGTGGGATTTTTTGGTTTAATAAAAGTTTGTTTTCTATCTGTCTGCCTAAACCAACACTTTGTTTCTTATTTTACCACAACCTATTCCACACTCTGTTCTTTATTTTCATTCATTTCAGGTTCAAGACCATCTAAGGAACCTGATGGTACACAAGTTCATGGGACCTGATGAAATCCATCCACAGGTCCTGAGGAAGCTGGTGGATAAAGTTGCTAAGCCGCTTTCCATTATACATGAAAAGTTGTGGCAATCCGGTGAAGTTCACACTGACTGGAAAAGGGGTAACATAATGCCCATTTTTAAAAGGGGGAAAAAAGGAAGATCTGGGAAGCTACAGGCTGGTCAGTCTCACTGCTGTGACAAGCAAGATTATGGAGCATATTCTCCTGGAAACTATGCTAAGGCACATGGAAAATAAGGAGCTGATCAGTGGCAGCCAACATGGCTTTACCAAGGGCAAGTCAAGCCTGGCAAATTTGGAGGCCTTCTACGATTATGTTACAGCGTTGGTGGATGAGAGACCAACAGATGTCATTTCATCTACCTGAACGTGTGCAAAGCATTTGACACTGTCCCACATGACATCCTTGTCTCTAAATTGGTAATATATCAGTTTGATGGATGAACCACTTGGCTGGACGATGGGACTCAAAGGNGCCAGCAGGTCAAGGGAGGTGATTCTGCCCCTCTACTCCGCTCTGGTGACACCCCACCTGGAACACTTCATCCAGCTCTGGGACTCCAGACATAAGAAGGGCATGAACATGTTGGAGTGGGTCCAGCAGAGGGCCACGAAGATGATCATGGGGCTGGATCACCTCTGCTATGAGGACAGGCTGAGAGAGTAGGGGTTGTTCATCCTGGAGAAGAGAGCGCTCCAAGCAGGCCTTATAGCAGCTTTCCAGTATTTGAAGGGCACCTACAAGAAAGCTGGAGAGGGACTTTTTACAAGGACAAGTAGTGATAAGACAAGGGGTAATGGATTAAAGTGGAAGAGGGTAGATTTAGATTAGATATTAGGAAGAAATTCTTTACTGTGAGAGTGGTGAGACATCGGAACAGGTTGCTCAGAGGACTTGTGGATGCTCCTTCCCTGGGAAGTGTTCAAGGCCAGGTTGGATGGGGCTTTGAGCAACCTGGTCTAGTGGGAGGTGTCCCTGTCCATGGCAGGCGGGTTGGATCTAGATGATCTTTAAAGTCCGTTCCAACCCAAACCACTCTCTGATTCTGTCATTCTGTGATTGTATGATTTCCACTGTCTTCATATTGCAACCAGATTATAATAGAGTTTCAAAATCTATCAAGTCACAAATGAAAGTCAAATATGCTAATGGTAATGTTAATCATTTTAAGATGTTTGCAGGCAGGATTAAAATGCAGAAATTCCTTTGATGAAGGAAAAAAGGCTGATCAATCCCCACATCCAAGCTTATTCACTACCATTTTTTTTTGTAGGAGAATTGAGTTTTACTCAGCAATATTCTCTCACACATGCAGGCTGGAGACATTCATCACTCTGATTTCCTCTCTGTCCCTTTCCTCCTCCAGATTTCTCCCAGCTCTTATCACGGTTCATGGCTGGCAGCAGTGGCTGCGCCCTCCTAAATCCACGTTTATCACTCTCTGACCACATATTGGAGTTGCTTCTCTCATTACAATTGAGTAATTAATTACAATCATCTGTGGAAGCACGACACATTACTGTTCCCTGTTCTGGGAATTCACTTGGGAATAACATCCGTAACCAGATCTTCCAGACCATGCGTATATGGAAATGCCTCAAACAGTACTTCTCATATACATTTTTCTCTCCCACGGGCATGCTGTTGACCTTCAAGCTCCAGATCAGTTATCTCATTTCAGACTAGTTCTGCATGCTATTTATTTTGCTCTATAGGAAAATGCAGTTTGACCCATCATTGTAGCTCTGATGTAGAAAATAAGCTTTCTTCCTCTTTCCAAAAAAGGAAAAGTCAGATAGGTTTTATTTTGAGAGCTTAATGAAATACATTAAAATAATCTTTAAATAAATACATTTTAAGACTGTAAAAAAATAATAAAAAGCAATGGAGAATTCATTAAGTGGAATATTCTAGTTTCAAACTGATTAATTTTACGGATGTTAAATTGTAACATAATTAGTCAATTTATTATCCACATTATAAATATCAAGAATCACAGGATAAGAATATGGACTCCCTTACAGTCTCAATTACATTCCAGGTTATATTTATTTCTGTTGTTTTAATTTGAGAAGTTCGATATAATAGTCTTATTAAATCTTACTAAATAAACTGCATATGGATAAAGGGGAGATATGCTAGATGATATAAAGATCTTGTGCTCAGTCCTTCTGAAGATAAAATTCCTTCCTTGGTGTTTCATCCAACTGTCCTAATTCATAGTTTAGATAGACGAGTTGAGCATCATCAAGACCCTGTACAAGAAGCAATGCTATGGAAAGTGCTTATGTGCCTGATGAAAATACATCTCTCCCAGACCTGATGTAGACTTTTTGTCCTGCAATGAATTGATATTTATGTTATGCTACTTATCTACTGGCATATGGTAGTATTTTCTCCTCTTTCATTGCCAAACATTAACTAGATTTCCAGGAGTATCTGTTCAAGCTGGACACACAGATCACAGAAAGGAGTTTCAGCAAGACATGCTGCAGGACATCCTCAGAGATCCTAATACAATCAAAGTGATTCTGAAAGCTGCTAATCCAAATAGGCTACAGCTTCTCTACTTAACCACACAAGTCTCTTGATTCTTAACAGCTACATGGTCATGGCAGGTTTATTCTTTCATGTGTCTTCTTTTGGAAAACAGCTTTATAAACAAAAAGTTGCTTGTGCGGGTGTTCAGAGAAATCAAGTATAAGAAGTTGGGTATATCACTGCAGTCAGTGTGAGTTTGGGCATGTGAATGCATAAGGAGCATCTTTCTGCCCTCTTGCTTTTTAAATTTGACATTAAATAGAGTAGAACTCACCAATATTCTCAGAAAGCCCCAATGGCAAAGCCACAGGCTTCAACCCATAAAACCCTCCCAGTCTAGTGTCGTTTACACAACATCATCAAAGCCTTGTTCTGCTGATTAACTAGTTTATCACTTAAACCAGTCATTTAATAGTTCACAAGTCTCTGATAGAATGTTCTGCTTGCAATTATTGTAATTAGGCATATCTGTCATTTTAAATCTAATTCCATATGCATCTCCAGAGATTTCATCATTCAAAGTAGATCACCAAGTAGCTGGCTGAGTTAATTATTTGAATAGTCTACAATTCAGACACTTAATATTATACCTATGTATTCCCATGGGTGCCTGAATTTTATGCTTTGGTCCACAGAAGTTTGGCAAAGCTACAGCAAGCTGTTGGTTGTAACAGTACAAGATAAGAGTACTGTCAATCTGTTGCTGCTCTCTGTGGTTTCTTCTGTCCCCGGGTAAAATGGGTAAGCATGAAGACTGTGGGTCTGGGCAGTCAGATCAAGGCACTCAATCAAGAGATAAGAAGCTGAGGCTACATGAAATTGAATGATTATGTTAAATCTTGACTTGTCACTTTTAGCATTGAAAATAAAGGGACTCTATATCTTAATTGTGGTTCCTATCAACAAACCCCAGATTATTCCTTCAGGTTTTGAGGGGGGAATATTTCAGTTTAGTGGTAGACTCTGGAATCAAAATTCAATCAGATGCCTATGAAAGCAGACACCTAAAGCATTTAAAGGAGCTCAGGGAGATCTTCACTTAACTATCTTGTTTAATGGTCTTGCCCTGTAATAATGTCCTTTTAGGGAGGAGAACTGATCACCTAACCAGTTAACCTAATAAACATATTAATCCCTCTTTCTTAATCTGCTAAAGGAAGAAACAACCCAAATGACCATACCTTTTTTTCCTGAGAAAACATGGAGGGGAGAATAGCATTTAAAGGTGAGGGACACTGAGATTTTTGGCAATGACAAACCAGCTATATACTGTAGAATACTTGGAAGCATGTAAAACTTATGGATGGCAGATCAAAAATGGAAGATAATAATACTTTGAATTTGGTGTCAGTGTACAGACAGATTTGCAAAATTGAGCCTGTCACCTATTAATGCAATGTGACTTCAAAATGCCATTTTCTTCATGCGTCCCATGCTGTAGAAAACACTGGCAATACTGCATTTTATCTTGCTTGATATAGCATTGTGACCTTTCTGCTTTCTACTTTTTATCAATAAAGCACTCATCAGCACACTCCTTTCTGAGCTCCAATGTAGGTAATTGGTTTTCCCCAGTCATTCTGGGCTAAGTCTTGCAGTTGTACAGCACCTTGTAGCTGCCAGGATCGGAAAGCCACCGTTTCCAACTTGCTCTTTTGAAGTAGTGTGCAGCAGCCCAGATGAGATGCAGACAGCTTTCTCCCTCCTCTTCAGCCAGGTCCTGCCATTGCACTGGTGGCTGGCAGCACTCTGCCTCCTCAGTAATACTCATTGCCACATGTATGGTGTGAAAAGATTGCTCTAGTTTTGGCACGAAGCAACAAGCTTGATGCCTTCTGATCTGAAAGTGCCCCTGCTGATGGACTTCAGAGACCTGTACCTGGCTGTGGTTACTGTATCCTGACACAGGCTCTGCTGCAATCCAACTACTGCAAGAGGTGGGCAATGACAAAAACACTGAAAGAGCTGTTGGTGCTGTCACTTTGAAAACTACAGTGTCCTTCCTCTTCCTCACTCTTCTTCCTCCTCTTGCTTGTAGGAGATACAGCTCTTCCCTTTAGATACAGATCATTGAGATTAACAGGCAAGGCAGCTCCCAAACTGTATTGAGAAGCTTTGAGTAGGTGGTTCAAGACAGCACTGGAAGACTGAATCCTTTAAAATGGAGGGGACAAATAAGAATGCAGCATTCATTCAAGAAAACAAAACAACAATCCTCATGATTTTTGAGTCAGTTTGTGGTCTGGGGAGGGAGAAGAGACCTGACTTGTGATCTGTAATGTCTGGAGGGTGCTGCTTATACTTTGCCTTCATTTCCATTAAGAATTTTGTCTTTCAAAAGAAGATATGAAAGGAGATTTCAGTGAATACTTTCACCCACATAATAAAGGTAGTAAAACATTAGGTTCATAAAGGCCCCTGTGCCTTAGCAGAGGAGGAGGGATGGATTTCTATTACTAGCTTTCCCTCCTCTCTCTGCTTTTGAATGAATCGCATGCTGATGTAATTTTAACTCGGCAGACACTTGATGAAAGGACAAAACATTTGTTTACCCCACTGTGCTTGCTGAATACACTGGACTGACAGAGGCACTGCTATTTGCAGAGAGGTGGGTGAGGCAATCCACCTCTATAGACTTCAGCAGAAGCTCAGGAATGTTGAAGGGGTATGGAGCAATAAGAGACTGCCCCCTCATCTGTGCATCTTGGGGTTGGGGGCAAAGGATGTGTCTGCCACAGCCTTGTGTGCCCTTTTCCTGATCCACAGCAACAGAGCACAAAAGGCTAATCTGGGAAAATGTAGAGGGGTCATCCCATCCTCAGCTTGTTTACATGTGTCCTTTGCAACTGTAGATAATCCTCAAGTAAGTAAGTGCCTGTAATAACGGCTTCCTCATTACAGGGCAAATAGACCATCTTTTATATTCTCATATGTGAAACTGTATTTCTTAACAAGTATATAGCATACAATTTTTCCAAGTAGTGATGTGCAGCAGGCAGTTCATTAAGATGATCTATTTGTTTGCTGTCGACATCAAGCTACGTGGCACAGTCAACACACTGGAGGGAAGAGATACCATCCAGAGGGACCTGGACAGGCTTGAGAGGTGGGCCTGTGCGATCCTTATGAAATTCAACCAGACCAAATGCAAGGTCCTGCACCTGAGTCACAGCAATCCCAAGCACAAATACATGTTGGGCAGAGAATGGATTGAGTGCAGCCCTGAGGAGAAGGACTTGGGGGTGTTGGTGGATGAGAAGCTCAACATGAGCCAGCAATGTGCAATCATAGCCCAGAAAGCCAACTGCATCCTGGGCTGCATCAAAAGAAGCGTGGCCAGCAGGGTGAGGGAGGTGATTCTTCTCTCTACTCTGCTCTTGTGAGACTTTATCTGGAAGACTATGTCCAGCTTTGGAGTTCTTAGCACAGGAAGGACCTGTTGAAGTGGGTCCAGAAGAGGGACACAAAGATGATCAGAGGGCTAGATCACCTCTCCTATGGAAACAGGCTGAAAGAGATGTTGTTCATCCTGGAGAAGAGAAAGCTCCCGGAAGATCTCATAGCAGCCTTCCAATACCCAGAGAGGGCCCACAGGAAATATGGGGAGGGGCTCTTTAACAGGGGGTGAACTGATAGGATGAGGGGTAATGGTTTTAAACTGAAAGAGGGGAGATTTAGGTCAGATATTTGGAAGAAATTCTTTACTGTGAGAGTGGTGAGACACTGGAACACATTGCCCAGGGAAGTTGTGGATCCCCCATCCCTGGAAGTGTTCAAGGCTGGGTTGGCTGGGTCTTTGAGCAGCCTGGTCTAGTGGGAGGTGTCCCTGCCCATGGCAGGGGGGTTGGAACTAGATGATCTTTAAGGTTCCTTCCAACCCAAATCATTCTATGATTCTATTATTCTATGAAATGCTGGCCAAAATGGAAACCAATGACAGAGTTAAGAGAAAACTGTGCAGAGGAGCTATCCCAGTTTTTGATACCTTATTTTTCAGCATCTCCCACAAAAAANGTAGGTGGTGCTGTCGCCCTTCAGTCTACCCAGGAGTCACACACAGCTCCGTTCCCAGGGAAGAAGTGAATTTCGTGGAGCAGTACAACCAATGCCACCTCACCAGTTGAGGCGGAGGGTGGGGAATCTACCCTGGACTTGTGAATTAAATACTTCTATAAGGTCATAGTTCAGATGGCATTTAAAGTCAGCAGTTCCCACCTCGTTTCATACACAGATATTAATCATACCATACACTGAACAAAAGAAAATCAGTGATTGTGCTGTTCGGTCAAGAGAACTACAAAGTTATCCGCACACACACAAAAAAAAAAAAAAAAAAAAAAAAAAAAAAAAAAAAAAATCTATGTTAAGTTTCTTTTGGATATCTGAATAATTCAGCCTTCCCAAAAGAGGGATGTGATCATCTGAAGCATTTCTATTGCTAAGAAACTTGATAACACTAAAACCAAACAATGCATTCATTGGGCTCCTGCATTTGTTAAGGCATCCTCCCACTGTCCTGTGCCTTCTATGCTCTTGTGAATTGGCTGAAGGTTGAAGCTAATAAGCTGGTTCTATGTTTTGAAGTGCCTGCAAGCAGCAAACTAACCATTTCACCTCTTTGCAAGCTACCAAGAACAGGGCTGTCTAGGTCAGTGAAGTAAAGCTTTGGCTTATCATAATAGGGAGTTTCACCCAAAGTGAACAGAATTGAAAAACACTAGGTAATTATTTCAGCAATCTTACACAAAACAGTCCTGCAGAACTTAAGTGTTCACCACTCATCTGCAGCTGGACAGAGCTCCATACAGTTCATGCAATCAGCTAATTTAATAGAGAATGAAACGTTTTAAATCACAGTATCAAATGCCAAAAACGTTGAAAAGAAAATGCACAGTATGGGTTGTATAAAAGGGTTACTTAAAGGTAATATAATTTCCCCATACAGTACTGATTTCTATGGCATAGGTTCAAGGAGTTAAATGATGCATGCTTGAAGAAGTGGCAGCTGATTTTTACAGAGAGTAAGGAGGATATTAGGCTTTTAAGACTGGAGAGTTTGCTTGGGTAAATCTATAATTGAAGAAAAGCACGAGGGGTTAGTAACCTGAATGGGAACCAGGAGCACTTGATAAATGTATTTTCCCTGCACAGCTTTGCACAAATTTTACATTTCTTTCCTTAATTGGGGGAGGGAATAATCAAGGCATTGTGAAGAAAAATGCATTGAGAATAATGCATTTTGGTCCATGTAATGTTTTCCAAGAGATCAGTGATGTTCTTGTAATGGCTGAAATTTGAACCCATTTCTAATTATTCCCTGCTAGTAAAGGTACTGTATTTCTCGGAGGCTGTTACACACTGACCTGTACTCCCATCTCCACATATGGTGTCCTTTTTCCAGAGAAACTCAATAGCAGCAGAACATCTTGTGATTGATCTCCTTTGAATGTTAGCAAGTAAGGAACAAGCCATTAATAAAATCTAAAATATGAAAATCTATCTGTCATCAGTATGATGAATCTAGCCCATAATTCTTCAAATCAAATCCCTCTGTGAAAGCAATGGCTGTTCACAGATCAATTTGTCTGTGGATTCAGAGTAAATCAAAAATGAACTGCCCAGAAGCTAAACTTTGAGTCCATCTAATTGAAAAAACATTTTAGTTGCTAGGTCGGATTATTCACACCAGAGTAAGTGTATGGCTTGCTTATGCCTATAGCCGCGGATTGCAGTCACCGTTTTTTCAACACTCTTTCCAGCAAAAGTGTGTGCTTGTCACGGCTATGGAAATAAGCCATTGCATAAGGAGTGAGTTTGATGCTGTCATTTGCTGTACCACAGTATCTGCAGTCTCACTATCACTTGCTTCTTCAGAGATTTCTTTGTAATTAAGTGTTTTTCTCCCAAGCAGGAGAAGACAAGATCTCTACCTTGCAGTGGTGGGGACAAGCAAGAGACTGTTGGGCTTGAGTGAGATCATGTCCAAAGGTTGAAATAAAACAGCCTTCTGAAGCCTATTCCGACCCACACAGCAGAAGCTCCCGTACTACTCCAGAGCTAAGGGGCTTAGACTCAGCAGTGAGCCACTAATGACATGTAGCTTACAATTAACAAACCACTAATGAGAGAATTTAAGATCAGAGGGTCTCTTAGGTTACAATTTATTATGGCTGATTTTTTTTGCTTGTTTTTCCAGCCAAAAAGAAGACACAAGGAATATTGCCTTACTTTAATGCCAAAAAAAAAAAAGAAAAAAAAAAAGAAAAAAGAAAGAAAAAGAAAAAGGGCAATCCACAATAAAGTTCTTTAACCTCTAAACTGATCACAAGTGCTTAATAATCTTCCACCATTCTTGTGCAATAGTTTTCTTTAAGTGTGGACATAAGCGTGAAATCCAGTAGATGCACAGGTGGTGATCTTGTTTTCTGATTATTTTCCTCCTCCACCACAGGAAGAATTTGGGACCTCAATATGCTACCTAAACAGTGAAGGAAGAAAGGCGTAAAATTGAAAGCAGAAAAAAACTCTTCACATCTCTGCTATTAAGAATTAGGCATTGGAAAACAGTGCCCTGGGTTTGTTACAGTAACTCACAGAATCACAGAATGGTAGGTGTTGGAAGGGACCTCTGGAGCTCATCTAGTCCAACCCCCCTGCCAGAGCAGGGCCACCTTAGAGCAGGTTGCACAGGAACCCGTCCAGGCGGGTTTTGAATGTCTACAGAGACAGAGGCTCCACCACCTCTCTGGGCAAAAACTCTTTCATATAAAACTCGGAAATAACACCACAAGGACAGACAGGACTTGCACCTTTGGCACCTGAGCACTCTCCCTGCAATGCCACTCTGTCTGCTCCCTCTCCTGCTATGGCCAGTACCTGAGACCTAAATTTCTTTCTGCTAGATGGAAATTTTTAGCAGCTTGGCTACTCTGGTTCAAATAGTCACTTGTCAATTGATTAGGGGATTTACCACAGGGCCAGCCCTCCCTCTCCACCTTCTGCTGCATACCTTTATCGACAGCTCTAACCTGTCCACTATGACAGAAATTATGAACTATGTCCCACTTTTGAATGAAAAGGCCAAGCCCAGAATCTTATAGTAAGCACAGTATAGCTTTCCAGTCCTTCTTTCTAGCTTATCAGACACACTTGACTAAAAAGTGTTTTCCTGTCAGTCCCCTCTCTCCAGTGTATGGTATAAGCATTCTTCATCTACATTCTCTGTTGAAAATCCTGTGCTGAGATATACTGAGTAGTCACCTCTGGTTCCTATCTCAACGTTGTAGGTATCTGCTCCTGGGGCTTGACTTTTAAACTCTAAGATGTTATACAAATGAGCAACTCAAAATTGAAACTACTTTTTTTTTGTTCTGTTTTTCTCCAGGATCATCCCTCTTTAAACTCTCAGAGGGGATTTAAGTGTATCTTCACACTACACTAGCCTGTACAAAGCCTTCTCTTGTCCTTGCTACAGCAATGAGTGAATACGAACAAACACCTTCCAAGAAATGTGAAGACAACAGATGATACCTGCCTGGGACAGCTGAGGATCCAGCCCATGATCCCCAGCCACCCACCTACAATAAATTACATTGTCTGTGTAGTTCCAGCCAAACCATGGTTCTTCCCCAGTGCATCTGTGCAACAGCCAGGGTATCCTGTAGGGCGTCTCATATGGTTGAAGCTGAACTATATCAACCTACACCCGGGGAGTCCTATCCACCCACAGTAGTGATTAGCCCCGGAACGATCTCTGGACTTTGAGAGCCTCTGGCACTTTTGAGCATAAAGTGCTGTTGGCTGGGAGGGAAGACCTGGCAGGAGAACAGGAAATAGCACTCTGCTGTCTCTGTTTAATCATGGCCATATTTTGCTCATTTTCATCTGCAGAAACCATTTAATTCAATATGGATACACAGCTACAAGCAAGAAGGAATCAGGCTCATATTTTACAGATCAGGCACCAGTGGAACTGTACACTTACTTCATGAGGATTTCACGTTAGACTGTGTTTGCCAGAAAAAAAGAGAGGGAGAATCCCCAAAATGAAAAGCCATTGTCCAATTCAACCATTAAAATCTGGCAGAAAAGCAGAAAAATTTGTACTGCTAAAAATCAGCTGCTAAAGAAAAGACGAGTAAGGCAGAGGAAAGGAGACCCGAGCCCTGAGAAGCAGCTTTCCAAGAGCCCAATGCAACAAAAACACATTAAGGAGTAAACTTTTACTAGGAGTATTAAACACCAAACATGGGTGATCAGGGAAATGCAGGGATTGATAAAGAAAAGTGTGTATAAAGACACTGACCTTGTAGATGAATCACTAACATTGTGTCAATCAGGGAACACAAGGTACAGCCTTAGAAAACCACTAGTGAAAAGGAAACTAGGACTGCACAAGCTGAGAAGACAAATAAAAGCTTGTGCAGTCTTATAAAGTGGTAATCTTGCTGAGGGAACACTGTAGGCTTTGAAAGACAGGAGAAGTATACAGAACCAAGAATCTCAATGACTTCCTTGCATCTGTGCTCACCAGGAAGATTGGAGAAGGCAGGAATAATTTTCCTGCACAGACAGGGGAGGAGAAAAATAACTAACAAGTGAAGAAGGTACCTGAAGAATCAGAAAGGAATTAGATCAGACAAAAAAACTTCAGATAGCTCCACTACTTGATAAAAAAGGATCCCAGAAGGAATTAGAAACAAACCACTTGCAGACATTTGCAATATTTTCATTGATGCTAGCTAGGGACTAGAGAGAAACTGATCTGACACCCCTTATTCCAGCTGGTAACAAGGGAGGAACCATGAAAGTATGGCCCTTTATAAAAAGGTTAACAGATGTTTTCCAGTGAAATAATTAGCTGATTTTGTTATCTGCTGAGTAGGAAACTGGCAGAGAGTGTTCAGCTAATGAAATGCAGATTTAACTCTTTATTTTTGCTCCTTACAAAAAAAAAAAAAAAATCCCACCACAAAAGAAAAGAAGTTTTAGGTCCAAATGAAGTTCATTTTTTTTTCCTCAACTGCCTATCTGCTGTTATTTCAGAAACCTGTCCTCATGGCCCAACCCCGCTTTCAGCTGGAGACTGCAGTGAAGTCACAAATCCATGATGATGACATCAAATTGTTGCTATGGAAACAGTAGCCATGTCACAGATTCAATGTAAACATTTCACTGAGATTCAGAAGATTGCAAGAAAGGCTGTGGAAGTGCCGTATCTTACTTGAAAGCATGTCCTTTGTAAACAAGTATATGGAACAATAGTTGAAAGATAACATCGGCATTATTAATTGGAGACACTTAGATATTTTTAATCTTGATGCCTCGCTAAAATGAGGTAAACGCTTATGAAACATGACAGAGCCCTGGTTTGTCTCTTTGTCGGGGAACACGAATATCATTGAACTTGTGCTTGAGTGTTACCAGGGGAATGTGTTTTGTACATTGGATCTAAGATCAGATATTGCCTCTGACACACTGATACCAGGTTTTTGCTCTTGTTTTACAATATGTGAGATTTTACTCTAAAATTCAGTTCCTGACAACACATGGTTTTATATTAAGATCATAGATTTTGCTTAAAAGACATCTATGGGGAAAAATTTGAAAATATGTACCAAGCATGCCCTGAAGGAAAAAAGGAGAGACCAAAACTATTTTTTTTTCAAAAGAATTCTTTTGAGTTCCTGTGAAAATTCAGTATCATTGTCTCTATGGCTGGCTTCTGACTTTTTTTTGTTTGCTGTCAGCAAAACTGCATGTATGAATTAATGTGAAATAGAACTTGAACATCACAAATAACAAACCTGCTCTGCTTACTTTCAGTCATCAAGGATAGAAGCTGATACTTTCTAATACAGTTTCCTTAGCTGCTGCACAAAACTATGTTGCTTGGTTCTGTCCTGCTGTGTGACTCCTCTAACCTTGATGGGTTTACGTGATATGTAAAAATGGATTTATGAAGCAAAAGAAGAAAAAGAGCAACTTGGCAGACATCTGAGCAATAAGCAATGCTTTACTTGGGACCTTAGTAAGTTAAAAAGAATCTATATTATCTTTTCTGGCTGCTACAGAAAAACTTGAAAAAATAGAGCACAGAGCTCACCTGTGGATGGAAGTGATGTCATTTTAAAGCTATATTTGCACCTTCCATATTTTGGGGTCTGCCAGAGAAGCAGAGACAAGCCAGCACAATTTGTAAAGCCCTAGGGCCCCATCTGAATTATAGTGGCTTCCTCTGGTTGCTCTGTAAGAATTAGCATCATCCAAATCTCTGCAACATTGCAAAGAGGTATCAACTGTCTTCTGCAATGCCTGTTCCGATGGACCCCACAGTGGTCAGAAACAGGGTGAAGTAGAGCTACATCCCACCACATCAACATTGTTACCCAGGACTCAGAGAAGTCATTATTTCATAACAGATTTTTTGTGGAGCTAGAAAGACCTTGTGAATGTTCACTTTTTCAAGAGCTAATGTTCCTACCACTCCCAAAATATCGTTCACTCCTTTCATGGTGATGGAAGAGATTGTATAGGTTTACCTTCAGAAACTGTGTTGCCATAAGTAGCCCCCTAAGAAAAAAACAGATTCTGGGTTCTAAGGACTGCTACTCCTATTTAAATATTTAAAGCCTTTTAAGAGTTTCAGTAAGAATTTAGTGAGCTAGAAAATGCTATCTATTGTAACTACATCACACACAGAGCCTCGTCGTTTCCCTCTTCTGCAACATTTTCCCAACCAGGGTTGCAAGGACTTCAGCAGTAAAGCCCACTGGTTTTCAACAGGCTGGCGAAAGCACCTAGTGCCAGGCTTTGATTGTTCTCACTTATATAATAGCTGTTCTCCACTTCCCTGCCAGCAGCGCTGATACTACTGCACTGCCAGATACTACTGGCCAGTTAGGTTTGAACCTCTCCATACCAGTAGATGCAATCTACCAATCAGGATGGCAGTATGGCACACGCTGATGTGTCCATAACAATGTAGGTTTTGAACAAAGACCACCTTATTCCTTATATATAGATCCTAATCAAAGCAACGGGTGATTTACTCTAACAAGCTGCTATAAAATACCAATCTAATTAAGCTGAAGCAGGAAGATATTTTCTAAACTTATTAGACTTGTTTACCAGTTTAAGTATGGGGAAAAAAACAAAGTCAGTTTGAAGGCATCTTCTGCAGTTGGGAGTTCTGCCAACCATGCCATTGGTGAATATGTTCCAGCTGTCTATCATTTTGATAAAAAGAATGCCCAGAATGCAAACGGACTGGAAAACTTTATTTTGTGTGCTATGAACATTGCTGAGCTGAGGTTGATATCTAGTTTTCCTTGGAGTTTATTTTAAAGATATCCTTTTTCTTTTTAGAAAATTCACTATTAGACCTCATATCTATTAATTATCAACTCAGCTAGTATCTTAGATATGCAGAAGTGCAATCTTTATTCACTAAACTGTCAGGGTACTAGTTTTGCAACATAGTATGGGGTATGCAAAAAGAACAGTAACAGAACCCCTTGTTTTCCTTTCCTCAGCACTGCTTGAAGAGTAAACATCCTGACAATCTTTGGAAGAAATACAAAAGCAATGATGCAATATGTCAGAAACTCCAGTCTGCCCATCCAGCAGTGACAAAACAGCCAGGTTCTGGATCCTGGAGAGTACCATTCCATTGTGGCTGTGCTGGAAGGATCACCTAAGAGCAAGTGTCAGATCTGTGGGAAAAGCAAAATCAGCCAGTAGTTATATGGAGAGAATACAGCACACTGAAACATGGTGAAACATTGTAACTATTAAATAAATGGCATGTGCAATTTATTTTAAAATTTAATCTGTAAGAGGAGTGTTCAGCTGTACTAATTTCTCTCAAAGCTTTGGATTTAAGAGTATGTGTTTAACATTAAGTCAGATTTTCCAATGCCAAAAGCAAAAAGTAACATCGCTTCCAGATGTAGATTTTAGTAGATCATGTTTTGAATAATTAAGGGCTGTCAGATCTGAGCGGGCTAGTAATTGAAGCTGTATAGAATACAATTTATTGCCAAATAATACCAGACCTTCACTGAAAAGCAGAAATCACATCTCTCTAACACAGGCTTTTTATTCTGTGAATAAGCTTGGAGGTATGGATTGAAAACATCAGATTTTCCTTCCAAATGGAAAAGTTAAAACAAACAAAAAGCAGTTCCAGGGAACATCCTTTATATGTGCTGTATTATTTTTCTCCCTACGTTCCTGTATTTGCTTGTTATTTTCTGTTTTTGTATTCTTCCTAACCTACTCTTCATAGTCAGAGGAGACAGACCTGAACATCAGCTGTTTCTATTCAGCTCATTGCTGCTCAAAATAGGTTACAGTTGACTATAAACTGAACCATCAGAAATAGGATCTCAATCCTTTGAAATGTCAGCAGATCAAGTTCACTGCATAAGCAGGAGCCGAATTTTCAGTCCAGAAGGCTGCATCATTGTCAAAAGCTCAAGATTATTTAGGTGAGCTGATTTACTAACATGGCAACTAACAAGATCTGTGCTCCAAAGTTTGATTTATACTTTGGATTCATCTTGTCAGACCAACTGTAAATAATATCTGCTAAGAGCAACATTTCAAATGGTCCATTTTCAGTCTGCTCAGGTTGCTCATAAGCCTTGTAAGGCTACAAGGCGTCTCAAACATCAGACCTAAATTCTGCATTGTCCTGGTCTACCGTGTAGGAAAGCAAAAAAAGATACCTGCAAATGGGATGCAGGTGGCCGGCAATAATCTGCAAAGGCTAAGCACGTAAACCAGCTTAGGGTATCTCTGCTCACCTGCTCCATGAGTATCTAACACTGATATTGTGACTTCACTGAAGCCAATGGCAATTGTCTTTGGTTTTACCTTAGGGTAGAATAAAATGCAGATAACTTTCTGAGGTGACTTGGGCAACTTTGTCCCACCAGTGCTGAAGCTAAATCAGAGAGCAGAGAAATGCAAAAAAAGAGGCCTTTCTTTCCAAATCCTGTCAGACAGCTTCACAAAGTTATTCTTTCACACGTTCACACGCCTTTACTCTTTTATTGTTGACTAAATCTGAATATCACAATGAAAAAACCCAAAGAAGTGTCGAGATGAAGAATCTTTTGGTTTTTCCTTTCATATTCTAACTTTAAAAGTTGTTGTGAATGTTAATGAATTAATAAAATAGAAACATGAGAGAAGACAGTGCATTTTCAGTAAGGTTTGAAAGTACAAGTAACAGTTCAGGTACATAACATGAACTTAAATTAATGATCTGCAGACAGCTTCCCACAGGGAAATCAGTGCTATATATAACAAAGACAGTTTGCTACATTTTTTTCTGTCTTCAGCATGCATGAATAGGTAGAGGTTCAGGGCACAAACAGAAAACGTAACAAGGGCAGACAAAGCTCTGCAAATGGCTGCATCAGAAGGCTGCATGTCACAGGACCATGTGTCCCGTTTTCTTTCAGTTCCAGTGGCAGAATGGGTTAAGCACAGGGTGTGTCTACGCTGCATTTTCACACCTGTACTGGACTCAAGCTCCCATAAAGACAGGTCATGTTTCTCCAGATGTGTAGCTTCATTTCAGCAGCAGGCAAAGACAGGTCCTGTATGCAGCTGCCACATGCTGCCGAGTTGCAGCAACCCAAAACAGGAGGATCTGTGTCCCCCCTGAAGTCCGTTCCCATGTAATCAAAAGCAGAGCTGGGGCTCAGCATCCTGGCATCCGCTCTGCAGCACTCCCAGACGCCAAAACAGCTTCCCTAGCAAACCTCAAATCCTCAGTACAAAGGAGTCATTGAGAAGCAAACCATTTTAATCTGTGGGCTAGAGAGACGATCTGCAGCTGAGCTGACAGTTCTTGCTCTTTAGTATTGATCGGATGGTCATTTGTTATAATGATGGTAAGAACAGTCAAGTGGATGCTGCAAATACCACCATTTTGATTTATGAATGTGGAAACCTCTTTGTCTGCATGCTACAGAAAAATGCAAATCTTCACAGCCTTTGTTCAAAAAACAGAGAGGTGTCCAGGTAGATTTTGGGGGAATATTTTTCCATTTGCTTTTTGTGTTGTGAAAACAGAGTATTTCACAGACCCATGGCACATTTGTGAAGGCTAATAATGTGGTGATAAATGTCTACCCCAGATGTCTACCTGTGGAAGATAGTGGCTATATAGTCCATAATCCAGGATAACTCAGCAAGATTGCTAACTTACTCTGTCAACAGGGAATGTTTATCCTGCACATGCAGGATCAGTTTTACCTCAAGCAGTTTGGCACAGAAGAGTTGATAAATTCACAGCATGTATTCAAAAACTGTTTCAGCAAAACATTTCCACTTTTATTCTGGGGATGCTCAGATGTGGCTAAATAAATCTCCACAAAGTGGGAGAGGAGACAGAGCCATGAAGTACACATTAAAGAGAAATCATAGCTGAATCATGCATGATCTTTCAGCTCTATCAAATATCAAGGGCTTGCTCATTGTGCAGTGGGAGGAGTGTCCGGTACACAGGCAAAATGAATGTGGTTGTAAGACGAACAAAGTCTGGGCAATAGTAATGGTAATGACTATAACTAATAAAATGAGACAGTACAAACACAAGTAAGCAAAGTAGCATGATGTTGCTCAGAGAAGCTTCAAAACAGTCCAAGGAGGATACAAAGACCTGTGTAGCATAAAGGAGGTAAAAGTACCATTTCATCATGCCAAACCAAGAAAATTACCCCCAAAAAATTGAATGTGCAGCTCTGATGCAATTAAGAGAGACAGTGAAGACAATTTGAGTACACGATGACTGTGGTGGGAGCATCACAATGTAATTGCAATGTACTTTTTTTTTGCCACAATGTACCATTACACCACTTCTGTTCCTCTGGAACGAATATATTTATTTGAATTGATGAACATAGATTCCCAAATCCTTTTGTTTCATGCCAAAACCTGCATGCCATCTCCTGTTGTAGTGTCAAGGAGCTGCAGTTGTAGATAGCTATGGCTGTAGCAGTGTTTATTTTCAGAGTAATTTAATATCTGAGCCCACAAAATCACAAATTTTCTCAGTTTGTTCACTTATCTTAACTGGCCCAGGGACACATATGGGAGATGTCCTGCAAGGATGCATAGGTTTTCTTCCTTAAATGCAGGTCCCTTGTGTGTAACAAAACTATCTTTTTTTTAGATGCCTGATGCCAAACCTCCCCAGCAAAGGGGGAAGCTGATTTTTCCCTTTTATTATTTAAATGCTTCACCTATCATTTTCATCATGTGTAAAGTTAAGACGATATTTGTCTTCTTCCCAAAGAAACCAGTTCACTGGTTTCATCTAAGAGATTCCCCAGATTAAAGTGAAAATGTAGAAGTGTACCATTATTTTTATTTCACCACTATCAAGAAACTACATGCAGTCATAAGACAGATACTGAAGTAAGGAAGAGGAAATATACTTTTCTCTGCCTTTTTTTTTTTCAGTGATATATGTTCTATAACTAGTCCTGTCTCTGCTAGACACATAGCAGTGTGCCTGCCACCACTGTCCTGTGATATGTTACACCACTAGTGAAGTAGTTGAAAATACCTTTTTTCTCAATGTATTTTCAAATGGAAAAATTTTCACCTCTCTTATAGCAACTTTCCAAAGATTGTTTTTGTTCCTGTTGGGGGAAATAAAAAAAAAAAAAAAATGAGAAAGCTGACAACCGTCCATCTAAATTTTTTGAAAAGACAAATTTTTAGCTTTTGAATAAACATGTTTAAACTCTCCCAAACTATTTCTGCCAAAGCTCTTTTTTCTGTGAACTTGCAAATTTTTTCTTAAAAAGGATTTTCTCTTATGAGGGCTTTTTAAATAAATTAAAATACAAATTAGACAAAAGTGTTTAACCTGCTTTGCTGACCACATATCTGCTACTACCAAAATCAGTGGTATGTGTTTGTAATGTTCCTTGCTATTTTTCATTATATCTATATATGCTTTCCAAATTTCAATTTCTGTAGATAAATGGTAGATCTTTCTAAACTTTTTGTACATAAAATTATGGGAAAAAATAAAATATAAGGAATGAGGAAGTCTCAAGGTGCCTATTTCAGCCATTCCCAGAAAGAAATGACAGTAAAATAGGGATCTCCAGCAGAATATAAACATGAATAAACAGAAACAACTTATTTCCATGGAAACAACTCACCTAAAACCTGGACAAAGGAAGCACATGAGAGCCTGCCTGACTATACGTCATCTTTAACATGAAGTCAATGAGGTGAAGCATCCACTGATGGGATGTGTCTGGCTCCCCAGAGCAGGACCACTGTGGTCCTCAGCCAAAGGCAAGCCTCAGCACATGTCCCAAGTGTGCAGAGGCAGGAAGATATCTCCATCCCAGTATCCTAGGCCCATGGAGGGTAGGAATTAGTTTGCTGTTGTAAATGAGATGAAGGCACTAGGACTACGCCCTTACACAAGGGAGGCAGGCCTGCCCTGTGAGTGATCTGATGAAAACGAGCTCAGAGCTGGCCAAATATGTCTTTGAGAATAATATTTTACATACATGTTGCAATTTTTTTCTTTTTTTCTTTTTTTTTTTTTATATATATAACAAAAGCATTTGGAGTGAATATAAGCTGTTCTCTGCATGCATGGGCAGGCTGGATGTTCACATTTTCTGAGGTACATGCCGAATGAGCCATATTCTTCCTTTATTCACTGTTTAATAAAAAGCACATAAAGAGCCATATTGCTCCACTTGGACTCCTGCAATGATTGAAAAATGAGGTTAAGCAAGCATGAGGTGAGCTCTGTGATGAATTAGAGGTTGCTACAGACCCAGAAATCTAAGAAGGCCCTGCAGATTTCTCTCCAGAGCCACTAAAACGCAAGCCTGCAGTCATCCCATTCTAAGGTAACAGGACGTGAGAAACCTCCTTCTCTTTAAAAGCAGAAAATACTAGAAATGCCAAAAACCTAGCCTCAAGATCACGGATTGCAGATTCAAGCAGGAACACAGTCACTCCCTGTATTCTCCTGGTGGATTACTGTAATTGCCAAGTGCAGGGGGCTTTAATACCTTGCCATGGCCTTTGTGATAAAGACTTTTTTTTTTCCCGCAGTTCTGTGCTGGATGTACTAGAATATGACTTAATCTTTGTGAGATTAATTCTGGATCATTTTGCTCTTGATTACGTAATTTGTCAAGGTGTACTTTTGTGTACAAATATTTCCAAAATACTTAAGGAAAAGAAGGCTCTCGGTACAGCTTCTCATACCACAGAGCTCAGCAGCTAAATTCCCAACATATTCACTGATTTTGTATCAGCTGAAGATGACAAAAAAGTGGTACTTCCCGCTTTTGTGTTCAGTTTGAAGTGCCCAAAATGGTCACTTTGCAGATGACTGATTTTCAATGGCCAAGCTGCAGGTGACATCTGCATGGTAGAATAGGATGGAAGGGATGCTTCCTGCGGGGAGGTGCTCTGGGAAGGACACCTTGTAGATTGTGGAATCCTCTGCATGTGACCACTTGACGCTACTTGGATTTTGTTGTTCTTAATGATTTCTTGGGCATCCACGACCCTGATTAGGTATATGTACATTTTTGAGCACTGCATCCTTTTCTCATATCAGGGAAGGCCAGAAAGACATATGAACTGGTCCCATCTACTTTCCAAAATGTGACAACGCCTGGCAGTGCTAGGACTCAGAAAAGGATGGAGAATCAGTACATTTAGAGGTCATTTCCCTAGCTTATTCCAGGCTTTCACACATACTCTGACCAAGCAAGCTGCAATGGAAATTAAATACTAAAAGATAGCATACTTTACTTTCATAGATTTCCAAGAACTTTACACAAACAGATAAGCATTATCTCCATTTGACCAAGAATGTGGCACTGCTGCACTCAGAGTCTAAATGGTCAATCCACTTAGCATCAGTAGCTATTATTACTATTTGTTTTCATATTGTGTCACCGTCACTAGAGACCCATTCCTGGGTCAGCTCCCTAGTCACTGCACAGTTACAAAACTAAATGACAGTTCATGCACAAACAAGCTCATAAGCCAAGTAACAACATGTTTTAACAGAAAATGTATTCAGAAAAGCTTTCTGTTGTTTCTGGTTAGCCAGGAAATGAGGCTTTTTTCCCTCTGTCAAAGGCCCGGTAGGAGTCATCCTTCATTTGGACACATCCATAACAAACAGCTCTCCCTAAGACTGACCACAGACAATACAGCAAAAAAATGAAACTGGCTGCTGCATTGAAAGCTATTCTAGGGTGCAGGAAAGCAGAGGCACGGCATCAGCTTACCATGCTTCTCACCACTGGGGATGCCCGAGATGGCCTTTTGATCTCTAAACATTGAGCTGTCTCAGGCTCACCTCTGCTTTCACCTGTCCAGCCATAATCAGAACAGGGCAGGGAAAAGCAAAAGGAAAGTTACCTCCAGTGACTGCAAACAGCACTGCATTGTTTTTTCTAGAAGTTAGCAGTAAAACTCTTAGTATCACTAGATATGCATATAAGTGCAGGCTGAGTGATATCTCGACATATGTGTGGATTGTGCCAAAAAGAGAGACAAAAAAGAAATCCCAGGTGGCCTTGAAATTACAGAGTATGTGCTGGTGGAAGCTTTTAAATTCCTGTGCAAAATACTTCACATCCTGAACAAAATCATGTCTAAAAATAGGCCCATACAAGATGTGTGATGGCACTGC
Source organism: Rhinoptilus africanus (assembly GCA_013400135.1). Classification (NCBI taxonomy): domain Eukaryota; kingdom Metazoa; phylum Chordata; class Aves; order Charadriiformes; family Glareolidae; genus Rhinoptilus; species Rhinoptilus africanus. The sequence goes on along the minus strand of VXBO01003076.1, from coordinate 297,702 downwards.
TCTATGTGAGTTCAAGTGCATTTGACAAACACGAGAATCACCAAGCAAACTATAGGTGTCATGCAAGATGCTCACGATCATTTAGTTTTTGTGACTGATCCAAGTTCAATTCTTACCCTGGAAGAGAAAACATTGATAGATCTCAGAGCAAAGCAACTGTTTCAATACAGTAAATTGAATTCAAACATGAAAATAAGATGGAAGACCTATTTTCCAGAGCTGTAGGCACACCTAATTAGAGCTCTCAGCTGCAGACCCCAGAGAATCTAAATGAATGGGAAATGATATATTACTAGAGGAAGTAAAATAATCTGAGCAGGAAGACAGGGCATAATTTAGTTCTAACAGATTGCTTAAAGATACGTAAAGATTATACAAATAGTCGAATGATCTGAAATTCCACCAGTGCAACCAGAAATCTATAAGCACACTGCTGTATTCTCAGGCACTATAAAATCACAGTGCTAAGTAATGACTTCTCATATGTAAGCCAGTTTGCACAATTGTTTTAAAGTGCTTGTGACCGTACTTTGCTGTGGTATGACAAGCTTGGGGTGTCTGGCAGATAAGAGCTGCAGACCTCCATGCAACCAACCAGCGCAATGAAATTATTTCAGGTTTTGCATGGACATTATTTTTGCCCACAGCTTATTAAGAGCACTATAAAATAGTAAGAAGCTATCAAGAGTAGAACTATACTTACAGTTGTGACATAGCTCTCTTGCAGGTGACTTTGCTATAGGACTGAAAACTGGTTCTTGTGGATGCCAATGGGGGCTATTCTTGACTGAAAGTGTTCATAAAACACTGGGCAAAAGAGACAAGGAAAATATGAATACCCTGTTGACATTGGGGATATTCACATTAATGGCAAATAAGTCCACATACCTAAACAGCAAAGTTGGGCATCAGCCACAGGTAATCAGTGTGGGTGCCAGAAGGAGGATGGCCATGTTGGTACGGCACCCAAACTGGTTTCCTTCGGACAGTGCTACCAGACTGACCCTGACCAGCTCAAGGGCCTCTTTATGATGCTACATTGGGCAATTCAGACATTGCCTAAACAGTTTGACAAGTATCCTGCTCATCTTTATCCTCCTGTCCTTTTCAAGTCTGCCATTTCCAGCCTTGCAGCAGTAACAGCTGAACATGTGGGGTGTTTTCAACCAATCATGGCAGAAGTGCAAAAGAGATATGAAAATGGTTTTTGTTTTTCACACAGACAGTAAAGCAACACCCTAAGTGTCTTTGCTGAGGGCCACAACATGAATTCAGCCTCATGATTATGCACTGCAGGTCCAGGGCTTTGTGTTTCACTGAACACAGAATGACTTATGCATTACCCTGCCAAAATTCATAACACTGCTGTAGGAGAGGTACCTATGATGGCTGGCTTGTGAGACTTCTCCATCCTACCTCTCCGAACATTTTAGATATGCAGTAAAGGCAGCCAACAGCTATCAGCTGTGACAGTGTTGATAATGCTATAAGTTGCAGGTAGAAATGCAAATGGCTTACCTGTAATTAATCTGAAATAAAAGTCTGATGAGAAAAACATGGGATAGACACTGATTTCTCCTGACAAACAGCTAGCACTCAAAGTGGATGGAGCGCTGTCACACAAATAATTAAGAGGAAAGATATTTGCAATAGAAGGAAGAGGAAAGTAAGTAGATGGAGCTTTAGCCCATTTTAGAGGGATGACCTAAATAAAAAGAAAAAAAGGAAGGTAAATTAAGCTGAAGCAAAAGTCTAAGGGAGAAATGCTGACGCTGATCTATAATTAATAGACTAATACCTTTTAAAGCCAAGAGAGATCAAATAATCATCTAATGGAATGTCCTGCATTAGAGCTGTGAGGAGGACAGGATTTTGAGATTTTTGACATTCATCTTTTTTCCAGTTAAGACCTAAAACTGACTATTTGAAAATTCTTTATGAGAGAAAATGCTGTAAAGGTTTGTCTGAACTCAAGAAAACGGATGAAGAATATATAAAATAATATAATAGTGGAAATTTGGTTTGATTCACTGATTTTATTTGCAAAAAAATAAAAAGATAGTATCATAGAAGGTAGTATTAAATACTTTTCAGAATGAAAAGCTGACATTTGTCTTTGAAAACATTAAAATGATAAAATTCAGAATTATGATTTTTTTTTTTTTCCCTGTTAGAGAACATATGTGAAATCAGCTTATTTGCAGAGTACTTTGATTCTTATGAGAATACATTTTCCCATGCAGAAAGGTGTTACTCAAATTCTTCTTGACCCATCTTTATCCCACATAGGTCAGGCTACACAATCCTGCCCAAAGCAGGATTTTAAAAAGCCAGGGCAGAAAAGCATCAAGGAATAAAGAATTTACCATATTCTCAACATAACACTAAAAGATTATGAACCAAGTGCTTAGGAAGCACTCCAAGGGACCAAATGTAAAATTGTACCCAACTTCTGCAGGATTTTAAGAAGAAAAAAGACCTTGTAGTCAAGGTCTCATGCAGAAAGAGGCAGGCCTTGTCGCAAGAAAAGCACATGGTGATTTCTCCTAAGTGTTTGAGAAGATGGTAGACCACAGTCAGGGCTTCCAGTGGAAACAGGTCAGGTTAAGAAAGCTAAAGCCCAGAGAGTTAAATCTGGCTAGGAATGCCAAGGGAAACAAGAAAGTCTTCTATAGGTATGTCAGTGACAAAAGGAAGACTAGGGTAAGCGTGGGCCCACTCAGGAAGGAAATGGGGCACCTGGTCACCTATGACATAGGAGAAGGTTGAGGTATTCAACAACTTTTTTGCCTCAGTCTTCACCAGCAAGGGCTCTAACCACATTGGTCTAAGTTGCAGAAAGCAAAAGCAGGGACTGGGAGAATGTGATACAGCACACTATAGAAGACAGGGTTCAAGACTAGCTGAGAAACCCGAAGGTGCACGTGTCCTTGGAACCTGATGACAGTCATCCATGGGTCCTAAGGGAACTGGTGGATGAAGGTACCCAGCCACTATCCATCATATTTGAAAAGTCATGGCAGTCTGGTGAAAGTTCTCACTGAATGGAAAAGGGGTAACATAATGTCCATTTTTTAAAAAGGGAAAAAAGGAAGATCTGTGGAACTACAGGCCGGTCAGTCTCACTTCTGTGACAAGCAAGAACATGGAGGACATCCTCCTGGAAACTATGCTAAGGCACATGGAAATTAAGGAGGTGATCGGTGACAGCCAACATGGCTTCACTAAAGGAAAATCATGCCTGACAAATTTGGTGGCCTTCTACAATGGTGTTACAGCGTTGGTGGATGAGAACAGATCAAGAGATGTCATTTCATTTACCTGAACTTGTGCAAAGCATTTGACACTGTCCCACATGACATCCTTGTCTCTAAATTGGAAAGATATGGATTCAACAGTTGGACCACTCAGTCGATAAGCAACTGGCTGGATGGAGGCACTCAAAGGGTTGTGGTCAACAACTTAATGTCCAAGTGGTGAACAGTGATGAGTGGTGTTCCTCAGGGTCTGTTAGTGGGACTGGACTATTTAAAATGTTTGTTGGCAATATGGATGTTGGGATTGAGTGCACTCCCAGCAAGTTTGCTGACAAACCAAGCTGTGTGGAGCAGTGGGCACACTGGACAGGCTTGAGAGGTGGGCCTGTGCGAAAAACATGAAGTTCAACCAGGCCAAGTGTAAGGTCCCTCACCTGGGTCATGGCAATCCCAAGCACAAATACATGTTGGGCAGAGAATGGCTTGAGTGCAGCCCTGAGGAGAAGGACTTGGGGGTGCTGGTGGATGAGAAGCTCAACATGAGCTGGCAATGTGTGCTCACAGCCCAGAAAGCCAACTGTATCCTGGGCTGCATCAAAAGAAGCATGGCCAGCAGGTCAAGGGAGGTGATTCTACCCCTCTACTCTGCTCTGATGACCCCCCATTTGGAGTATTGTATCCAGCTGTGGGGCTCCAGACATAAGAAGGGCATGGACCTGTTGGAGTGGGTCCAGCGGAGGGCCACGAAGATGATCATGGGGCTGGATCACCTCTGCTATGAGGACAGGCTGAGAGAGTAGGGGTTGTTCATCCTGGAGAAGAGAGGGCTCCAAGCAGGCCTTATAGCAACTTTCCAGTATTTGAAGGGCTCTTACAAGAAAGCTGGAGAGGGACTTTTTACAAGGACAAGTAGTGATAAGACGAGGGGTAATGGATTAAAGTGGAAGAGGGTAGATTTAGATTATATATTAGGAAGAAATTTTTTACTATGAGGGTGGTGAGGCACTGGAACTGGTTGCCCAGGCAAGCTGTCAATGCCCCATCCTGGAAGTGTTCAAGGCCAGGCTGGATGGGGCTTTGAGCCGCCTGGTCTAGTGAGAGGTGTTCCTGCCCATGGCAGGGGGCTTGGTACTAGATGATCTTTAAGATCCCTTCCAACCTAAGCCATTCTATGGTTCTGTGAAATGGTTTTGCTAATGCCTGGGCTGTGCACTGTATTGTTTTCAAGATTATGCCATGATAAGTCATAGAATATAGCCTCAGCATGGTCCAGAATTACTGGAGGGTGTGGGTTTCGTTTGCCTTTTTTTTTTTCCCCGCTCTGTCAAAGACTGGCAGCAACAACCCATCCACAAATTTGTGGAGGTGACTGATGGATGTGAGTGCTGTTGAATCCCTAGAGAAAGCTGAAGCAGGGGTCAGGAATCACAACACTGAATATCAGGTCATCTATGGGCCCATTGTGTGAACAGGGCACCTCAGGAAGAGGCATTCACAGCAGCAAAGCTTCAATAAGCTAACAAACAAGGAGCACCCACACTGGTATTTACTGCACTACACAGGAGAGTAAGTAAGCAGTTTTTAACTCCTAATCCTTGGATATGCAAAATATGACATTTACACATTGGAGAACTTAGAGTGAAGGATTGTCTGGAGTTTCTCTGTTTTTGACCCATTCTATAATTAACTGCAATATAAAACGTGTTCCAAAATAATTGCAATCAGGTTAGAAAATGTCAGTTGCTCACTTGTGCATCCTAAGAAGTGTCTGGGTTGTGCTTTTAAACCTGCATGAAAAGAAACTCAGCTAGAACCTTTTGCAATTCAAAATATTTAGTTGAATGACAAGAGAACCAATCCTTGGTTTATTATTAGACATGATAAAAGATTTCTGAACATACTGGATGTTCATATTTTTCTTCTGCTCTTTTAATGCAGTGCTACTCTGAAAAATGACTTTGTCAAAAATGTAGCTGAAGCTTTTAAAGTGAGAAGTGGTTGTGGAGATGCAACACAAAATGCCTTGAAGAGGTCTAATGCTTGGAGATGTGTGTTCTGCTCTTTCTCATTTCCACACCCTTCAAGTACAGCATCAAGTCTGATGTCCAAAAATTGAGGGGCTCAGAATCATTAGTCTCCCCTGAAAATCTGAGCCAGCTTCTCCTTGCTTGGTGTATCTGTCCTTGGTGGATAATCAATTAAAAACAAAGGCTTATTTCAGACCCTGAAATAAGTTTTACTGGTCTCATTAGCTCCAGAGCCTCAACAAAGCAGTGGAAGAGTGGAGCGAGTGAACTGGCTTTTTGGGTATGCATGATCTCTTAAGCACAGTGAAAAATAGATGAACCACTGCTGTTGGCTGTGGAGGCTCCTGGTCCTGCCTTTAGCATCAACCAATACAGCACCTATCCCACATCACTAGCAGAATTGCTAAACTCCTGGAGGTTACCTCAGTGGAAATTTGCTGACAATGGCAATTATTTGCTTCAGAACCCAAAGGCCAAACTGAAACCACATGGCCAGCAGCTCATAAAGAGATATGGATGCCAACAGCCTCCCCTCCCAGCTCTGAAAGTCAGGGCAAAGAAGCTAAAAAGTGCAACTGTTCAGCAAAGCAGGGGATATCCCTGAATTTAGGTGGAGGGAACCAGCATCCTAGGACATGCCAGGAACCTCATTCACAAGGCAATTAAAAGCAGTCCATGAGACTTGCTGGAAATTCATTACTCATGATGATGTATGAAAAGGAACAAACAACTGATTCACCAGGAACAGACTGCTAGCAAGGCATGCAGCTAAGGAAAAGGAACTCTTTCACTTGTAAAGGGAACACTTTTGATGCAGAATTAGTAAGATACAATAAACATAGAACTCCAAAATGATATTTTGTCAGACAATTTTCAGAACTGAATCACATGCTAAGTGGCATGCTTAAGCAGATGCTGGGCAAAATCAAATTAGGGCTGGATTAAAATGGAGTTTACAAATTATTTTAGTGGTTCTTATTGATTAGTAAATGTTATTTCATAGGGCAATATTGTATATAATCAAAATGCAGTCATAAAGATAAGGATATTACTGAGAAACGGTCTTTTATGTTTACAGTAATTAGTGAAGAAGACTAAAAAGAGTAAAACTAAGCATCTTTTCCCAGGCATGGGATACTGCTTTCCCTTTATTTTAAGTTAGCAAAAGTAAGATAATTTATTCAAAACACCAACAGCTGTACTGCTCTCCCTTCTCTGTGTATATTTCTGTTGATGTAACTGTGCAATTTCATGCTACTATCTTCAATATTTTTCTGATTTCGTTTTAGTAAAGAGGTGATAAATTCTGTTTCATCACATCTTGTACTGAACAGTCATGTGCTGGATGTATTTGGCTTAATGTTATTAATTTTAAATAATTAACACTTCATATCTGGAAGATTTCCCAGGTTACAAATCCACTTAATAGATGTCTCAGCAAATGCAGCTCTGTTTCACAGGGACAGTATCGCATAGGATGGATCCCTGTGCAAACCCTTTCTCTGTGTGTGCTCACATATCCAGAATTTCAGCTGTCATTTCAAAGATCATATTTACCCACTGAGGAGGAGAAGATATGTCCTCTGATGAGGGAATCCCAGGAATTGACCCAGTATGGGAATAATGGTGGGAAAAACACAGTCAGGGGTACAAGTTATTAGGTTCAAACAAGGGAAAAGAAATGGTTCAAAGTGGCCTGAGAAACATGGTCCACTGTCCATTGGGAGAACAGCGTTTTTTGCAGATTGGTCACAGAGCAAAACTGCTGGTAAAAATGAATTCTGAACTTTCAGAAATTGTTCATCTAGATGAGTTCTACTCCCTTCCTTCAAGTATTGTGAAAACACCTCATTCAGTAAGATAAAAATGTTTCATTTTGATAATAGCTAAACTACATCATTTATTATCAAAATTATATGCTGGATACATGTAATAAAGGAAGTGTGTAAATTCAATATTATCATGCATATTTTATTATGCCATGCAAGTTTAAATGAACAGAACTGGAAAAGTAGAAACAAAATACATTCACATTATTGAAATGAAACATTCATGCCTTATCAAAACAAAACAAGAAAATAGAAATGGTTCATTTAAACATTTTCCTGTAAAAAAAAAAAATAAGCTGAAATTGACATCCTCCCTGAAATGTTTTGATTTTAAAAACACTTCCTTCTTTGCTGGGAAAAAGTGTTCTGAAAAAAAATGTCTACCTGCTCTCATTGCCATATACATGCAATGGAGCATTGATTAGAGTTTTTTCTAAAATGGAGATCAGTCCTGGGGGATGTGACTTGTTCCAAGCGTCTCTACTCCAGTTTGGACATGCAGGCTAAGGAGCTAGCAGTGTCCTTGTGAGAAGTGATTCGCAAAATGGTACACCTGGACTGGTCAGGCTGTGCACCCAGCAGGTGCTTTGCAAATAGTACAAGAAAGGATCTGAGTGTAATGCAATAGCAAATTAAAATGACTGCAGGTGAAAGTGTTTTAGCTGCTCTGAAACTACCTGACACTAGTGAGCAGAATATTTTAACATCCACTCAAAAATACATTGCTTTCAAGTTATGGAAAGGCTGGGAGACTGATTCAAAGCCCTTGGCCTGTTAGTTTCCATTTCCTGACTCTAAAGTACTTTGCACCCTAAGAAAACATGATAAAAACATGCACGTTTTTATGTGATACGTGTTCAACCTGTTGCTCCCTTGAAACTAGTCTTCCCCTGTCACATCTTACCAGCCCAGATTCCCATCCCCTTAGCCTGTTAACACCATATAATAACTATACCTGCTCAAACATGAAGGTTGATGTCTGAAAGAAAAGATCACTCTGTTTCCCCCAACAATAAATTTCTCTCCAAATTCATCCAAAGGAACAAATTTGACTGAATAAAAACAAGCAGGAGTGCTCTTTGTACAATCTCCATAAATAAGTTTATTTCACGTCACTTAGTGCACTTCAGGAAAAGGAAAGATGAATTCCTATCCCTTTGAGGCGGCTTGTAGCTATAATTAAGAGGATATTATTGCTTTACATTCTTTAAAGTGTGCTGATAAGAGCACACGAAGAACTGTTTCAAAACTTGATTCCACCACTGGCCTTGTTTTCCACACTAAAACCAGCCACCAAACAAAACCTGGTGAAAGCGAATTTTACATAACTTTTTTACTGTTCTTCCCAGCAGGAAATGCAATGGGAGGGAGGAGCAGAGGAGAAGTAGGCAGAATTTTAAATGTATTTTTGTGCAATTGAAGTTTTCCTTTTGGTGGATTGTTTATTGGTTTGTTTGTTGGGGGTTTATTTCAGTTCAAGATCTTTCTCATTTTAGTAACAATGGCTTACATTTGTACTACACTCTCAGTAGGGGCCATCTGGGTTCATTGCTTGCTAATCCTCATCAGATTAATAGCACTGAAGTCTTCTTTGACCCCTCTTTTGTGTCCACTAGTGTGATCAGATCGTGAGCAGTTTGAGGCCAGGGCAGCACACCTCCTTGTAATCCTGTAGCACATAACATATGAAGACTTTACCCCCTGATGGAGGTTTCCAGACACATATCAGAGTATGATAAGTAATTTGCACAGCATTTGCCATCCAGATGGATGGCATTCTGCATGTTCTTATGCTTGAACACTAATTCTTTGCATGCATTTTTCTCAGACTTATCCGGAGAGTATACTGCAGCTTACCTATATTTTCCCTCTTTTTTTTTTTTTTTCTTTCCTAATGAAATGGTTTTTTGACCTTTAAACACTAATGAAGGCAGATGACAAAGTGTACAAAATGTTTGTCTTAATTGTTTCGGGTGATGTGGCTTCACTATGAAACTTCTTTCAGGAACTTAATTACTCCCCGTGCTGCATTTACAGCAAAGGGAAGTTATCAAATGAGACAATGAAGGGAGTTCAGTGGTTTTGATCTTATTTTCTGAATTCAGGCGATCTCACGCTCTCGCCATTTATTAATACAGATCATTTCCTCCCATTTCTCACAATTGAATTGAGTCGCTGTTTGCATGCTGATGGGGCAAGTAAGTGGGGAGTTGCATTCGTAGCCACCTGATAATGGATGAGAGCCATTCATTCAGAGGCAGGCAGTTCCTCTGGAGGCCCTGCGACTTGCCAGAATATATTACGTTTTTCCAAGATTATTGCACAGACAGTGATTAATATTGCATGCTCTAATGGCCTTTTCAAGGACTGAGAGCGGAGCTGGGGGGCACTAAGGGATAGCCTCAGAAGACTAATTTCTTATTTGCATGTTGTGATAGAAATGCATAATTGCAAACACCATTTTGTAACTTGCCAGTATAAAAAAGGGAAGTCACTGAGCAATTTGTAGCCAGAGGAAATATATCTTCAGTTGACAAAACCTGCAGAGCCCTGTTGAAATCAGTGGGGCTTCACTGGTTTGCATCAGCAAAGAATCTATCCCAGAAAGCTTACTAGGGAGGTGCAGCAGAGAACTACCATAGGTAAAGCAGTAGTTTTAGCAGGATGGGGAGATACAGACCTTAAATCAAGGCCAGCTTGTGGTGTGGACTCTATAGGAATATGCAGATGGAAGAAGAAAAAATTAGGTGCTCTCTGCTCTGCAGTAGCAAAGGAGCGTGCTGCACTTGTTCTGAGTGGGAGAGGTGAGGAAGAGCTGGTAGCTCTCTGCCATGGGCTGTAGAGAGTGGACAAAGGGCGTCAGTTGTTTTAGGGTGGCTTTGAAATGTGTTAAAGATGTGTCTAAGACTACATTGGCCTTTGTAGTCATCAAAGAGCTTTGCAAAACGCATAGCCGGCAGAATGTAGTGCTAGTGGAAAAGCTGTAGCAGTTGAGTGGTGTAGGTGTAAGAGAGGGCTGTTTAGATCATTTCTCAGCTCTTGCCTCTCTGGTGCAGATTGGATCATGTTTTCGCAGTGTGGCAAAGCAAAGCTTTGTGCTAATGCCCCCACATGACTGAACTGGCTTTGGATGGATGTCGGATGTGCTCTGTGTTCTATATGACTAAAACAGCAACATTTTTGTAGCATGTCTTCTACATTTCAGGCACAAGAACTTGAATCAAATTCAGATGTGAGCCTAAATAATGTGAGAAAATTTCTAAACTGAGTCACCTCTCCCTTCTTTAGCCTTTCCAGGAGCTGTACTCTGAGCACTTTTGGCTAGCTGTATATATCATGACTCAACATCTGAGGAGCACATCCAAACTGAAACTAATTCCCTGTCCTTCCACTCATGTGTCCTCCCAGCTGTGCTAGCCGCAGACAGGTTGTGCTGTTCCTGAGATGCACAAGTTTTTGATGCCCTCTTGTTTTGGCCTCTGATTTCTACATATACTTGGCTTTTGCTTCTTCCACTGCCTTAAATTTGTGTGCTGCTCCAAGCGACATTCCCTCTAGGATGATACTGCCAATGTTTTCTGAACTGTCAGAGGGAGAAGGGGTATGTATGTTTGCTATGATGGTGGTCACTTGGGTCTGTTACAAAGAAATACAAAGGCTTCATGCAGTGTTTATTATTCTTAAGAGATCAGCTAAAATTAAACTTAATATATACACCTGGGATGAATTATTTACTTACCAATTCCCTCATATACAGGTAGGGTCTGGTAACACCTAAACGTCTAAGCATCATCTTTTATGCTTCACCTGTGCTGCCAGCTCTGAGCTGAATGCAAGACCAGGGAAAGTAGCCCAACTCTCTCACTTCTTGGTCCTGGCTTCTCAGGTGTGAGCTGAAGAAAGGCTGAGTTCACTCTTGGCTATACAAGCAGAATCCTGATGGGACTTTTCTTTGTCCACTTTTGTGTTCGTTGCATGATAAGTGTATTTCTGCAGGGGTCTGCCTAAATATGATTCATATCCTCCCAGGCTTCATCAAAGCAGGTTGCCTAAAGAAAAAAAAAAGATGCTCAAATATTTTTGTCAAACATACGATAAGGTCACTATACTAGTGAGAAAATGTTCAGTGAGAGTTAGGTTTGGGTTTTTTTTAATTAAATCTTTTTTTTAAAGCTGTGAGTCCAATTTTGTCACCGAAATATCAGCCTGGAAATGCATATTTTTGTATTAGATGCTTAGTTTATTCACTTGTTTATTGTCCCAGAAAGGATGCTGAAAACTTAAGATGCTATCAAAAAGGCCTAGGGAAAACCTGGTTGTAGCATACAATGAGTTGTTGCGGTTTAACACCAGTCAGAAAGTAAACACCATGCAGCTGCTCACTCACTCTCCTGTTGGGATGGGGGGAGGAAGCAGAAAAGTAAAAGTGAGGGAACTCATGGGTTGAGATAAAGGCAATTTAATAGGATAAAAAAAAGCCACACACACAAGCAAAGCAA
>VXBO01003076.1:225871-285228 GCA_013400135.1 Rhinoptilus africanus | reverse complement strand
ACTTTAGCTTTCCTCCAGTCCTCAGGCACTTCTCCTGTTCTCCATGACCTTTTAAAGAGGATGAAAAGTGGCTTCCAAATAACTTCTGCCAGCTCCCACAGCACTTGTGGGTGTATCTTGTCAGGGCCCACAGCTTTGTGGGTGTCAAGTTTGCCTAAGTGATGTTTAACCTGATACTCCTCGATCAAGGAAGGGTCTTCCTTTCTCCAGTCTCTCTCTCTTTCTTGTGGGGTCTGGGATTCCTGAGGCCCTGCCTTAGCAGTAAAGACTGAAGCAAAGGCAGCATTCAGTAACTCCGCCTTCTCTGCATCCTTCATCACCAGGGCACCTACCTCATTCACCAGCAGGCCCACATTTTCCCTAGTCTTCCTTTTGCTACTGATTTACTTGAAGAAGATCTTCTTATTGTCCTTGACATCCCTTGCCAGGTTATTCCTAAATGGCCCCTAGCTTTCCTCGTTGCATCCCTGCATACTCTGAAAATGTTCCTATACCCCTATATGAGTCCCTTTTTCCACTTTCTGTAAACTTCCTTCTTCCGTCAGAGTTTTTCCAGAAGCTCCTTGCTCATGCATGCAGGTTTTCTGCATCCTTTGCCTGATTTCTTGCTCCTAGGAATGTACTGATCTTGAGCCTGGAGGAAGTGGTGCTTGCACTTCCCTTCCTTCTAGAGACTTAGCCCATGGGATTGCTCCAAGTAGGTTTTTGAAGAGGCCAGAGTTAACTCTCATGAAGTCCAAGGTTGTAATTCTACTTTTTGCCCTGCTTCTTCCATGCAGGATCCTGAACTACACCATTCCATGGTCACTGCAGCCAAGGCTGCCTCTTCATTTTTTGTCAGAACAAGGTCCAGCAGTGTGCCTCTCCCCATTGATTCCTCCACCATCTGTATCAAAAAGTTATCATCAATGCTCTGCAAAAACCTCCAGGACAGTGCATGCCTGACTGTGTTGCCTTTCCAGCAAATATGAGTGTGGTTGAAGTCCCCCATGGGAACCAGGGCCTGTGATCATGAGGCTACAGTTCTGAGGTAATGGTTACTTGGGAAGACAAAACTGTATAACTTTGAGCATCCCACACATCAGAGAATCATAGAATCATAGAATTGGAAGGGGCCTTGAAGATCATCTAGTTCCAAACCCCCCTGCCATGGGCAGGGACACCTCCCACCAGACCAGGTTCCTCAAAGCCCCATCCAGCCTGGCCTTGAACACTTCCAGGGATGGGGCATCCACAACTTCCCTGGGCAACCTGTTCCAGTGTCTCACCACCCTCACAGTAAAGAATTTCTTCCTGATATCCAATCTAAATCTACCCTCTTTCAGTTTGAAGCCGTTACCCCATGTCCTACTATTACACTCCCTGATAAAGAGTCTCTCCCCATCATTCCTGTAGGCTCCCTTTAGGTACTGAAAGGCTGCCCTCTCTTCTCCAGGATGAACAACCCCTACTCTCTCAGCCTGTCCTCATAGCATAGGTGCTCCAGCCCCATGATCATCTTCGTGGCCCTCCTCTGGACCCACTCCAACAGGTCCATGCCCTTCTTGTGCTAAGAACTCCAGAGCTGGATGCAGTATTCCAGGTGGGGTGTCGCCAGAGCAGAGTAGAGGGGCAGAATCACCTTCCTCAATGTGCTGGCCATGCTTCTTTTGATGCAGCCCAGGATGCTGTTGGCTTTCTGGGCTGTGAGCACACATTGCCAGCTCATGCTGAGCTTCTCATCCACCAACACCCCCAAGTCCTTCTCCTCAGGGCTGCACTCAAGCCATTCTCTGCACAACATGTATTTGTGCTTGGGATTGCCATGACCCAGGTGCAGGACCTTGCACTTGGCCTGGTTGAACTTCATGTGGTTCGCACAGGCCCACCTCTCTAGTCTGTCCAAGTCCCTCTGGGTAGTATCTCTTCCCTCCAGTGTGTCTACTTCTCCACACACCTTGGTGTAGTCAACAAACTTGCTGAGGGTGCACTCAATCCCACTGTCCATGTCACCGACAAAGATGTTAAACAGCACTGGTCCCACTAGTGACCCCTGAGGAACACCACTCTTCAGTGGTTTCCATGTGGGCATTGAGCCATTGACTGCAACCCTTTGAGTGCCTCCATCCAGACAGTTGCTTATCCACTGAGTGGTCCAACTGTTGAATCCATATCTTTCCAATTTAGAGACAAGGATGTCATGTGGGACAGTGTCAAATGCTTTGCATAAATCCAAGTAGATGACATCAGTTGCTCTTCCCTTATCTGAGAGGCAACATCATAGAGGGCCACCAAATTTTTCACATCCTTCTTCTTCCCCCATCTTTATATACTAAGCGTGATGTCATATGGCGTGGAACATTCCCTTGGTCAGTTGATGTCAGCTGTCCTGGCTGTGTCTCCTCCCAACCTTTTGTGCACTCCCAGACTGGGAGACACTGCTGGCGGGATGGTGTGAGGACCCTGGACTGCTTAGCAACAACCAAACCACTAGAGTGCTGCCAATACCATTCTCATTGCAAATCCAAAACATCGCACTATGCCAGCTGCTAGTAAGAAAATCAACTCTATCCCAGATGAAACCATGACTTGAGTGAATAGCAAAAGGTAGTGGAGAAATCTATATACCCCGTGACCCTTGGCTTCCCGATAATGTTTCTGTACAGCTAAGCTTGAAAATATTTTTTTTTGTTGTTCTTTAAAAATCCACATGCATAAATTGATCACTCTGAGACTGTTGTGCTTACATCAAGGGTAGGACTGTAAACTGGGAACAGTGTTGGCTCACTTCCTCACCATCAATTAACTAGCAAATATGTGGGAACAATGAACACTTTCAATAGGAGTTAGATGAGTGAATGAAGGTGGAAAAGGTCACATTCCAGGTGATTTATCTGTAGGAAATACTTTATCTACTTTGTAAAACCACTTCTGCATCTGGACCTTTGATTGCTCAACTATTAATTCTTCTTAATACAACAGAGAAATGCTTATTTGAAGAAACAAAATAAAGAGCTGCTACAGTAGAGCAGAAGGCAGATAATTTAAACATGGAAAAGCTGCGATGTCATAAGAGATGTACAGAAGCATTCCTTTGTTCCTTTGTCCTTCTCATTGTGGGAACGAGCCAAGCCTTAATAGCAAATGTGTTTCTAAGTTACCTACTTGAGAAGGGGTTTTGCACTGTTGGGTGGCTGCCCCAAAATCAGGATTAAGTTAAAGAGATATTAAAATAAAGGGGAAGGAAGACATGATACAGCTTCCAAGGTGTGTCTGTTCTGTGCAGATCAATAAAGAGGCTTTCTCAGTGTCTGATCACTGTCAGTATTGCACGATGGAGGAGTGCAAGTCCCCTTCCGACCAATACTAGCAAACTGTTTGTGAACAGTACACATTCTTTTGTACTGCATTTACACAGCTTAATGGAGTTTTAAAAGGTCAAAATCCAAGCAGTGTACCCTTTGGAGCTGTGAACTACATGCAATTGTCTTGCTGCATTCTTAATTGCATCTTCAGAGTGGTGGGATGTTTTTCTTCATTTTTTTAAACTATGGAGGTTTTGGAGATGAGAACTGCCTCTTTTAAGATTTATGAGCTACAATAGGGACAACAGACCCCACAACTCATCTGGCAAGAATTTCTTTAAACCTTTATCCTCCTTTGCAGAGAAGGTAGTTGTAAATGGAGTAAATGTTCATCAACCCAGTACTAATGAAGTTGGATAGCATTTGTTTCAGAGTTAGAGGAAAAGAATGCAAGGAATAGTTGTAGTGGATAATTAAAGACTAAGGTTTGGGTTTTTGGTGCACTAAAGCAACCTGTGTTTTATGTTGGTTATAGTAAAAGCTATCTGAAACATACTTAGCCTTGTTTTAGACCATGGCTTGGCACCATAAGACCTTTAACATGCCCCCATGCTGTTAACTCTGGAGGGAAAGGCTTAAACTAGGCAATCACCAGAGGACAGAGCCACTCATACTGGGTTAAGAGTATAAAGGCATCAACTACTTTAAAGAGTGGGTGTGCAATGTCCTGTGTTTGTTGTGACTGATCAGGTCATCCTAGAGTTGAGTACACATTGTCTTTTAAACCCTAATTACAGGATGTGTTGTCCCTGCCAAATGACCATGTCCAGCAGGGACACTGTATACAGCAAAATCCCACTGTATACAGGGACACTGTATACAGTAAAATCCCTCTCAGCTCTATCAAGTTGTTTCTATCAACTCTTTCCCTGGGCCTAAAACATTTGGTGTATGAGCTAGTAATGAATCAGCAACTCACGTAGATAGGATGTTAGCTCATATTCATTCTTGCCAATAATCATTAACCTTGTAATTGATTTACTTCAGCATGGTCTATGCATAGACTACACTATCAGCTCAGAAAAGTCTGCTGTGAAGACTCTACAGCAAGTCAGACAAACCCCTGAGTTATCCCAGTAGGTGTGATCAAGCAAAACAGCGATGGAGAGGACCTGCTGCGCTGTTCGTTCTCTTTTCAGCAGTCCCTCACCCCCCATAGGTTTCTGCCATGGTCAGAGCACAGGTTGCACGTAGGCAGTTGGTGTTGGTCTTTCTCTGCCGATCTATTTTTCAAGTAGAAATGAAAATGTGTGCATTTATTACCAGTTTCTCATGACTTGTCGCTTGCTGTTAGAAAATCAATCAGTGGGATTTCAGCTGTTTATTGTATCTGATCATTTAGATCACTGACAAATTAATAGTTCATTTCAGCTGCAGGGTTTTGATTGTGTTACTTTGATGACTGTAGGAGCAAAAGGCTGCTTTGTCTTTCTTCAGGAAATATAGGCTGGCTCCTCAGTTCAGGATTTTGACAAATTATCCACAATTTATATGGAGGGTCTTTTGCATCCCTTGCAACTTTTTACTGGTTTTGATGCAGAAAATGGGTTTCTTCAAGTGTTTTTCCTCAGGAAGAAAGTGGCAGGGAAGCGTCACTGGAGAATAAGCTGGTTTTGTAGCAAGTCTCAAGCGACTACATGGGAATAACCATCCTGCTGAATATCACCATGCTTATGGAGAGGTATGTGGCTTCCCAGCAGAGCTCATTGTGCATTTGCTACGTCAGGGCTCAGCCACACAACCCTGATAATGCAGCTTATCAATATATTCTGAGTCAGATGAGGTGAGGTAGCTGCCTATGCAACATCCATAGACCCTGCCAAAAGCAATGTAATGAAGCTTAACTTAATTCTTATTCCTTGCAGGCTAAATGAAATCATTTTATTGCATCGGCCGTTGCCTAAAAACATGTACACGTGGTTTTCTTTGCAGCTTTGTCTGTACATGGTGTCCTGTTAATTGAACTCAAGATTTGGTCTTCCCAGACTTCTTCTTCAGCATATTTTGCAACAGCCTTCACAAGGAATTTTTTTCTGTGACAGGCAAGATTTCTTGGTTTGATGCATTACTCTGTAACCTCCTGCTCTAACCAAATAAAGTGTGCATTTTATTTTATGGTAAATGGTGGACAGACATTTCATGTGAGCTTGTAGGGAGATTCAGGTGTTGAACTATATCAGTGTTATGTTGCTGGTTTATTTTTAACTTTATAACAGTGGGGCAGAACAGAGCTAGCAAAAAAAAAAAAAAAAAAAAGAAAAAAGGAAAAAGCCGGCGAGGGAGTGAAGTACAGCCATAAAAGTTTGGGGTTTTAAGCCCAGATGAAATGAGAAGGAGGCAACGGGTGACAAAAGAGGATAACAGGAGGTAAGAAGTTTGTGGGCTCCTCCTTAACTCACCTTTCATTCATTCCCACTATTAGACTCCCACTACCGTGACCACATCGGGGGGCTGTGGTTAGTTGACCCTGTCTGGACGCCAGGTGCCCACCAAAACTGCTCTATCCCTCCCCTCCTCAGCTGTGCAGGGGGAGAGAAAATAGAACTAAAAACTTGTAGGTCAAGATAAGGACAGGGACACCACCCAGTAATTACTGTCATGAGCAAAAGAAACTTGACTTGGGGAAAATTAATTTAATTTATTGTCAATTAGAAGTCAGAGTACGATAATGAGAAATAAAAACCAAATCTTAAAAGACCTTCTCCCCACCTCTCTTTTTATCCCAAGCTTAACTTGGCTCGCAATTTCTCTACCTCCTCCCTCCTAGTGATGCAGAGGGATGGGGAATGGGGTTTGTGGTCAGTTCATCACATGTCTCTGCTGCTAGTTCTTCCTCAGGGAGAGGACTCCTCACACTGGAATGTGGAATCCTCACACTGGACTCCTGCTCCAGCATGGGGTCCCTTCCACGGGGTGCAGCCATTCAGGAACAGACCACTCCAGCGTGGGTCCTTCATGGGGTCACAAGTCTTGCCAGCAAACCTGCTCCCATGTAGGCTCCTCTCATCATAAGTCCACAGGTCCTGCCAGGAGTCTGCTCCAGCACAGGCTTCCCACATGGTCACAGCCTCCTTCAGGCATCCATCCACTCCAGCGTGGGGTCCTCTACAGTCTGCAGGATATCTGCTCCACTGTTAACCTCCATGGGATGAAGGGGCACAGCTCACCCCACCATGATCTTCACCATGGTCTGCAGGAGAATCTCTGCTCTGGAACCTGGAGCACCCCCTCTCCTCTTTCTTCACTGACTTTGGCTTCTACATAGCTGTTTCTCTCACTCCTCTCTCCTGGTTACTGTGGCACAGATTTTTTCCCCCTTCTTAAATATGTTATCACAGAGGTGCTACCACCATACCTGATGGGCTTGGCTTTGGCCAATGGTGGGTCTCTCTTGGAGCCAGCTGGCATTGGTTCTATTGGACATGAGGGAAGGTTCTAGTAACTTCTCACAGAAGCCACCCCTGTAGCCCTCTCCGTTACCAAAACCTTACCATGCAAACCCAGTACTGGGTCCTAAAGGAGGCTGTAGTACTAGAGCATGGCTTATGTGCCTCTGTCCTACTCCTTCTTTCTCATGGGACCATAGGGTGACCCCCACTGTAGCTCCTTACTCCTCTTTCCCTTTTTCTCTCCTGTTGGTAAGGTGATATATTTTGCCAAATACAACAAAGAAATGGTGTGCATAGAAACAAGTAGGTTACCCCTTCTGCTGGGACATCTAGACTGGCTTTTCAACCAAGACTGAAAGGCACTTACTCCTGCTGGGTGCAACTCTCTTCTAGTTCTTCCTTTCCCAAATCAGGATGAAACTTCACATAAGCTCCGTGAGAACCTGGTGGTGCCAGTGCCAAGAACTTTTCAATGCTTCTCCTTTGCAGACCATACGAGGAAAAAAGGATGTCACTTCAAAAAAATTTTTTTTGTGTTGTCAAGCTGCTGGAGCTTCAAAGGAGTTTCTTACTGTCTGTGCTTTCATGCGGTTTGATGCCTGTGCTCATGGGGTTTATACATTAATGCTGGTTCCAGGCAGCCTACAATAGTTATTTAGCTCTTCCACATAGGGCTAAAACCCTCTAAGAAATGTAAGACCTTTAGTTACTCTAGCTTAATTCTGTTCAAAAGACCATCTCACAGGATGAGAGTAGAGAGATCATTAATTCCTTAGGTCCACAAGATGGCAGGAATTAAGATATGTTGCTCTGCTACCCTCAATACTAGAGAGAGGTAAGGGTAAGAAATGGTCTTTTCTGATCTGTTCTTAGCAAAGAATAATTTTCTAAACACAAAATAGAAAATATTTCTCTCCTGGTACTTCTGAAGAGTTGTACTTGATGATTTTAAAGGTCTCTTCCAACCAAAATGATTCTATGATTCTATGAATCTATGAAAATGACTAGTGGAAGTCCTGAATTGATGCAATGCAATGAAAGGAAACAGAGCAGTGTAGCACATGTCCTCAAATCCCCTTTCAGCAACTTTTTGGAGATCCTAAAATGCTGAAGCTCCAAAGCCTCTTAATGTCAACTTCAGCTTCAAAACCACCCCTATTTTGACACTTAAAATGTCAGGTTCCTGCTATCATCTAGCTGTGATTGTGCCATGCCATCATGTCTGAGAAGAGATGGCACATTTCATTCTAAAGACTGCATTTAATCTACTTATGAAAGGTATGGGTTTTCATCCATTAAGCTATGCTCTCTGATCAGAGCTCTTCAAGAGAAATCTTATTTTTTAATCAATGTTTTGCTCCAAAGACAGGAGGAGTTTAAATAAGTGAACGCTCTACTGCTCCTAGATGTCTCCATGCCATCTCCTCTGAAACAAAAGCAGTGGATCTGAGTCATCCTTGCAGTATTCCAGTTTTATGCTGATATCATTGAAGGTAAACAGGATAAAAACAGACTAATGCAGCAGTGAATTATCTCGGCAAAAACTTGGTGTCTGCATCCAGCTCTGCAATGTTCCATGGAGTACATTGCTAATTAAACTATGTGTGTCATTGCTACCTTAAATTAATTTTCAGAACTACATGAGGGATAACTTCCTCCTGGTTTTCTTGGGATAGCAAGAAAATGGGAGAGTAAAGGTGTGGTAGTGTCCCTTTTTTTAAATCTTTTTTTACCTCGTGTTTTATTATCTGAGACACCTTTTACCCTGAGAGCTGTGATTCTTTGATGCACCTAATCAATATCACCATTTATTCATTTGGGCTGAGAGATCTGAGCTTACAATATCCAATGTTATAGTGAAGTTCTTGCAGGTTTAGGGAGTTTGTGAAATGAACATTCCTCTCCTGTTAAAAAATTCTTCTTTCCATGGAGAAAATTTCAGAACATATTAATGTCTTTGTTTTGTAAGCACCTTATTTTTATCAATGCCTGTTGAGAATCATGTAATGGTTTCATATTCTGAATGTTTTTTTTTTCTGTCTGCAAAGGTCGAGGGAGCAATCAGGAGTTATCACATTGCCAGAAGGTATTAAAAATATAGAGGGTGTTGAAAAGGGCTCAATGTAACCACTAGCAGCACATAAAAATGAATAATGTGCAGCTTAACAGTTTTGATGCTGTTTTCATTAGCCTTATCTATGAAAGCTAGAGCAACTGCCTGCCCTGCCAGTTAGTCCTCTCATCTAACCTGACTCACTGCTATTTGTCCTCTTGGCTTGCCCTGGCTTCAGCTTCAATCCCCAGCCTTCCCCACAGTATCCTGACTTCCAGTTAAATGGGGGCAAGGAAAAAAAAAAAAAAAAGGCAGCCAAAAAAACCCCTAAAGTGTCAGGAAACTGTTGAAGTTACCTGTGCAATGCTCACGTCATGCAGAGAAATAAGGTTGTTTAGGAGCTTATGTACAGGTTGTGCTCATTCAAAGATACTCAAATGTCCAGCCCAGGAAGCACGTTGATCTAAATCTCTGCCTCTGAAAAACAGAGATGATGGAGATTACAATGCAAAATGATTGGGAAATGTAGCCAAATACCACTTAATGAATCACCAGTGCAGTCCACCAGTAAACCTAGAGCAAAAGTGACTGTCAGTTTTTCCCAAATGGCACAAAAATTATGAATGCGGTATTTGTAGCATCTCCAAAAAGTAGATTTGAGACTGGTCAATATGTAAACAAATATGAGTAGTTTCTGGTTAGATCTCTGCACTAAATATTTATTTAGACATCTGATTGCAATGTATATGCCTGATAAAATAGATCACAGGGTGTGAGTAGATGACACAGAGCATAATGCCCTCGTTGCTCAGCTTGAGATAGACACAGGAAGGTTACTTGGGTTAGAAACTGGGTCAAGCAATCAGCCAAGGATCTGGGAACAATGTTATGAGTAGTCAAACCAAATCTAACCTGCTAAAACTACGAGCAGGGTGGGCAGTGATCTTGACTGTTAGTTCAGTGCCCCTGCTGATGACAAGACACTACTGAAATTCTTTATCTCATCCAATATGCAATTTTTTAAAAAATACAAACAGAACCCAATCCTCTAAATGAGGGCAAGCTCTAAAAGAAAACCAGGTACTACACTAGGAAATGTTAAGAAACGTTAGTTGAGATAGCACAGATGTGCTTTAAAGTAGAGCTTTCTATACCTAGATATAGATACCAACAGTTACAACAGTCAACATGTTACCTAAAGCCTTATACTGTATCTTAGTATGCTTTTTTACAGTAGAAAATGTATAAATATGATGCCTCTCCTTGAGTAATGTAAACAAATTATTTTAAGCATAAGATTAAAGTTTTGGTTTTATATGTTCTTGAGAATTTTTTTTCCTCCTTGAGGGGGCCTAGTTGTGTTGTGGTGGTTTTTTTTTAAATGCAGCTGGTGTTACCAATGCTCTGAAACTTAAAAAGAGCAAATGACCTGGAACAATGGAGTGCAACCTGACTATTTTCATTTCTGACTGAGTCAAACAAGAAGCAAATTTTAATTGACTGCACATTACATACATTTTTTAAAAATCTTTTTATTTGAATAATGCATTTGTTGTTAACACTTATTATGGGTTTTTTTTTTAATACGTAGATTTTACTCTCTTGACCTGGGAGTTCCTCTGAAGTCTTCAGTTTCAATTTGGCCGTCTTCGTGTCTGCATTGAGGAAGGAACATAATGGTGAAAACAGGCTTTGCAAAACCTCTCAGTCTTGGTTTTCTGCCCATTGATACACAAGAGGACTTGGCTATATGAACATGTATATTCTTGAAACATCAGAGATGAAGAGAAATAGAAATCAGCACTACATTTATAGGAGGTTTTCCTTCCCTTCAAAAACGTTGCTGTAATACGATCCCCATTTGTTATCATGCCAGTCAGTATGTATAGGCTATGTCTAGTCTACTTCAACTGGCAGGTCTGAAGAAGGCCTCATACACTGGAGCTATCAAGGCTCAGCTCCTCAAATTTTCAGTGAATTGAATTTGATGGATCAGTAATCTCATCTGCTTTTGCAATCCCATCTGCTTTTGCAAATAGTAAAACTGGAGCCTCTCTAGAAGTATTTCTGAGCTAACGTGTGCCTGACCTGTCGACAGTGGGGTCACCTCTGTAGATGGCATAGATAGCATAGATGGAGTAGATGGCGTAGATGACAGCTGCTGGGGCAGCCCTTTGGTGTTTTTTTCCTGGTTAAGTAGAGGGTTCGGGCAACACCTTAATTTCCCACAGGACTTGTCGAACAGAAGATTACTATTTTCACATGAATTTATCTTACGGATCCAGTGGCAATATGCACATAAACTGTTCACTGCATGTGGAAGGTAGGGAACATTGCTTTTAAGACAAGAAGGAAAAGTGGTGGATGGACAGAGAAGGTTTTAAGACATTTTTTTTTCCCCACAGGGAAGAAATAATCTTCATTTTGGTTATATTTTCTTTTAAAAAAACCCTCACACTTTATAAAATTCAAATTTTCCTTTGTATCATTTTTTAGCCTCCTTATACCTTTTTATAAATTTATCAGTATATTGAAAGATGGAGGCTTTCAAGTGTGTGAAGGCTGAGACTACTTTCACTGAAGTCACTAGGAGCTTCATGACTAATTTTAGTAAGGAGGGGGAAGGTGAGCAATCCTTGCCAGCTGACATCAGACAGGGAGCTGAGTACCTCCATGATTGCTCATCTGTTGACAATTCAAGAGTATTTTGCTATCTTTAAATAGATCACATAAAAGGTCGCTTCCAGACATGCCTCTGAAAACAGGAGGAAATTTGTAACATTTCCTTGGCTGCTCTGTTTTTGCTTCTTTACTTGGAAAAACTACCCACAGAAGAAGAGGATAATCAAGCACCACTGAAGATGGGAAGCAGTGCTTTGTTTGCCTTAATGCTGGAGCACTCTACAATAAAAAATTATCCTCTCCTGCGTCATTCAATACCCATTCTTCCAGTAGCATATACCAAGAGAGCAACTGCACTGCCTGGTCATTATGGTCATAAAATAGAGTAAGAAAGCTTTCTTGTTCTTTCTACCCACCTCAGATAACAGGACAGCCATACCATGAGTTTTCCTTGGCTTGGAATGGCTGCCTCTGCCTTCTGGTGAGGAAGATAAAGCCATGAACATCATATTACAGCATGTGGGAGGCAGAATGCCACAGGAATAAACACACTGGCTGCAACCAACACTGCTGCTGTGCTGCTGCTGAGTTATTGATGCTAGACAAGAATTGTTGAGGCATGGACTTTGAGGTCAGCAGACATGGTTAAAGGCGGAGAGGGCAAGGTTGTGCTGAGATGGTAGGCCTGGGGAAAGAGACCAAAGGAAAAGGGATGGTGGGGTCTCCTCTGCCAAGGAGCTGTGGTACTGCTGGGCTTCGAGACAGAGCATGATGGTTAAGACAGCAGCAGAAACATTCATTAGAATGACTCTTTTAGTTTTTTGGGCAATTAGCCCAATAATTATGCCACTTATTTATTATAATAGCCTGCAGTTAATGGATGCTATACAAGGGAAATAATGACTCTAAATTATTTTAGAAATACTCTGAATATACCATCTTTTTAAATAATAATGCAGAATGTCTCTGTAGGATGGTCAAATAAGTTGCAGATTGCTGTGTCAGGGCACCTTGTTATCCAGGCATGCTGACCGCTATTCAAAAGCTATACTTGCTTCTCAGAAAGTCAAACACACATTAAGGAAAAATATCTCTTGCCACAGAGCTGGGAGCAGGAGCCCAAGGCTGTCATGTGCACTACCAGTGCAGGGATGCTCTTTAGCTCTGTAGCAACCAGTGCACTTCGGTCAAGGCCCTGCTAGTGCTTTGCTTCCATCAACAGCAGGGCAACACGTTGATTGTGTCAGCCTTGGCTTGGTTTGTGTCCTGTCTCTTTGTCAGATATAGATGGTGCCTTTGCCTACGGGCTGTGGCAGGCCTATTTATGATCTGCTCAGCACAGAATGTCAGAGGCAGTTAAGATACCTTCACCCAAGGAAACACTACTTGTTATTCCCTTGTTATAAAACAAAGGTCGTTTGGACTGAAAATACCTCTGTTCCTAGCCAAAGTGGAGGAGCGCTCCATGTAACTGTCTGCTGAAGCAGTGTAGGGGCCATGGGAGTGGGGAGGGAGGAGAAGCTGGAAGTTACCATGGCTATTGCCAAAGCACTGAGTTTGTGTGGATAAATCAAGAAGTGTAGCTCTCCAACCCCCAGCCAAGGTTTCAGCTGCCTGATCCAAGGCCCCATTTGGTGCAGCGCAGCTGTGTGACCTTCTCTGATTTCACTAATTGCCTTTAAGGTGCGAGAAAGTCCATAAGATAAAAGGCATGCTAAATAACAGAATGCCTGGATAACAGAAAGAGACAGTCAGCAGGTCCAAGGATTCAAAAGGAGATATACAGCCTTGACAAAGGTAGAAAGCTCTAAGGAAAAAAGCAGGGAAGGAGAAGATGGTAATTTGGCAATGTCAAACATCAGCCTGCTCTCACAGGGCAACATGGACAATGCTTTCCCCACCCACTGTGCAAGAAAGGATGCAGCAACTGCCTCGTTGGGGTGGTGAATGTGCCCATGCTAGCCCATGCTGGACAGCCAGCAGCAGAGCTGCTTCAGCAGTTGCTTCATTCCCCCACCCCGCTGTCCTTACTGCGCTGGTTGTATTTTGCAATCAAATTAGTTCCCATCTCCAGATCCTTGTCCATGCTGATGCAGCAGAGAGAAACAAGGGATCCAGTGGTGGCTGCTTAGTGCCACACTGCTCTTTTCAGATACCCACAGCCTGCATTAAGGGCTGAAATGCCATGTGAACCCACAGTAGCTTTACGGAGATGAGGTGGCTCTCAGTAGGGATACAGCTTCGGGACGGTGTTTGTAGATCCTCTGTATCTCTGGCCAGACCAGGTTCAGGATCTGTGAATCCTAACTCCAACAGTTATGTTAGTACTCAAGTTATGCTTCCCAGCCAACAGTGAGTGATTTGCACTGATTCGTATGGAGCAACCTGGCTCCTGTGCAGCTGTGTGCCTAAAGCTGCAGTATTTGCTACCTCCATTCACTGCCTTTATATCAGAGGGGCAGGATACAGCGCACCTTTATGCATGCCTTAGTTTTGTGACGCTGTGCTGTATTTTTAAAGAAGGACAAGCTGTTCTGTTCTACAAAGTAGCACCCACTGAATGACACAAACTAGCCACGTACTTAAAATTAAGTGTGTATGCCTGCCTAATGGTGGCTAAGCTCTAATGGACTGAAAACTGTGTAAACCTGACAAATCCAATAAAATAAAGATAATTATGCCTTCTGTGCAAGGCATTTTTAGAACACGAACAATGTGTGTTCAGGAAGAATAAAGCTTCATTGAAACTACAGGGGAAATAATGGCACCTAGTATTCATGGGGCTGTAACAAAATATTGTTTACAGATCTCCACTGGTAGTGAAATTATCTGTACTGAAGAAACTGGATGTACTCTAAACCAAAGATTGAAGGAGCATAAAACATGTAATATTGTAGTTACAAGGCACATAAAATCTTATTGGATCTGTGATAAATATTTGTGCCTGGGCAATTTTACTATTTTACAAACTACTTTCCCTGGGCAATGGTTAAAGCACACAAGGACACCCTATTTATCAGTTTTAAAGTCTAGCACCTCCCAAGACCTATGACAAGGGTGTAATGTACCTGTTCTCAAAAGCGTCAAATAATTGTTTAGTTTTGTATTGAAAATATTCTTTTTTGATTAAAGCTGCTATCAGTAGATAGATGCATCGTATCTTGAGCTGCATAAATAAAGGCAGAATAGGTCCCTAAAGCGATGCTGTTTTGAAATTGAAACTGTATATTAAAGAAAACTCCCCAGGGGGATGGGGAGCCTACAGTGCAGAGTTTAATGGAAACACGGATACTGCATTCAGCTGCAGTACAACAGTTTTGGAAGTTGTCTATGGAACTTGGAATAGGCTCTGCTTACTTGAAAATGCAGGCAGGTACTTTGTGAGATTTGGAGATGGGGAAGGAGGGGATTTGAAGCCAGAGATAAGACCCTCCCTGAGTGGCAATGAAATGTTTTCTCCAATCATGTATTTTAAACTCCATAATGTTCTCATCTGGACAAGTACATTTTTTTTCTTTTAATCTGGCCTTTTATGCATTTATACCAGTAATTTCTTAGGTATTTGTCTGTGTCCCTCCTTGATTGTTCATGGGTTTAGCCTTTTCCCCCTTCTGAAATTGTTCATACTTTTCTCATATATGGAAGGAATTTAAAATACTAAAATCAAAATAAATCCTCTCTGAAGATTACTTTCACTTTTCTTACATATTTTTTTTTTTCAAATCTCAAGCTTTTTCCTAGTTCAGCTCTCCAAAGGAAGAGCTAACCTTACCCTTTTTCTAATAGCATCTTATCTGCCAACTTTCTTTTTTGTTCACTAACCAGCATGGAGGTTTACCCTTTGTTCTTCAAAACAAGTATTTCAATCATTCCTCATAGAGGTGCTTGCTAATTACATTTTGGGTCAAACAATCTCAGGATGTCATTTGCATATTCACATTGAGTCATCAGTGTGGTTTCTGAAGAATTCATTTGTAGCAGAAAGCAGAAGAGGCTACTGAGTCACCACATCTGATCTGCCTCCATTATATTTGGAAGGGCAAACACCTCTGAGCCTGGTGAAAATCTCTGTGCTGCCGAATACCTGGCTGACAGTATGTAAGAAAACAGAAAGATGAGTTAAAATGGTGTCCATCACTCTGCAGTGGCAGGTTTGGTGTAGGGTTGATGTTGTGTGATACAAGGAGCTATCAGTATTGCCTCTCCGAACAAGAGAAATCTTCTGTCCACCTGTTGGGGAGGGAAGGGGTAACATTTTACGGAACTGATCTATTTACATGGTTTCATGTTGGGTGGTGACATGACAGCAATATTTGAGGGAAGGTGTTTCTGTTTCAGAAGAAAAGCCAGCTGAAAAGCTACACAGAAATCTCAAAGTAGGCTCTTGAATTTGGGGCATACAGAGGATTGCACAGCCCTTTGCTCACTTAGACTTTTGTCAGATGAACCTATATTCTCAAGATAATGGTCAACAGCCAAATACCAACAAAAGCAGGGGGCAGTGGGAAGAAGCAGGCTGCCGTGAATCACTTGTAGAGCAGTTGCATATAACATATGTATGTGTGTTTGTTGCCACCTATACACTATTGCTTGCACCCTTGGAGCTTTTTCGGGGTTGATAGCAGAATATTTCGTATTATGGAATAATTACCACTACATGTATGTTCTGCCTGACATAATGCTGAAACTGAACAACATGGCAAGTGGATTAAAGTAAGTTAGCCCTAGCCAAAATGACCAAAGACAGATGGCTCTTTTAACTAGGTTGCTTTTCAGAGTCATCGATGGGCACAGCCCCACTGAGGGAGTTTACCCATCTACTGCAGTCAGATGATTTGGATGGTGAATGTGTTTGGAGGGTTAAATGCCAGGGCAGGAAGATCAGTGCCACACAGCTGTAAATAACTTCATGGTATCCCATCTACTTATGCATCCTTAACTGGCTGATCACTTTCTATTAGTTACCTGATCAGGGCTAAGATTAAATTAACATCTTGCATCCCAATGGGACAGCTCTCACAACCACATGAGTATACAAGCAATCTGGCCACTGGGCCACTCTAGGCAGCTCACAGAGGTAGAGAAGTAAATTCAATTACCAGCCCTATCACCCATTTCATTTCTGGAACAGTGACTTAAATAAACAAACAAAGGCATCTGTAGGTAAAGCTGAAAGCCTGGATTGAACGATCGGACCTGCGGCACATCATATGGTTTTTATTTTTGTGTTGTGCATCATAGCCAAAACTGGATATTTGTTATTTCTTGACTTGTATTAACACACCTCTGGGGAAAGTCCTTGCCTCTAGCTGCTCTTGACAGACATTTAAACTAACAATTTTGCTGCTATCTTCATAACCAGAAAAGAGTAGCCAGAAAGATAAACAAGAGACATCTAATCACATCCAACAACAGTCATTGCTCTATCTTTCCTGGTCTCTAGTAGCCTGAGGAAAGAGCAACTGCATTTTGCATCCTGTCCTGAAAGCCATCAGTCCAGAGCTGCTAAGGAGTGGTGCAAAAAGCTGTCGGTCCATGCCCAGCAAGCAAATAGGTGTCCAGGCTGGACACTCCTGAAAAATGCAATCTGTTCTAAGGAAGTAGTTCCTTCCTACATCTCAGTTCTCAGGAGCAGGGAGCAGGTTAGCCTGACTTCTCACAGGTTTAACTTGTGCCTATATTTGTGGTTTGTCATATATTTATTTTTCTTGCAGAGAAAAGCTTCAAAATCTGAATTCCCCATATTGCAATGTTTATTATTTCTGTTCATTCTTTTAAAGGCACTAAGTATTAAGTTGTAAGCTCAAAGGAAAAAGTTGTTTTTTCAGTTGAAATGTATGCTTTGAGTCAAAATCAAAGGCAGACTGCTAGACCAACCTTTCAGCTGTACAAAATGTATTATGCCAGCCTAAGTCCTTCCTTAATGCAGAGGCAGAATTTTCTATGCATTGTCTTCAGCTGGACAAGGTTGTTTTTTTCAGAGTGCAAAAATGGTTTCCTTTTTGACCTGCAGCGGGCAGACAGGCATGTAGCAATCAGTTCTCCAGCTACTAAAGTCAACAATCTGAATAGGATGATATGGTAACAGAGAACAGGCTAGATCCTGGGTCTGTAACTCAGCTCCAATGCAGTCAGTAAAACAAGTAAGGTCTCTGTTGGCTGAGGGCCTGACCCCTACCCTTTAAGCTGTGCAAAGCCTGAAGTTGAAACATGGTGTTTAGCACTCCCACTCCTTGCTGCAGGAGGGAAGGGCAAGGCTTCTTGGTCTTGTAGCCTTGCCCATCTAGCATCTCTACGACAAGACTGGGGACCAGTCCTGCTGCATTAAAGGGGGGGGCTGCTTACCATCTTCCCAGTACTGTCTGCAAAGCAGGAAATGTGTCTGTCAAAAATGGGCAGAAACATGAGTGTCATCTGAAGATGACCAACTGCTGGAGCAACACTTTTGCTCACTATGTATGTAACCCTGGCAAATATTGCCCTCCTGGGGATTTGAGCACATGGCATATCCTGTAGCCTACACACTCCCTGATCACATCACAACCTTGTAGGAAGCCAGGAGGTCACCCATGAAAGCATTCACTGGGATACCTGGACAAGCTGAAGCGAAGGCACAGGGTCCAGTATGCCAAGAAAGATGTGTTTGTTCAACCCAGAAGGTCGTCACCATGCTCTGTCATGGAGGTGGGAAATGCTGCTGGTCAGGAAGGCATTATTGAAGAGACAACGTACCTGTTACCTTCCCCTAAGCTTGCAGACAAAATGCCCCTTAGGGCTTCAGCTTCTTGCTGACATGGTTACAGAGGCTCATCAGAGCTATACGGCTTCCTTGATGCTAACCTGGCTAAACTGTTAGTGCTTCCTCTGCTCACACTCTTTCCTAAAGCTTTTATTGAAGGGGGAAGCAAATTAAAAAAAGTTAATGCACAGTAATTTATTTTATTGTGACTGTCACTGTCACAATCCCACATGTAGGTCATCGTTCTGTTTTGTTAAATTTTTCTGTGAAATTTCTTTGATGAGTTAACTTAGTAGGCACTGTTAAAGGCAAGCTGACGGGACATCTTGTCCTAAGCATTACTCTTTCCTGGGCAATAAAAAAAAGTCGTATGGGAACATAGCAAGAAAATGTGTTGGAAAGAAGGGACTGCGATTTCTTCCCTGCAGAATATTATGTTCTATCAGTAACCATTAAGCAGAATATGAGTGTTTTCCTTGGTGTCTTGCAAAATAAAAGAGGGATGTTTTCACCCAGGTTACCAGTGAGAATAAAGGAAGATATAATCATAGCCACCAGTTTTTGAGAACACCTACAACAAGCATCGTGGAAAGATAGAGAATCTGCCACAAAGTCTCATGTAAGAGAGATAGGCCGTGCTTAATCAAAGCTGACACAAAATCAAGACTTTTCAAGGCAATACCTGCAGTAAAAGATAAGTATTCAGACACTGTCAGTCTCTGCAAACATCTCCTGGTGCCAGCAGGTAAAAAAAATTCCCCATCAGCAATATGTGATTTTTATTCCACTGTACATGTCACCAAAAAAACCTTCCTCAAAACTTGGCTGCAGAAATTTCTGAGGAAAAGTGAATTATCCAGTGCTTTTGTTCCACAATACCATCTCCAAGGAAAATCCACATGAGAGTGGGCAGCTGGGGAGAAATTGAGTTTGGAAGGGAAAGGGGGCCTCAGGAAAAAACTGAGATAGCAAAGCACAATTTAGTAAGGAAGACAAGGTCAATTTTATCTTTTTTTCTGAACCTGATACTCCCATAGATTTCAGCAGGATCGCAAAAAAAGTGACCAAGGAAAGAATTTGTCCACAGTCCTGAAAGGCTTTGGTGTCCAGAGAGGAAGCAGGCAGCTCATTTTTGAAGAGTGAATGCAGTAAATGGAAGCAGTGGTAGGCTGTTTGGGGCAGAGCTAAAATGACCACTAGAAACTTTTTTTCTTTTTATTCTTCAATAATTGCTTCCAAGTACACATCCTAAGTGCTTTGCTACTCCCTGATCACTGGGTTAAAATCAACAGATTGACAGAGTGCCAATTCGGCATAACAAAGTGCAAGTATGGTTCGAAATGCTTATTTTTAAATACTCTATTTAATGTTTGTTTCACATGCTGGCTAATGATAGGAGAGGACTCCATCATTTTCAAAACCAAATCAAATAGACCAAATAAATCTCTTTTGGTGACAAAAAGAGCAGTCCATGAGACCACTATAAATGCATCTGTGCTTTAGCTCTGTGCTTACAGACTCGTTACTTTGTGCTTTCTCCAAACTTTTATTTGGCGGACAGTGCTGCTTTAGCCAAGCTGTTTGTTGGCCACTGCATCTTTTCTTTAATGACATGGCAGTGTCTTTAGTGGTGATTTCACATGTCCATAGGCTTACCCAGTTTAAATACATGACCACTATTGCTAGCATTTTCAAACCTGTTGCATATCATATGCCTGGGGGGGGCACATGAGCTCATTCCTTTCCCCTAAGGTTTTAGGGAAATGCCTCCGTCCTACTAAGTGGCACCCTATATTACCAGTGTAAATGTTGCCTCCTCAAATGGTGTCCTGGCTCAATGTCAAACATGACACCTTACCTGGTAATTAACGTCTTGGGTTGTTGATCTTTTCATCAGCTGCCCACTGCTTCCGATGCTTTTGCTAGCTGGCAGCTTTGTCCTGGTAGTGGTCGTGCATGCTGTTTTTCACAGTTGGCACGTCTTGTCACAGTGCCCCACTTTCTTCTAGCGATTGCTGCTTTCTTGTCTTTCCCTAATATTCCACCAGCAGTTGCTATTTGGGGGCATTTCTCTGCGGTTTCATCTGTCTTTCCCAACAGCTCCTTCTTCTGTGAGCTTTCTTGCTCACAAACAATGCCCTCTCTCATTTGGGAATTGTTAAAGTTTCCAAAGCTATGCACAAACAACAGACTTGTCATCAATACAATGTAGGAAATTTGTTTCTATTTCTTCTGCTGCTTGATTACTGTCTTGTTTACTAGAGAAATTCTCTGCTATCTTCTCCTGCCTTGCACCTCACATATAGGATCATCCTGCTGGCAACACATTTTGGCAACTGCTACCAAAATAAAAAGTTCAAACTTGTTCTTGTGGCATTTTGTCCCTGAAAAAAAATAAAATAAAAAATTAAAAATAAGGTGGTTTTTTCCTGACTTTATGTCCATAGTTAGGTCTGCAGAATTGGACGGTACAGCGAAGGTGTCAGAGTCCAGCTGAATATCATCAGAGAATATGTCCTTGTTCTGGTTTTTGGCCACATGTACCTAAGAGTGTTAACACCTCAGTCATTGAGCTTCTCAAACTCCCTTTGGTTTTAGTAGCTCACTGATAGGGTTCTCAAAGTGATCTTGATTTTTGGAAAATAGATTTGATAAGGTTTCGTTTTGGGAAGCAGCACGTTAAAGTGCAAAAGCACCTGATACTTTTACACTCCTTCTCTTTCAGAGGCAGTACTTGCTTTCTTTCAAAGTATAATGTTTGTTTCTCAAAAGGAAATTAAAGATTGTATAACATGTAATTCGTGTGATTCACAAACATTTGCATTTTTCAATTATTTCTACAAAAGCCTGAGATGCTGGATCTGTGGATGTGCTGGGGAGCATTCAATTAGCTTCTTTTGCAGTATTCAGATGTTGAGCCTCTCATATCATATGTTGCTTGGGGAAAGGTATTTTGGCAGCCTCAGACCACCTTTTGAGAAAACAAATCTCTTTCCAGTTCACAAGCTGGAACAGGAAAGTTGGTCATTTCTTTGCACACAGTTCCAGACCAATTGACCTGGGATTCTGCCATGCACAGTCTCTGCTTACGGCTTAATTTTAGACCCAGCATCTTGGAAAGATTTAGTGTTTGTTCTTATTTTTTAACATCGGTAACTCTAAATAATTAGACAACACTTGACCCTTGAATGACAATGAACAATGCATTTAGCACATTTTTCTTCTTCCTCAGATATTTTACTGGTTTTTACTTCAACAAGATATTTGTACCGTTTTCCTACCCCAGGTCAGGGGTGTGCGTGTTTCTATCTCCATGCTCTAAAAACAATATATGATAAAAGTAACTTCAGAAGTAATGCAGAAACGGATTACATAGTTTCTTTTTAACAATGATATCTAAATAACATTTAGAAATAAGATATAATATACACATTTATAAACAGCAATGCTTCTGCTAATGGCAGGTACTGGTCTATGACTGCCTGCCAAAGAAGACATCTGTAGAGCCATATACCAAGTCTGATTGTGGGCTTGATGCTCCTTCTGTTTTACTCACCTTTTTCTGTAAAAAAAGTTGTGCCAGCCTCCTTGCACAACAACAGATTGGGGAAATGTTTTTTCCATTCCTCTGGGGAGGAAAATCTTAAAATGCGAAACATGTACCAGTAATTTTTGCCATACAGTGCGGCAGTTCTTGGCATGGAAGTCTTCACTGCTAGCCTGTAACCTTTGCTGGTCAGTAACTTGACCTAACACTACCTGGGAAAGTACATGGCTTTCTGTACTGTGAATCACTTTCTGTGATTTAGTTCTCAAACAACTCAGAGTCCCACTTTTAGTCTTCTCCATTCGTAAACTTACAGCTATATCCCTTGCCACATGCAGTGGCATGAACTTGGCCGTGGACTTGCAGCAAAACACTGTATGGTGCTCCCTGGAGCCTCGTAAGCTGCTTGTTGCCTCTGTTTTTGTAGTGTACCTTTCAAATTAGAGCACAAGGGCTGTGATCCACAATCTAGCTCTCAGCCAGCTCTAGACTTCCCCCCTCCCCCAGCAGAGACCTTGTTGAAGCCATGGGCTGTCAGACTCAATTATTTGCAAAGCATCTTAATAGGACTTGCAGTTTTCCTAAAAAAAACAACTCACCAACAACAAAAAATGCCACTAGGGTCAATTGTCCTTTCTTTAAAATTGGTTTTTTGGAATTTATCTCTCCCCTGGAGATTTGAGGCACTCCTGGAATTACTGCATAATCAACTCATATCTTCTCTGGGGACTACAGTCCTATGAAATCAAATAATGTTGTAATCTCAATGTGAAAACCAACTTCAGTCAGCACCTTTGATCTCAAAGGTTTCAGAGCGTCTTCGAAAGAATTACTTTGAGCCTGATAGACTTCTGACCAATTTGCAGCAAGCATTGACTATGATTTCTCCCAAACCTGCAACCCAAGCAAGAAAGGGTCCAGGCAGATCTTAATGAGAGGCCTCCCATAGAAGACTCACGTGACACGGGAGAGGTATTTTAGGAGCTATTACTTGCCTCAAGGGCTTTCCATAGTTGTAGCACAGCAGTGTGGTTTAGTAACTGCAGAGCTAAAGGGATTAGCTTTTAACCTGTTCCACTGCTGCATGTAATCATGGTCCAGGCCATTTGTGCTCTACAGCAATCCCATGGCCTCATTTGGAAGAGGTAACTGGTATCTTTTCACTCAAAACAAGACTTCCTGTGCAAAATGGGCTTTGATGAGAAGATCATCAGTCTTTTTTCCCTGTTTGGTTTTTTTTTTTTTGGTAAAAAAATGTTACAGGAAAACAAAATAGGGGAAAGTACACTTTTTAATTGCTTTGGTCAGTCTTTTCTGTTTTCAGTTTGATTTTTCATTGGTAACAAAGAAGGCTGTTTTCACTGGCATTTTTTTAAGATGAAAAAAATTCCTATGAAAAATAATTGGTGTTTTTCAACTGCCTACATATAAGAGTCCTATAAACTCTAATCCTGCAGCTGAGGCTATTAACCCATATTTTTGTACCCTAACAAAGCTGTGTTGAAATCAATGGAGTAGAGCACGTTTGATGGCAAGAATGATTATAAGATCAGTGGCCAATTAAGCAAAAAGACAGCTCAAGACTGTTATGATACTGGGAACCAAATCACTGCCTTCTTAGCTAACACAGATGAATCACTGAAAAAGAATCCACATGGTTCTTTAGAAAGGCACCAAATAGCAGTTATAACATGTTTTAGTGGATGTGGTGGAAAAAATGTCTGTTTGATATTTTGCAGTGTTTTCTTAAATGATTATATCTATCGAATAAAAAAACACCACTGCTTTTTGTTCTCAAGTTGATATTGGGGTGAGAAAAATATTTTATTTTCATCTCTGCCATTTTTACTGTGCTTTGTAATTGCATCTTGTGCTGTATCGAGGGACGCATTCAGCCTGCCTTGCTAACTAACTTCCACTGAAGTTATGGGAAGTTTTAGTTGATTAACGCGCTAGACATAGGAGAACATTTTCATATAATGTCTGTAAGTGTTTCATCCGCTTCCTTTTAAGTGTTCCTTCGCAAGTGGTTGATGATAATGATAATCTGATAACATTTTTTTACGATTATATTTTCCTGTACAAAGAAAGGCTGGGCAATCATGCTGTTCATCTGTGCTTCCTTACTCCCCCTAACTTATGGACCTCTTTTTGACCCCTCTAAAGCAAATCTGACACAGGGCAGAGTTTTCCAAGCTTTTAATTTTTTGTAGAGTCTGTGTAAGGAGGCAGCCGAACTCTCTGGAAATGGCTAAATGAAGGTCATTTGGGGATGAGCTGATGCTTTGTCAGTCATCAGGGCTATGGCACTGAGGAGAGCTGTTAGAAATAATCTGGCTATACGAAAAGTTCCAGTTGCAGCTTTTGTTTTCTTGGACACGAAAACAAGTCTGCTTGCAGATGCAGAAGCATCAGACGAGGCTTGGGCAACTGCAGAGCCCATGGACAGTACAGCAAATGCTTACAGTGTGCAATCCGCAGGAAAATGTGTTGCACGGGTTTAGGGCTCTCTTGGGTTACAGTTGGAAGAGTGCGTGCCTTACGTGCACAGAGGAAAAAAAATGCCAAGTTAAGAAGCTTAGAAAATGATCAGTAATTCATTAAAGGAACTCTAAGTGTTATTAACTCCGAAGAAGTCATGATCTACACATAGATAGTCTGCAAGTACAAAGAGATGAAATACACTGGATAGTTTATCTGTCGTACAGGAATCCCTTTGTTCTAACCATTATTTTTACTATGTAATTTATTTCTCTTTAGTTTATTTTCCCTTTCATACTGTTCCTTTCTTTGTAAGATTATTTAATATTTGGGGGGTTTTGTTATTGTATTATGTACACAAAAAAATCAAAATAATGCTATGCTTAAACAGCTCATTAAAACGTGCTTGTAATCCTGTCTATGACAAAAGCTGTTGCTGTGTTCAACAGCTCAGAATACTGTAGCTTTATCAATCTTCTAAAAATCTTGTAAATCAGTGCTGTGGACTGTCTCCAGTTTCTCGTAAATCAGGTGAGTTGCAAACCAGATCTCTCGATGAGATTGTCCGGGCACTTTAACTGTCTATACAGCTTCTGTCTTCATCCACTCCTGTGGTACATAATCACTGCCGTGCATGCAGCCAGGACTTTCACTGAATTATTGGAAGGGGAGAGTGAGGCTTTCAAAGACAGCATTGTCATGCTTATAAATTTTATTGGTGTCATCTTGTTCACGAGATATATGCAGGTCTCCTACAATATGTGTGACATCCATATCCTGCCTTATAATCACACTGTGCCACGACCATCACAGTGATTAAAGGGATTACTTTTTTTCTTGTGTGATGACATTAGAGGAGTTCAGTTAAATGGGAGAAGAGCGATGAAGGAGAGTAGTTATATATCACGATCAGTCTCAAGAGGAGGTCTTTAGAGGTGTCCTCCCTGTGCCCCTGTGGTCTCAAGGAGCAGCATTTCCAAGGAGTTAGGAAGAGTGGGCACCCATCTCCCACCCTTTTTCTGGGAAAGCCTAGCATTGAGTCCTGCTTTTGAAGCAGATCTTGTCCTGAAAAAAAGCCTGCAGCAAGACTGCAAAACCCACCAGACAGACATGACACAGCTGTGAGGTGATGAGGAACTGGTTTGATGGTGGCACTGGGAGGGGCAGTGGG
Organism: Rhinoptilus africanus; assembly: GCA_013400135.1. Lineage (NCBI taxonomy): Eukaryota > Metazoa > Chordata > Aves > Charadriiformes > Glareolidae > Rhinoptilus > Rhinoptilus africanus. The sequence continues at coordinate 259,882 of VXBO01003076.1, read as the reverse complement.
TGCGCCTCACTGTGGGATGGGAATCATGCCCCGGTAGAAGGCTTCGGGATAACGCACCTTTCTCCATCCCCTTCCAACCATCTGGCACCTCAGCTCCTCCCATCCAAGTGATGCTATAACTTTGCTATTGAGATTCACAGCATTTTCTTTGCTGTTCCCATTTCTAGCCACCCTCCTGCCCCACACTGATTCTCCTCTTCAGTGAGCCCGTTTGATTTTAGACAGTGGTTTTGATTGCATCCTTTGGCTTTAACAAAATTTCATAGTTATCGTAGTAGTGACAATAATACCCTTTGTGTATCTCCTACCTATAATTATTAAAATAGGATCTGGGGCTGACTCTGACTCTATAAAGAGAGCAGGGTGATGGTGAAGGGACGCAGCTGCAGGGCCAGACTTGGTCTTATGGAAGCCCCAGTAGCCTCCAGTGAGTCCATGGTCCTGCTGCATTCCTTCCTCTGAAATTGAGGCTTGAATACACATATTACTGTGAGTCTCCTGGTCTGTTGCCCCACAGAAGCTGTTAGTGACAATAAGCCTATGACTCAAGAAATCACTCAGTTTAAGCTTTGTACATGCCATAGTTTACAGACTCAAAATGTATCACTAAAATACTAGAGCACCGAAGTTACATCTTCAATATCAGAGAGGAAATTCTGAATTGGAGATGTCACCTTGCCCTTAATGTGTCCTGGTTTATCCCTGGCACCGGTATGTCTCCCATTAATGTGTGATAGATGGAACAGATGGGCTGCAATGCTTGAGCAGGGACATGGGTTACAGGGAGGCTGCAAGGCTTTGACTTCAACTTAATACTGTTTGGGGTGCTTTAACATTGCCCCTTAGCTGTGTTGTTTTAAAAGGCAGTGAGTCTTTTTAATAACACTGCATCCTAAACTGCTGGAAAAAAGGCACCTACTGCTATGTGGTCTTGGCACTTAGGAAAACAATGCAGTCCTCATAAATAAAGGCACAATGAGCCATAACCTGTTTTTTTGAAAGTTTACAGCAGATGGGGATGGCTGGAATCACAACATCCACTTCTTAAAATCCTTGCTTCAGTTTTCTTTTCTGTAGCCCCGGACTAGTAACAGCTTCCTGCCTATCAGAGATGCTGCAAAGATTAATTATACGCTTGCGAATTTATGAGATAAGTTAAAGTGTTATTGTTATTCTAAGTAGCACTGTTTAAACCACAATGCCCCTGGCAAGAATTTAATGGCCCTACCATCTTTGGTTTTCATTCACTCTTAAAGTAGATCGTCTTCATCTTTTCACTCTCGTCCCTAATATTGCCAGGCAGGCTACAGCTCTGGTTTTCAAAAGCAACTTTGTGAGTCCTGTTGTTGGCCACAGCAGAGGGAAGGAATTTGGCCGGGAAGAGAGGGACCCTTCTCGGCTTCCCCTGTCCAGTCTCTTTTTCCCAGTTTCCCAGGCAGTTTTGCTGCCTAAACTCTATTACATCCCCTGAGCATATAGAGTGGGCTGCGTTTTGCATCCTCCTGCTAATGAGGATAGCAGAAAAACTTAATGCTACCCCCAGACCCAAGGAAATAGGATGTGAGCAGCAGCTGGTTTTGAAGGCTCAGCCGTCTCCTTTTCCTGCGTGTTGAAAACTCAAGAGCATTTTCCTATATCCATGTGTCTGCTGGCAGCAGGCGAGTTTCTCTCTCATTACCAGAAATGTTTCGGCAAACTTCCCTTTGAATTTAAAGGAAGGTGGTTTTACTGTGTGCTTTTAATGACTCCTTTGCAATGAGGCCAAATTTGGACTCGGTGATGGTTTTCAGATGCTCAAATGCGTTGCCCAGCAGAGGGAGCAGAGGGAGCACCGTCTGCCCGCTGCCGACGGACGCTGTACTTTCGCAGGGGCGCTCAGAAAGGCTTCCTCAGCCCAAGCAATCCCGAAGTGTTTCTCCACAATCCCCCGTGTGGGTCAGCGTGGGTTAGTGTTCCACTGAGCCACGCAGACACAGTGCCCAGGAAAGAAACAGCTTTCGGCCTCCCGGGTCCTGCGGGGATGCTGCCAGCACAGCTGGACAGACAGAGCATCACCTGGGCGCTTAAAAAGCTTTTTCTTCAGACCTGATTGTTTAAATAATATATAATAATTTAATTAAATAACATATATTAATAATTTAACTATTTGATAATATTACATTAATGAAAATAATTATATAGTAATTACTAATATCCAGCAATTACTATACAATTAATTTAAATAACATATAATAATAATTACCCTTTGACAAATTTGAGATTGATCCACATGGATGGCACCCTGTTTTCCCTAGAGAGCAAACAGTGTGCATGGCTTCATGAGCAGGCAGAGCATGCTTAATTCTGATCCCAGAGACAATTTCCACCCCATTGTATTTAGTTCTGCATATTGGCCATGGGGTTTGCTATACCAAGGCCCCCATGGGGCTGGCAACTGACAGATTTTTCTGCTTGGGCGCTGGGCTTGCTCACTCAGGGTGGGAATGGCACAGACAGCCTGCACTGCCCGTGCTACAATAGACAACATAAGCACAAAGTGGAAGAGAAAAAGCAAAAACGTCAGTGTCAGAAGGCAGCACATCATTTCTGAATACAGTTAGTGCACACCTGCCTTTCAGAAGCTTAGTTACGACTCTGTAAGCCCATCTAGGGGCTGTTTTCTAATTAGTTTGTGAAAGGTTATAAAAGCCATTAGATGCATATTCAGAATATTACTTCATGCATTTGCTAAATAGGAAAACTAAATATAGCATCAGGTTTTCCTGTAAAGCAGTGTGGCCCATACCAACACAAATACCTTCCTGCTACATTAATGCCAAAATCATTACTGCTATTGTATTTAGGTAAATCTCTGACTTCAACATAATTTTCTTTTCTTTTTTTTCAAACTCAAGACAATTAAGTAAACGAAGACCATGCTTCTTCCTAAAAAGTGTATGTCATGGTGAACTGAAAAACTATTGCATATTTTATGCAAAGACATTGAATGAACCAAATACTTTTTGCTCCCTTGCATCTTTTTCATGGCTTTAATTTAAAAAATACAATTTTCACTGAAAGAAAAGTTCGCCCCAAAATTTCAGACTTCCATTTATTTGAAGCAGCAAGGAGGGAATAATTTTTTAAGAAGTCCTTCAAAGAATCTCTTTTTCTCTGTGTGACAGAAGAAAGAATAGGTACAACTAAAAATCCCACCCACAACAAATACGGAACAAAAGTTTAAAAACTCCCATTAGGTTCAAGCATCTTTGGATTAGCCCTCAGGGGACAGACTCTGCTCTGACTTGCTCCTCTCTAATTCCAGAGTGGTTTGAACAGGAGCTCCTTTGTCCTCTGCAAACTCTAGAAAACAAGCTAATTAATCAGTGAACTAAATGTGGGCTTTTGTTACTGAATTGTTTTATTTCAGAGTAAATAGGTATACAAGGTGCAAAGCACTGGATCAGAATAGTTAGTGGAAGAGCATATAGGGAACCTAGGCTACATTTCTATTTGTGCTAAACAACAATAATTCAGGAGCATCTCATACCAGAACTCATGAATGAGTTACACAGGCTGAATCAACTTTTGAAATCAATAGGAACAGAGTATGGAAAAAAAAATCCACGTTATTTCAATTCCAAGAATTACCAGAGAGTTAACCAACCTCTGAAAAAAATGTTATCAGTATCGACACATTTCCAAAGTTCATTCTGATTTTAGCTAAGCCTTATCTTCTGACAAAGAAAGGTTTTGTTGGAAATCTTCCAGTTTGTGCTTCAGGTTATTAGTTTTTCTTCTTGCTTTTTTTAATACAATGATTTTTTTGCACACCGTGGTAATTGGAATAGAAGCAAGCGTGTGTTATTCTTCCAGCAGTCATATTCCCTTCAGTGGTTTTCTTTTAAGTAACAAGACACCACAGCAGTATGAATTAAAAGGCTACACATAGGCACATTGGTTGGCTCTGATGATTTAGAGGAGTGCCGGTGAACAACAGGTAGCTTGTTGTGATGGCTCGACTGCCACTGTTACATCGAGACTGAAAGCAAATATACGTGTGCATTTACAGTTCCTTAAAGATGTATTCTATTTGATCCATAGGCATTGCTTCAGCTTTTTCAAACGTATCTGATGGAAAATATCTTTGTTCTCCTGCATGGGAGCCGGTTTGCTTTTGGGTTTTGCTTCTCTCCTGGTGCTTTTATTTACAGCCATTTCAAGTCTGAGTTGTCGCAACTGCAAGTTGTATGAGATGCTTGTGTGAGCACCCTTGAGTGTTTTACATGTTTAAAAGCTCCATGGAGCTATCACCTAGAAAATGTACAGTCATTAACAACAGTGTGAGATGTAGAAAACCAATAATCACGGTAGCAACCAGAGCAGTGGCCACTAGCAGTGGCCAGGGTCTCAAGACACATGATGATCCTTGTATTGGGTTTGCATGGCAAGGTTTTGGTAGCGGGGAAGGGCTATAGGGGTGGCTTCTGTGAGAAGCTACTAGAAGCTTCACCCATATCCTATAGAGTCAATGCCAGCTGGCTCCAAGATGGACCCACTTCTGGCCAAGGCCAAACCCATCAATGATGATAACAGCACCTCTGTGGTAACATATTTAAGAAGGGTGAAAAAAAACCTGTGCAGCAAGAGCCAGAAGAGAGGAGAGAGAGACAACTCTGCAGACACCAAGATCAGTGAAGACAGATGCTCCAGGTGCCAGAGCAGAGATTCCCCTGCAGCCCTTGATGAAGACCATGATGAGTCAGGCTGTCCCCCTGCAGCCCATGGAGGTTAAAGGTTAAAAAAGAAAACTTGTAGCCCATGGAAGATCCCACGCCAGAGCAGATGGATGCCCAAAGGAGGCTGTGACCCCATGGGAAGCCTGCACTGGATCAGGCTCCTGAGTCTCTTTCGCCTGTGGCAGTAATTGCCGAGTGTTCTCCCTATCCTTATCTTGACCCACAAGCTTTTTGTTATATATTTTCTCCCCCTGTGCAGCTGAGGAGCGGAGTGATAGAGCAGCTTTGGTGGGCACCTGGCATCAGGTGTCACGCCCAGGTGTCATCAGGGTCAACCCACCACAATCCTTCAGTAATTTTTCTTTCTTCATGGCATACGCACAAGCAATTTTTCAGGGCACGTGATGCTACCTGGAAGGTGGAGCCCTGTCCTTTACAATCACAAGAGCTGGCTATTGTTTTTGTGCTACATGTGGTTTGCTGCCCTGGGGTTCGAGCTGTGTCTGGTGCCACAGATGCAGCAAATGAAAGCTGGGGAGTTTTGCAACAGGGAGTTTTGCTATAAGCAAAATACAAACTAGAAAGCTAATTAAGTGTCACTGGGCTCCCCACTCACTTCAGGAGATGTTGGGCCTTTAGCAGAAATAAGCACTGTTCCTGGAAGCATGATGGCAGATATTTGCTGTATGTTCAATTAGAAAACCCTTGCGATCATGAGAACAGCCTTGTGAAAATAAAATTGCAAACCTTGTTCTCTGTCATGCAACTGCGGGGTGCTTCCTACTGTACTAACACATAGTACAAACACATATGCTGAAGTGAACTGAAGGACACAAATGGAAATAAAAGACATTGAGTTTACTTAGTGATGAGAACTGGCTCCTGGAGCCTACACACTAAGCACTGGAAACAGCTTGAATCTTCAAAGCCTAAACGAAAAAAACAGTGTAGAAGAAGCTGCTGGGGCAGGAAAACAGCAAATCACATAGTTTAGGCTTTAGCTGGCACTGAAGTGTTTGCACACATATTCTTTGCATGAAACCAGAAAAAAAATAAGGAAATTACAGGTATCAAAGGGAAAATGATGCAGACAAGGGCAAAAGATGTAAAACTCAGTTTCCTTCTGTATTCCTTTTGGAATGGGGGGAGCAAGCTGTTTCATACACATGTGCATGCATGCATACCCTTTCTAGTGGAAGAAGTAGAGGAGAGCCTGGGAGGCGAGCACTGACACGGCTCCTCTGCAAGCTCATCTTTCCCAGGCTAAACCCCTTGGATCTGGTGCCAAAGAGGGAAACAGTCACCATGGCACTGCTGGGACCAAAGCTCACAGCTCCTCTCCCTCTGAGCTGATACACCTCTTCCTTGTTAAGCACAAAAAGGTTCAAATCTATGATTTCAAGCTTGACAGTGACTCCTATGAAAACAGGTCAGGTGACAACCTCATCATGAATAACATTCTTTTTCCCCTCTTCCACATCTCATTCTAAATCTGTTCCACATTTACGGGGGATTAGATACCAACATGCACGTGAGTGATGCCTTGTGTCATGGACTCAACAAATCCTTCGTTTTCCCCCTTTCCACTTCATCCAAGCTCCATAAAAAGCCTGGGAAGCATTACTTTAACAGTATGGTGACAACTTAATTAGATCAAGACTGCAGTGAAAGGGGGAGCACTGGGATTGGAGGCAATTGTGGATTAGAGTCAGGATGCTTGCTGCTCAATCTTCTTCCAGCCCACCTACGTAAAGGCAGCTCTGAGGCAGCTGCTAGAATTTGCATCTTGTTTTCCTCGCAGGTACTGGGTCCTTTCCAAGGGCTAGTAACTAATCTACATGAAGGGGTTACAGACTCAGTCATTTTTTCTTTGCTTTCCATTTCTGAAGTTTATGATGCTAAGGTTTGTGATCAGTATTATTTGAATGAGCAGCAAAGGCTAATAATGCAGGTACATCATAGCCATAATCCTAGCCTCACCAAAATTCACAGCAAAACTCCCATTGACTTCCGAGAAAGACAAGCCTTCCTATGAAAAAAAGAAGAAAGTCTTAAATTAGGAGGGCTCTGTTTTAAGAACATTTATTCTGGTATGTACAAAATGCCTTTCCCCACAAAGTCCATGGCTAGTTAACGTGGAGTTGCAGCTTTCTTGAGAGAGAGATCCACCGTGGCTGCTTTACAGCTCTATAGAGTAAGATGGAGAGAAATTAAGTTAGTTGCTATAAGTAGTGTCAGGGAATAAAGTTTAGGGACTTTGACTCCCACTTTTCCACATGTCTCAGTTTTTAATGATTACCAAGAAATAAACAAACACACACTTGGTTTTCAGCACTAATTTATGTATGAAGGCGCACTGGTTTCAGTGTGCACACTCTGAAATCCCAGGTGGGGGACATTTTATAGACCTTTTCCCAGTATCTTATTTACAAAGGCTAGTTTTCATCTGGGTAATTAGCAATCTCTTTTAATAAAACACACATTTGCTTATCCTCTGCTTTATTTACTATTCTTTACCCTTTGTTTAATACATTTGTTTTGCAGTATTCCCCATTCCTTTGTATTTCTTTCCTAACATTCTGATATATGAATATATACAGGTTTTTTAAAGAGTTTGAATCTGGAGAAAAATCACTGAGACAGTAGCAATTTTTTGTCTGATGCCACCATCCACTTTGTCGTCCCTGCAACACAAATCATCCTTACTGTGACTTATCTTTTAGAATAGATGTTAGCTAAAATCTTGCTCTAACTCTTGCACTAGAGAGGAAATATGGTACCGGGAAACCCTTTCTTATCTTCAGTATTTCCAGCCTTCTATATTTAGGTCCCCTTTTATTGTAGTGTTGGCTTACTTGACCTTTAATGCATTGATTGTCAGTGCACCAACATCAAGCAGAGAAGTGCTATGCATCCCATATTCCAGATGGGCAGCTAAGATAGAGTGACTTGCCTAAGGTCACACGGGACTGCTTGTAGAAGACTAAGGACTTTAACTCTAGTCTTTCACACAACAACAAACTACCTCCAGTACCAGACCCATCAGGCACTTCAGTGTGCTGTCATTGAGGCCACGCCAGACTCTTACACAGCCTTTTTCCAGGACATCTCCTGGAAAATTCCCAACTCAGTACCTGGTGTCCCCCTACCCTCCCCACTAAACATGTTGTTAACGACTTTAAAAATCAGGTACCAGAAGAAATCCAGGTCATTTGAGATGCAAGTTGGATACATTTTCAGTTGTGACAGACTGGATTTTCGTGTATGTACTGGGTTTACATGGCAAGGTTTTGGTGGCAGAGGGGCTGCAGTGGTGGCTTCTGTGAGAAGACATCAGGAACTGTCCACATGTTGGACAGAGCCAGTTCCAGCTGCCTCCAAGATGGACCCTGACACTGGCCAAAGCTGAGGCCATCACTGGGCTTTAGGAGATTAATTTCCCCAAGTGGAGTCTGTTTTTCCCATGACTGTAGTTGCTGAGTGATCTCCTTGTCCTTCTCTCAACCCACGAGCTTTTTATTGTATTTTCTGCCCCTATCCAGCTAACGAGGAGTAGTGACAGAGTGGCTTGGTGGGCACCTAGTGGCCAGCCAGGGTCAACCCACCACAATGTAATTATCAGCGTAACCTGCTTTGGTGAGACTATCTGCTTCACTTCATAGAAGTGCTATGGGTATCTGGGCCAACATTTGTTCTTCTCTGTGCAAAGATGAAGTTAATTGAATTAACTCTTGTATGCCACATTAATACTGCTAGAACTGAAAAGAGGATACAGCCTGTTGAGCTTCGATGATTGCTGCTTTTTGTATTAATGCTGACCTCTTGTTTTTACAAAGTTTCCTAGCAAAAAAAATAGTGTCAATCCATCTTTTACAGCATCTATTTTTTAGACTCCAATAAACATAGCATAACACAGACAATCAAAGTGGGTTACCTAAATGAGTGCTCTGGAGGCATTGAACACCAAGTAGTTTGCCTTTGTCACCTCTCTGCCACTGCAAGTCACCCAAATAAGCTTTCCTGTAACTGAGATAATGATAAATCTGCAACTCTGAAAGAACAGCTTTCTATCTTTAGGCTTCAGCTATGCTTTTTTTTTGTGTGTGTGTGTATAGCCTATTTATGGAATGCTGCTGTTGAACTTGAATGCAAAGCAGAAAAGCGTTCTTGCCTAAACTGTCTATAAATACCTTCTGGAGGAGCTTAAGGGGGTTTACTGTTCGGGTTGTTCTGAAGCACTCCGAGTGCCGTTTTGCTCAAGCATTTGTTTATTCCCCATTCAATATCCATCTTCCGTATTCAAAAAGTGACCTCCTGAAATGTACAACCCGCCCTTTGTATGAGACTGCTATTTTTACATAACCCCGAGAACACTGTTGCTGTATGGCCTCCATGAAGCAAGAATACACAGAAACGTGCATGAAAACTACCTTCTTGGCTGTATGAAGGCACAGATGAACATACAGGTGTTTTAGAAAACTAACAAAGCAAAGGATTTTAGTTGAAATAATGTTGTAAAGTACTAGACTGGATCAGATTAGTCCCATATTCCTGTCTCCAACAGTGGTCAGAATCGAATGAATATGAGGACAATAGAAGAAAATGCACAGCAAAAGTATTAGTGGATAATTTGTACCTGGGAAAATTTTCCGCATTCATTAGTCTTTAATTCATGCCCTCAGGCAGAAAGGTTTCAAGTGTTTTTTGAACCCCAGGCTTTGGGTTTGTTTTAGGTTTCTTTTTTCCGTTTGACATCTTGTGTAAGCATCTCACCCTCTTCTTGCTGGGTATCACAAGTCAACAAGTTGTGTAGGCTGATCACTTAAAAAATACGTAGTTTCTTTTAAGAGTTTTGATTTACCTGTTTTTCTGGCTCTTTGAATCTCTTTGGAGCTTCAGTGGACCCCTCTATAAAAATCAACCACTTTGACTTCCCGGTGCATCCTTCCCTGTGGCTTGAAACAGAGAGGGGCAAGGACAGTAACAAGGCGTCCTGCATAATCCAATCCAAGTTGCATAGGGCATTATAATTCCTCTTTTCTCCTCCTTGTGATTAGGTTGTATGATGTTAGTGAACGCTCCTGTACATTGCATCGAGCTTGTGGCTGTGTTTCAGGGTACTGCCCTCACCAGCCTCCAGCACCACTGAGGGTGTCACAGACCTTCCAGCTCCTCCTTGAACACTCAGGACTGGAAGGGCTGCCCAGAGCGGTCATCACAGCTAAACAGCCAAACCATAGAGTATATTGTCCCAGCCATGGGGCAAAACTGCAAATATTGGTTTGGAAAACATGCGTGGAAATTCAAAACGATATTTACACCCATGCAAATCTATGTGTTTTTCCAGAGGATATTGACGTAGTGGAAAACAAACTCTTAATAGGCCAAGATTAAAACAAATTTGCTTTCATATTTAAGAGAACATTAAAGAGGAGAAAACTGCAGCCTACACTGAGCCTCATTTGACACTGGAAATATGAATATAACTTTGATAGCAGTAGTGTAACATAGTTAAATTTGCCTGGGTAGCCAAACAGAAAATTTCTCAACATAAGTAGAAAATCACAAGTTAAATATGTTAAATGTAACTTTAAATTATCAACTAGCAGCCTTATTCACAGATGATTCACTGTTTTTATCTATTGTAAGTCAGTTGAAAGCCGTAGAGTTAATATGTCTCCTTTCTACAGGAATTTATGGCATTTTGACAATGACGGGAGGGAACACACCTAAAAATAAGAAATACTTCGCAGAACAAAATTCAGAGTTACTTGAGTGTATAATAGTTTGAGATTTTGTTTCGGTAGCATGCGTGTATCAATTCTTACTTTTACATTTGTTTAATGTTTCATAATGTAAAATAATTTTCAAGGAAAGTTCCATTCCTCTGAAGCTGAAACAAAACAGGAATTTGTCAAACAAGAAGGGTCCTTGGATTGATGCAGCTTAAAGTAAAGTCTGAATAGTCAGAAATCAGACCCAGAATGAAATTCCAGCTTTATAAAAAACAGTGGGGAATATGCAATCCAGAAAACATTTCACCCAGTTTTAAAAGGACAAAAATGTTCACTTATGAAATTGTGCAAGAAGCTAAACCAGCTGCCATCACTATCTCTTGGGTCATATTACACTACGGGTTTGTCTGGTTTGGTTTTTGTTTCTCCTCATTCTGTACATCTCAAGTCCTGCAAGTACTAAATGGCTTGTGAATACTCTTGTTGATATGGCACTCAAGTCTTCACAGGGTTGAGGTTGTAAGTGTGTATGTGTGTGTGTGTGTTACCCCTCCAGGATGCCCAGAAGAGAGAAAGACATGAAAGCCAAGCCTACCTTGGGAAAAGGTGACAGGAAAAGTGGGTTTTTCACTAAGTGTCACCCACTGCTATGTTGTGTTTCATGGGATGCTTGCAAAGTCAGGCCAATTTTCTTCCTGCTCATGCTTCACCACTAGAAATAGCAGTTTCACAAGACAAATATTGCCTTCCTTACAACAGTAGGATTTTGCAGGGATAAAGGAGAGCAGAATTAGGCCCACTAATAGATCCTCTGTACAAGCCAAAAACCTAGTAGACTTTTGCAAAACATTTCAAGAAAAGGTAGAGTCTTCTGGTTGGCAGTGGAAGTTGGCCGAAGCTTTGTTAATCCTCCCACGAGAGGTGCCAATTTCTGATAAGGAAATAAAACATTGTATTTCTTCCTGTTTATATTCAGAACTCATGTTTAAATTTTGGAGGATTCTCCAGGACTGGAGTGCAGAGAAAGTACTAGTAATAAATAGTCATCAAAGGGTGGGATAAAATTGGTGTACTCAGAATAGCATTACCCCCAGATGATGTCAGAGTCTTAACTCTTTAGCTGCTTTCTGATGTGATTTAAGTTAGCAGCAGAAGTCAGTCTGCCCTTTATATTCAAACAGCATGGCTAGTGCCCTCAGGCCCTAGTAGAGGTCATGTACTGAAATGCTTAGACAGACTTGGGTTGCCAGTTCAAGACCAAGGAAATAAAACTCCTGTCTCGAAATGTGTCTCTCAGGCATTATGTTACAACAAGCTTGTTTGTTTGTTTGTCTGAACTGCTTTGTGTCTAAGCAGGAAGGAGGACATAACCTTTCAGCAAAGGTGTGATGAAATGTATGGGGAACATTTCCTCATGTTTTCAGGGCAGGTGGAAATCAAAATTCAGAAGTGACCCCGAGTCCCCTGCACCTGTGCATCCTTCCTCCCCACATCTCCTCCCCTTGGTCCTGGCTCACTTGTCAAAGAGGAAGGGACAGTTCATCCAGCTGACAATGCTCTGTGCTGAAGTTTAGTTGGCCATGGTGTGCAGATGTTATTTCAACACCTTGGTTTGTGCAATTAAATATACACTTTAATGTGCATAATCTGAGCAGTAGGATTGATTTAACATCAGAGCAAGAACCTTAGCTTTCAGTTTTCATGAATTATGTGTGTTTGAGTTCTGAACCTTAATGCTGTACTAATGTAGGCATTTGCATTTAATGACACAGCTCAGCTGAATAGGCCTGCCACCTCCTACAGTCTTAAAAGTTTTGGCTCTGTGAAAATCTCTTGCTGAAAATATGAACAACAGCTGGTAGGTTTCCTGACTGAAATGGTATAGCCTTGGTCATGGAAAAAGAAGAAACACAGAATCAACAAGATCTTATGAATATTTTGACATAGTTTTATGACTGTTTTCTTCATATATTATGCTCTTGTATCTAGAGTCTAATAAAAATTAAATAAAACCAAATTATTTAATACTTATATCAAAGCACAACTACAGCAAGATGCATGACAGAATCACTGGAGATGACAGTAACATAATATTTATCCCAGATGCTTTAAATGTTTGGGGTTTTTTAATAAATTAACCAAACCTTGTAGACAGATCTGAAGGAAGATATCAAAAACATTCAAAACAGTCTTGCTCTGACAATGGGGTGCTGTTGAAGTTACCCCTGACTTGGAGGAGGAAACCCTAATGCCCTTCCTGCTGCTGAGGTGGGCCTCACTCCATCAGCAGGCCTGTTGTCTTCATCAGAGCTACTGCAAAGTGTGAGATTTTCTTGAGGTTTTGCAGCATTCAAGGAGAGGGTTTGATAGCGAGGAGGATCACGCCACAGCATTCAGGGTTTGTGACGCCATAGTGTTTACTCTCTCGAGTAAACACAGGGGAGTGCTCATGCCAACACTATAGAAACTGGTCTCCTGGCGTGGGAAGAGGGCCACCTCCAGGGACTGATGTAGAAATCACTGTTAACTAGGAGTTAGACTCATAACAGTGTGCTCGAGATTGCTTCTTGGAGATAGGTCTCTCTCTCAAGGACCTGCAGGAGAAATCAAGGAAGCTTAAGTCTCCAGCAAGGCACCACAGTTATTTTCCTGGTGCTGCTTGACATGAACACCACATTCATGACCACTGACCACATTGTCCAAGGTACTTTGGTAACCAGCTCCCAATGACTTCAGCAAGAATGTCCAAGTGTGGTTGGGGATGTGGGAATAAGTTCCCTTCACCATCTGTATGGGCATATAGTCAGACCTATATTAAGGTATTGAAATAATGGAATAATTTATCGTTCCATTCAGTATGTATTGAATATGGCATTTATACATTTCATAAATTCCAAGAGATTTTAAAATATTTTGTTGAAAAAAAAAAAATAGTCATTTCAGTAATATGTAAGCACAATTTGGTAACTAGTTGTAATTCTTTTTGAAAAATATTTGGTTTGGCACATTAACAGCAATTGTACTTCCCCTTAAAATTTTGATCTAAGAATTTCCAGATTTATCTCAAACTGTTCTAGTCTTTTCTTTAGAAAGTCAATATTAAAAAAATTATTTTTTTAGAAAAAAAGTAGATTTTCACATCTTTAAAACAAACTTAATTTTTTTTAATGGCTTTGTATTTATCTAAAATTGAAAAAGACTTTTTCACATGAAAATAGCTTTTGAAGTTCAAAAATACATTGGCTCTAGTTCTATGCTTTTGACAAGCTTTTATAATAACTTATTATATGCCAAGATTAGTTGTTTTTTAACCTCATAACTGCCTGGAACATCTAAATCTTATACAACAAAGATAGAGATATGAAGGTGTAAAATGGAAAAAGAAAAATGCAACTTTTAAAGGGATATCAAACCTTTCAGCTTGAGGGTTAAGTATGGGCATTAAAAAGAATCCAATTAAAATTGAAAACAAGGGTGTATTAAACTGCCCAACTGTAATAAATTCATTATGTATGGATAAAGGAAAACATACCAATTTGTAATAAACACATGTGCTTCTTAAGTACAGTTGTTTGTAAAAATAATTAAACCAGATTATTCTGAGTTCCAGACACATGTTCTCAGTAGTCTGGTGGATTTAGCAGTGCGGAGGTACCAGCACTGCTTGGGGAGGTGGGAGATGTGCAGGAGCAGTAATGCATAATAGGATAACAAACTCATGTAAAATTTAAGCCTTCTGTCTAAAAACCAGGAAATAAAAGTAGGAATCAGAGGTTTCTCATTGTTAAAGTTCAAAGACTATACCTCATGCTGCTGTGATTTTATAGATTATTTAAATACTAATTTAATGCTAGCTTTTAGCTCCCCTCTTGTACCAGCATGATGCAACAAGTGGGTTTAGATTTTCCAGGAAACTGATCTCCCTATTTCAGCCTCTAGACAACCAAGCTTTCAAAGTGGCTTATCACTGGCAGTTCCCCCAACAGCAAGAAGAGAAAGAAGCCCTTTTGTTCCAGATTACTCTTACAAAGCCAAGGTCACCTTCATGCTTCAGCTATGTAGTCCAAACTCCAGTAAGAGACATGGTCAATGATAAGGTTAATAAGGTTCATAAGGCTCAGACCTGCCTGTGGAATCGTGTATGTTAATATAAATTAATGTTTTTAAAGTACAAGAGTGAAGACTTCATTTGAGTGACCATTGTCATATTTCCTCTCCTCTCACCAGCTTCAGGACCTGGTTTTCCCAAGGTTGGGAGGAATAGAGTTGCTGATGATTAAGAACAACATGGTATCAGAAAGATAAAAAAAGCAAGATCAAGAGGAAAAATAAACCAAATAAAAAGCAATCAAAATGGCAGCGATCCCACAGGCTAGGAGAGCTACTGAAAATGGCAACTACCTGCAGTTTTTTCACCGAAAGGCTTTGGTTTACTAAGAATAGTGTGTGAAGTATTTGCATGCGGGCAGTGTCAGAGGCCAGACTCACACAATGATTGGGATTGCGCAAAGAAGCTGATTCATCAGGGTCTGATGCATTTTTAAGGAGAAAATCTAGAATGAGTGCCATTATTTCAGAGTACATTTCTCACTCACTGAGTCAAGATTCCCAGGAGCTATGAAAGGCAATCATGCAGTTCTCAAGTGATTGGAAATGTCATTATAATGTAAAATGAAGAAAACTTAATCCTCATCACTTTTTTGCACAGCTTTTTTACTGCCTGGACAGATGTTCCTTGTCAGCCTCTTGAAAAATACATGGACCATAATACGGGCTCACAGTGGTCACTGCTAACCAGTGGTGTTAGTCTAAGTATTAGTTAAAGGCAACAACAGGAACACGCAACTTTTACTCTAAAAAATTTAAAGCTGATTGCTGGCCAAGTTGAGCGAGGGATATTCTAAAAAACAGGAAATGAATAAAAAAAACCCTATATTCTCTGCATAGTAGGTGGTGTAGATGGTAAACAGCAGTGTTCAGAGATTATCATAGCCTTTGAAAGAAAGGGCAAAGACAGGGCGTGGGACAAATGGGGCTCTGAATCCTGGTGAAAGGACTTCTAAAATCCTTTGATGCTCATAGCAAGGAACAGCCCAAAGAGCAAGGAAAAACACAGGCTCCATATTCGTCACAAAACACAAATCACTCTGGGATCTGCATCTCTTTGGGATTATAATCAGCTGAGATACAACCACCTTCCCAAGGCTGCCTGAAGAGCGGAGCTTGGCATGATGAAATGCATTATTTTAGCTATAGAGCTGGTACTGTGAAGTTCTGCTTGTGTGTATTGCTCCTCAGATTTTTTCAAAATACTCAGATTGAGTTTTCTCAATTTGCATTTAAGCCAGCCAGCCTCACTTCAGAAAAGGAAAGACTTAAGCCAAAAGCTGGTGTGAGACGTGTCCTCTTCTTATAATTCTTAGAAATTTGAGGTCATAGTGATCATCTCCCATTAATTTTTCTATTTACCATTTTTACTTGTCAGTCTGATCACCCTTATCAGGCAAGTGTTTGCTTTATTTTGACAAGAACAAACTAAATACCATTTGACCTCAATTTGGCCACAGGTTTTTGTTGCCATACCTGTTTTGCGACTCTCCTGCGTTTTTTCCCATGATAGCTCATCAAAACACAAAGGGCTAGCTTTGTACGATCAGGACTGTGAATTATTATACGTGGTGTGTATTTTATCTGCAGTAGCCAAAAGCCATTACCACTGGTAGGCTAAGTCAAATAATGTGGGCTGCCTCTGATTCTTAGAGGGCAGGTACTCACATATCAGAAAACAACCCTACTTTCATAGTGCTGATCCTCAAATTTCTCCTCAGAAAGCCCAGGAATGGATGGCAAGGAGAATTAATTTCCTTGTCTGAGAAAGTGTGGTTCTGTGCCACTTTGGGGCAAGTGCAGGAGAATGGGAAAGGTTGTAGGATTACTTGAGGATAAAGAGTTATTTGTGCTAGGGAAAAAAGATGTAATGCTTATAAGCAAAAATCGTGCTGCATAAAACAAGCCAGATAGATAGCCCTCAAACCACTAAGGCTGAATCAGAAGTTGTCAAAGTCTCTGTTATCACCTAAGCAATGCCTTCACACATGAGGTTGGGTTCTGCCCTACAATCGTTGGGGACAGCCATAAACTCTGGCAAATGCTGGCAAGATTAGGATCANAGGGAAGGGAAGGGAAGGGAACTATATGTAAATAAAAATGTAATAAAAATCCAATTCCTGCAAGATATAATTCCCATACTAACCCAAGCTTGCTCTTCGCCTTGCCATCATAACAGAGCTGATTTCTTGTATCTAGAATGAATCACTTCTGTCGCAAGCCTGTGGAAATGAGCAGGCCTCTCTAAAGGGGAAAAATGAAGAATCAAAAAAAAAGGAGTAATCTTTCTAACAACAAAACAAGTTGAAACCTGAAATCCTGACTTAGGGCATAGTCAGATATTGCTCCAATTTTTTGACTACCATGGGAATAGAGCATGAATAAGGACTACACATAGACCCCAACCTGAATAAACCTTATAGATAAGGAACAATATGTTTTAAAGCATGATTGCAAAATGGTAAAACAAACAGGTATTATCACAGATTTTTTACAAGGGAAACATACTTCTTTACATTAGCCTTCTATAGAAATACATTATCTCAAGTTTTCTAATATAGGTATGCTTATGGATGCACTATAAATAATGTCTCATTCCTTTAGGTGTCTTTATTTTGATGAATTTATCTTTCGCTGTTAAGCTAACTCCTGACATATTTTTCTTTCTATTTATTTTTAGAAAGTCCTCAAATTAGAACAGTCTGAAGGGTTTTTTCTCCTCATAACTAATTTATTCACGGAAAATTGCAGCTTCCATCAACCCAAGGCTACTCACGAGTTTGCGTAAATTCAGTTAACAGAGACAACTGAATGCAAAGAGGAAAAACTTAAGTGCAAGCTAGACAACTAGAAGAAGATGGTGAAGGTATCCTTTATAGTCCAGTTCTCAGAGAATGCAGTGGTTTAGTCCGTCCACTATACAAACAATTTACCAATGTGTAAGATTGTAAGAAAGATATCGCAGAAGAACTATAGTATAAAAGAACCAGAGTATAAGAGAATGCCGTAGTGGATCTGCTCCCCAGTGAAATATGTGTGGGGCAAGCATGATGTGATGCTTCCCTAGAGTGCTCTCACAGATGTTGCAGGTGCATTGCTAGACCTGCGGCGGGTGACTTGGCATTTACTCTTAGACTCATTGACTCTTAGAGCATTTCTTTTCTTTGAAAAGAAAATCGTTTTTTCACACACATGTAGGTCATCATCAGCTACACTGCTCTGTGGCCATGAGTGTCCTGGTCTAATGTCATGTGCCATGAATGAGCCCTTCCTTTCTTTGTTTTGAACCTAGTCTTGTCTAGTTTCAATTGATGCCCTCTAGTTCTCAAATGGGGAGAGACAAGGGACATCGATCCTTGTTCCTGTTCTCCATGTCCTCTGGTGAATTTGTGGTCCTAAGCTAAATCAGAAAATAAAAAATATTAAAAAAAAGATGTCCTTTGCTAGGATGCTTTTTGCTACCCACTGCCATACTACAAGGGGCGCATGTACAGAGGACTTTACAGCAGCTGGAAAGGATTTTCATGACTACCAATGATATGTGGTGAGCCCAGCTGAACTGAAAGGCAAAGGGTCTGGCACACTTGTACACCTAAATAATTTATATGCCCTCTATTTAATATAAATTCCTCTCAGAATCAAAATGCACAAATTCACCTAAGCCTCACCTGCAGGATTTTATTTTCCCAGTATTATCTTAATGTATGCATCTAAGATGGCTAAATCCTTAGACTTTGCGCTTTCCTAGCAGAGCAGATGGTTGGAGGGTTTTGACATGACCATCCGCAGTTTGGGATTTAATGGCTTCTAGCATGGAGTTGAAGCAAAATGCCATACTGCACCGTTGATTTCAACTCAGCTCTGACAGTTTGCACAAGCCAAGGATTCAGCCCCAAAGAAGGCGCTTTCTAAATTCATATTTTTCTAAGAGGAGTCATGGAGTATTTGTAAGCCCTGAAAGAACCTTAAAGTAAATGTGAGGGAGTGTCCCTGTCGCTAGACCTCTGCCCCATGCCAGGGAAAGCAGCTTTGCTTTAGCTTGTAAAAACCTCAAGGGAAAAAAATCACCTGTCAGTAAGTGTGGGGCATAGTAATATTGCAATAACTTTCCTGTTGAGGACTGTAGGTTTATGCAAATAAGTTATCAATGGAAAATAGGAAATTCTTGGAAGTTTTTTCCTAGCCATGAAAAATTGGGTTCTCCTGGCTTTTCTGTTCCTATGTCCAGTGTTTCTCAAAGCACAGTTGCCTTCCAGTTTCTTCAAGTGCATGATCAAATGCCAAGAATTTGGCATTCACTGTGTCGAAGAGGAGCCTGGGTGGGCTCTGGAGACTCAAATGCAGAGGTGCCAGAGGCAACATCTCACTGCCCCTCACACAGGGTAATATTTTACACTGTAGGTAACTGCACTGAAACCACTTGCCTTCTAGAGTAAGGAAAGTGCACAATGGGAAGAAAAGTCCTCATGTATCTGTACCGGGAAGAACAAGGCTACTATGGTCCTCCACACACCCAGTCAAGCACCCCACCACCAGCCTGTCAGCAGGGCAGGACAGTGGTGATTTGCACTTTGCCTGCAGTCCGGATCCCCAGCTGCATCCCAGCATGGTCTGCTGCAGAGCCTCAGTGAATCACACCCAGCATCCCTGTAAACATTTCCCTTCAACAACAGCCCTGCAGGCTGCCGCCGTGTATTTGCATTACTGTACAAATACTTTCTGTTGTGAACAATGTAAGAAATCATTGCCCATTGTGTTTCAGCTCCTTTAGCATCTTTTGAAAATAGAACATACACTGAAGTAGTGTAACATTGTGTTTCAAGTCTGGGATGGTTTTTTGGTGGTTTTTTTTTTTTTCTTATTTATTATTCCTCCCCCCTGCTTCCCCCCCCAACTATTTTCATTCTCTTTCAGTGATCTGGTGGTGAAGCACTTGTCACTGTATAGAACCTTTTGCACCAAAATTGCTGCTTCTTAGGTACTTGAAATGAAACATCCTCTTAGCAGGAATCTGGATTTTGGCTACCGGCTGGCATAAGGGGATCATTCCACATACCTGTGAGAGGCAACTCTTTCTGGGGCATGGCAGGGCTACTGTTCAGCAGCATGTGACACTAGGGCAATAAAACAAAAATATTACATCAAGCTGAAAGTGCAGGGTAAGTCCAGATGGGCTGAGTGCAATACAGTTCAAAGCAGGATTTATTTTTCCCTGTGTGCATCGTGTCAGTCATATCACAGCGGCTTCAGATTTTTCTCACTGAGAAGCCGACTTCCAGTTTCACTTTTTAATTTTCATATCTGTATTGCTGCAGAAACAGGGATTCACCTCGGAAGTGGTGGCTTCTATTCCTACAAGCGTGACTGCTCTACAGCCACATTCAACCCCTACGATGGTGTGTGTGGATTTGTACCACTTACCCCTTCCGCTACAGAAATAGACCAATCCAGCATCTCTGCACCAGTAAAGCAGCACCCCAAAAAGAGGTATGAAAGCAGCTGTTGCATACACGAAAGGCCTATAGAAGATGCTGCTGTGGTGGGGTGACTGCTTGTCCTCATGTTCCCAGTAAGCACTAGGACAAAATAGGAGAACAGCAAGCTCCAAATTTGTGTGTGCATATATATATGCATGTGTATGTATATGTCTATGTATATATATATGTATCTATAAATATGTGTGTATATATGTATAAATATGTATGCATACGCAGATAACAGCACATGGGTTGCATGGAGAAGGAGGTCAGGCAGAGATGGAGCAGAAAACCTACCGAGAAGTCTTGCCTTTCTGCTGATAGGGCATGAGTTTACTAAAAGAAATAGGAAGGAGAAAAAAGGTTTCCAGAAAGAGTTCTGGGAACTAAGAAATTTATGTATTAATATTAGAGAAATATAGGTGTATACAAATCACTGGTTCTGGATGGTATCAAAGTATTAAGCAGATTTCCCTCCCACCTCCCAACCCAAGTGATATACAAGGGGAAAAAAGTGCTAATTCTGTAATTTTTTCACAAGAATCCTTGAAAAATACATTTTGTTTGATCAACTAAAATCAGCTTTCTGACAAGAACAAAACCATTAATGACAGAATAGATATTTTCTTTAAAAAAGTAATAAAAATGAACTTTGCAATGAGAATATTTCAAGAAAAAAAAATCAGCCTGATTTTCTACTGTAGCACAGCAATTACTACTGAAAACTCAAGACCAACCAGGGACCCATCAATATATCAGTGAAAGGTGAATATGGTATTGATTTTCAGAAGGAAAACAAAAGTAAGAGGTGGAAGTGCTTCATAGCAAAATAAATCCTTACAAAAAATGAAAGAGCCAATATCAATGGAGTTATCACTGAACACGTAAACATAAAAGAAATGTAGCATCTCTGGCATATCTCATAAAGGATAAATCTCCATGAAGAGAGATATATATACACACACACACATATATAAACAGAATTATGAAATCAGTGAGTAAAAGGATTTGATAAATGTGGTGTCATGGAATTTATTTTTTCATGGACCTCTTTTTTTAAAAATATATACTGATTCACAGACTCTGAAGTAGATTTATGAATAATACAGAAGCCAGGTGTTTGTGATCACTCATTAGAAGGAAATCGGCTCTCAAACATTGACAAACTCATTTATACTTTTCTCCTGAAATTTTTCTGCAAGGTACTTTTTCTGGTTAAGCTTAGTAACAGTATCATAAATGTTATGCTTTTGACATTTTATGGTTTCTTTATTGGCTTTCCTAAAATATTCACTTAGCACGTAAGGGAGGTGAAACAGTACTGTATCGTTTAAGCAACTGATCACATCACAGAAAGTATTAGTCTAGAATGTATTAATGAAATTTTCTAGCAACCCACATACTAGAACACGTTTGCATTAAGTGTTTCTTGAAAATTTTCAAGTAAGAGAAAAATCAGTAACAATCAGACTGTTTGTACATACTTCATGAAGGAAAATAAGATGCAAATTCGTTAATAAATTATTCACCATCTCTGATCTCAAGTGTATTGAGAACTGGCAAAATGTCCACGGTAAAGAGTAATGCTAAATAACAGCACATAAAACAGAGAGGCAATATCAGGTAGCATAAAATAGAGATTAGTGGCAGGTCCTGACTCAGTCAACACCCTCATTAATGGTCCTAAACCAGGAGTAAACAGAAACACAATGAAATCTGTGGATAGTTCAGAACAACTGTGCAAGCCAGCATCAAAGAAAGGGGAATAATACAAAAGAAACGAGGTGCAAGGATGTCAAACAAAATAACACTGCATGCTAAAAATCAAGTGTAGAAAAATATTCCATGCATACTTAAGAGGAGAACCACAGGCATGTCTCAGATTAATTTTCCATCAGTCTCCAGGCACCTATAGTCAGGTAACAGTCAGAGTAGTTGCATAAAAGTCAGTGGAACCACCAGCGAAGACCGAAGGAAGCATGGACCTATTTTCACCAGGTGACTAGCACCCCCTTGTAAAGGAGAGTGGCAAAGAGAGCAAAATGAGGTCATTGGTGCTGCACGGTGAGGTGTTATTGCTTGTGTTGCAGAGAGGCAGCAGTTCTAACATAGCCTACAGAAAGCCATCATCCTGTGTAAGCCACCCCATTGATTATACTATAAGTACTTTAAAAAAAAATCTGTAAAATTGTGATTTAAATGTTTAGAGGTGGGGGGTTGTGAATAAAACCAAAGGCATTTTCATAAATCTGTAGACTTGAAATGATTCACCTAAAGGTGGTAAATTAGCGAATGACTCACAGAACGCTACTTGCCCTGACTGTCCCACATCACATACTGAGAAAAATATTGTTGCTGAGGCCTCAAAGTGCTGTTTTGCCTGCTGTTTTCATTAGAAGCCATTCATGTTTTATTTAGATAGCTTCAATCAATGTGTATCTCTGTTTTATTTTCAGTTAAACCCTGCCAGCGTAATCAACCTCATCTGCAAATTGTTCTGCATTGTCAGTAAGTGACTGCCTTCCAGTATTGTAAACTTTGTGTAGTTAATTGTTTTAGAGAATAGGGAAATACTTCTTGGTAGCAGACTAATCATTTACGTGACAATGTGATGGTGCTGTGTTTATTTTGAATACAAAATTCATCTCACACAGTTGGTTTTGGTCTTTTTGCTGTTCGATGCCCTACAGGTTGTCCTAGTGGGGAAAGCATAGAGAGGGAAACATCCACTTTCATTCTTTAAAAGTAGATTGGGGGACAAATGGGAATGATTGAACACTGTAGCTGAAAAAAACTTGCTCTACTAAGGGGAGGGGCCTGGATATGTTATGGGTCAAAGATAGAAAGCAAGAAGTAGGAGTTACTGGCTATTCTCAATGTGGATGAAGCTTGCTGATGGAGTTCCTAAAAGCTGTGTGCTAGGAGCTGTACTGTTCAATATATTTATAACAATCGGTCCTTTTTCAGGCTGTTTAAAATGAAAAGGTCCAATAATTATTAAAAAAAAAGAACAGCAAATTTTGCCAGGCTAGAGAAAATAAAGGTTGACTTAAGATTTACCATATTATTTTTGAAGATGGAGAGGCTGGGTATTAAAATGGCAGGTGAAACCCAGTGGAAGCAAATGTAAAATGATTCGTCTTTGCAAAAGTGATTCAATGCTCATGAACGAAATGAGCTCTGAGCTGGCTCTACCTGTCAGGAGAAAGACCCTCTGAAAACATCAGCTTAGTGCTTGAAAACTCTGAATAATATTGAAGGAGGTCTTAGGGAACAGATAGAGATCAAACAGAAAATACTGTTAAACCCTGCTACGAAGCCATAGTTCATCCCCATTTTGAACATTACGTGCTGCTCTGCCTCCTTCACCTGTAAACCAAATATGATTAAAAGTTCAGAGAAGAGTGAGAAAGATGATAAAAGGTGTGGGGCTGTGGGGCAGTTTTTCCATGATAAATGAGCAAGTGGGATATGACTCTTGCTGTGGGTCAGATTTGATTGAAAAGAGACAGGGTAGTCTCTGGGGGCACAGTTCTAGGAAGAGTCAGACACAGAAGAAACCCAGGGGGTTGGTGGGTTGCAGCCTTATGGCTGCTTTTATGGGTGCTCAACATCTGCATGGCCTCAAGGGAGAAACAGAACCAGACTGTGTGGCAGAAATCCAGAGAGCATTACTGAATGTGGAAAAAACCCTCCACATGTAATTGAGAAAGTCCCTGAAGTTAAAATGGGTGGAAGAGGACTTGGGAAAAAGTACCATGAGTGCTCATGCACTTCTTGTTCCTCCCTAGATGTGTGTTTAGGGGTACAGCTGGAGCACTTGTGTGGTAGTCATGGAGGTCTGTGTAAGCTGTTTGCATCCAGAACGTGAACCATATGCTGATTTTAAATCTTCTGAAACTGAGCAGCCTTGTCTGTCTGCTCAGTCCTTATCTTTAAAAAGATGAGTGACTTCTGAGGCTTTCTTCTGTGCTTGCTTCTGCGAACCTGAACATGGCTCTTGGGAAGTACTGTGGATTGACAGCTTCAGCAACTAAAAAGAGTAGACATGATAATCACTGTCCGAGAAGGACTGGAAAGAGAAACTGAGGGCTTGATTATGGCTGCAAAGGATTGGGCTCTTTGTACAAGCAATGATAAAATGAAGATAGAGGAAAGGAAGTACAGAGCATAGGAATTGCAGTCAGGTTCTGGAGACTGTTAGCAGTTCTGTTTATGACCACATCAATACAGCTAGAGATTTTTAAAAGGTGCAACCTAAAAGGCTACCAATTTTGCACCGTGCATTCTGCAAGAGCCACAGAATACAAGTAGCTTCAATACAATAAGATAGTAATAGGGGATGTGTTGCAATCTTAGTCCAAGTAAGAAACACTAATGTAGAAAAATCCCTTTGAGGTTTTGTTGTTGTTGTTGTTAATGGCCATTAAGCATATGCTAGCAGACCCAGCATGGTGACCTTAGAAAGGAAGGAAGGAGACTCTATCATCATGGATGGTTTTTACGCTTCATGAGAACGCCAGACTGAGGATGCAGAAGACAAACATACATGATTGGCAATGAAACAGAAAGTATAATTGCAATTACTTAAACATTACTTGGAAAAACCAGTACAGTACTATGTACATTAGAAACATAAGCCATACACCTTCTCAAAAACAAGGGTAAAACATGGTAATAGTGTTCAGAGCTCATTGATAGCTGGATCTGAATTGGACCCCCTGGATGGTGGAGCAGAAAGCCTATATCAACAACAGTAACAGTGCCTTGTGTCTGTTACTAACACATCTATAGAAACGTATACTCATGTTTAGCATTTGTATACTGCAGATAAAAACCAGGCTGGTTTTGATGAACATTGAGATCTGGCTGTCTGCAACAGAAAGAGATCAAACTTGATGAAGCAGGTGACCTCTCCTTGTCCAATATCCTTTGCACGGGAAAGCTATGCATGAAGGACAGCTAAGTACAGGTATGGCCTGAAGAGCTGAAATGCACATTTCTGCCTAGCTCACTCCATTCCCTTGAGCTTCTATGCGCAGAATCAGCTCTGCAGCCAGAGTGGAAAATTCAGCTTAATTGTCTTCTGTTTAACCCAGAGATGGGGATACACAGGCCCAGGCTGCCAAAGAAAAATGAGAGTCGCCACTGGAAGGGTAACATCTTACTGCCCTCCCTGAATTAAACAATAGCTTGCTTTCTTTAGGGAAGACCTTTCTCTTTCAATCCAGGTGTAAAAGTAAACATGCTTTGCTTTAAAGGTGTAAATGAGACCCAGAGACTCGTAAGACGGGGATGCTCAAGGTCGGAAAAAGAAAGGCCAGTAGTCTGCAGGTGTTTGGTCACAGAGCCAACCTAAAACATATCCATGTGTATGTTAGTCCTTGGAGGGACACCAAGGAGCAGGCAACACTAGAGCTTTGAACCCTCTGAGCTAGAGAAGAGCCACTTTCCTGATTAAAAGGGAAAAACAACACCTCAACTATCCCATGAATAAGGTCAGCAATCCAGCAGGAATCCTTAGTCTTAGATCTTTAACACAGAAGAGAATGAGCGTGAACAGTTAGTAATTAACAGAGATAATAAGGCAAGCAGTGGAAATAAGTAAAAACAAAAAAAAACCCCAAACCCAAA
Source organism: Rhinoptilus africanus (assembly GCA_013400135.1). Classification (NCBI taxonomy): domain Eukaryota; kingdom Metazoa; phylum Chordata; class Aves; order Charadriiformes; family Glareolidae; genus Rhinoptilus; species Rhinoptilus africanus. The sequence continues at coordinate 234,211 of VXBO01003076.1, read as the reverse complement.
AACCAACCAAACAAAACCCAAACAAACCACCCTGCCAAAACAATAAAAACAAGCCTAAACCAAACGAAATCAAAACCGAAAAACCCATACATCACAGTGCAGTCATGTTTTCACCTGCAACAGAGCATTGCAGGGGTCAGTGGTGTTACACTGCCCTTAGACTGATCACAGATTTCACGGGTAGAGCTCATTCCTCCCTTCTTTGCACGCAAATGCTAACCTTCTTCAACATGCAAGTGGACATAAACTACAAAGAGGTTTATGGGCTCTATTTAAAAGGGCTACTCTACGGCAGAGTTTCAAAAAGAGAAGGCAAGTAACTTATAACCTGGATTTGAATTTATGATGCGTAAGTTTTGCTTTGAAAACAAAACTGACACCATCTCCCACTCATTTGTAGCTCAGTGGTTGATTTGTACCTCAGTGGTTGAAACAGGAATTTGCTGCTCCTGTTTGTTTCTCCACCTGAGGGTTTTCAAAGACTGCATTTCTCCATGATATGTAGTACTGAAGAGCACAGAAGATGAATGAAAAGCAAAATTCCCGTAGCAGTTTGTTTGGAAAATCGGACTTAACTTCTGCCATTGTTAATGGTATTTGGGGGTTTGACTGACTGGTGAAAAAGCCTGGTAATACAGGACACATCGATTTGACTGTCAATTTACAGGGGCCTGGTACTGGATACCAATCTCCTAAATATATTGAGAGTCATATCTGAAAAGTAATTCCAATGCTTGGACCTTATTCCATACCTACTGCTCTAAGCATCTCTTCAGTATAATGATATTCATATTCTCCAAATCACTATGCTGCTCTCATCTTGGCTCACCGAGAAGCTTTTGTGTATACTAATCTGTGTGGTATGTCCTATACATTAGGGTGTCTGGCTTAATTTGGGAATCTTCTTAAAATGCATACTTGAATTATTGATTGTACAGCTCAGCAGATGAAATGAGATGGGGTGGATTTTAGAGTTATGAATAATAAACTCCTGCTCAGCCAAAGCTACTGAGTAATGAGTTCAACCTCAAAGAGATGCTAGCATTACCCATTTTATACTTGTTAATATTAGGCTACCCACAGTCCTTGCTAGATGTTTGTTACTTTTTCTTAATAGTCATGCAGAAATAGGGATTAGGGTGTAAGGGATTTAGGAGCACAGTTCTCACTGGCCTGTGGTGAGATTATGCACTTGAAAACCTCTTTTGAAATCTGCTCCAGATATTGATTGCTGTCAGATTTCCATTCAGCTGAATTGGTGTTCTGAAAGGTCCCTGACCCCCTTTTTTGTGTGCTGGTTGATAACATTTTATAGTCCAGCCTGTTATCCTTCAAACAAGACGTTAGGTACACCTTGCTTGCTCTTCTCTCCCTTTCGCAATTTGTTTCAGCAAGCCTTTCTCAGCTTCTTTCTTCCCCAGTCCTAATGAGCACAAAACTAATTGGGTTCATCTATAATCATATTTTTGAACATCCAAGACTACCCAGCACTTGAGTTGCCCTTTTTTGCACTGTTACCATATCAGCACCTTGGTAATGGGGCACTCAGCATTTCACACAGCCCTCAGGTGTGGGTCCACTGGCTCTTTCTGTATTTCAATCATCTCTTCTGATTTCTTCTGTGCCTCTGCTGGTACATCTCACTGTTTTGTTTGCTTTCTCTTTGGCTGCTAGACACTGTGCTAACTATCTGAAGATTAGATCTCCCATTTGTCTCGGATCATTTTCCTGTGACCCTGTCAGAGGAAGCATTAAAAGATTTATAAAATGAATGTGTGAAACAAGGATGTGCCAATCAACTGTACAGAAGGGGGTAAAAACATTATTTCAGTGACTGCTGATACAAGTTAAAAGAAAACTAAACTTAATAAAAAATCATTCTACTGATTTCTGAAACAGAGCCCAGGAGGCAGAAAGATCATGGAGGAGACCAAAAAGATCAATTGCATGTCTCTGCACCTCAACCCTTTTCTTAAAGCCCTGATATTTTGTATAATCCCGTTGACTATGTTTTGACCCAGTCTTATTTGACTTTGGGGATTTTTTTCATTAAATTGTATGCATTAGGTACCCATTCAAGACTTCACCGAAAAAAGCTTCTGTTGTATCTGGTATAAACCACTTCACCTGATTTTGTTACTTGAAATCTTTGAAATTTGTCTTTGCATTATTAATTTAATTCTTTTTGGAACCTAATTTACCTCTAACCATAGCATTTAGTCTTCAAAATAATTAGGATCACTTTACCTCTGCAGTATAACCTCAAGTGAGAAAGTTAATTTCCTATTCAGTTTAGAATTTCACCATTAATACCATGAATACTAAATTCATACCACTGCGGTCGAAGTCCTCAGAGGGCGCCTTTAAAATATCAGCTTCTTAGCTGTGATCATTTCCTACTTTTGTTTCACAAATGACTTTAAATCCTCTCACAGTGTTGCAAGACGAGTGTTATTTTCCCTTCGTTTCTTCTCTTGATCCTGCCTGCCAGGAGATAGGTGAGATAAGTGGTTACAGATGATATGAGCATTATAAGATAGATGGCGAAGAGAACTGCAAAAGCACCGTGCCCAGCAGTCCTCGAGGGACAGTACAATATTTCTGCCAGTAGCTCAAATTTCTCTCAAGCCCAGCAAGCAATGTGAACCGGAACCTCACTCTGCTGGATGTCAGCATAACTCATCCTGCACGCTAACGCTGTGATGGGTGCCAGGGGTGGATTTCCTCCTCTTCTTCATGGGAGATTTTGGTTTCTTGTAGAGTGTAAAGGCTCTGTGGTTCTGGCTGGTGGAGTCATGCTAAATTGCGGTATGCAGTATAAGGATGGCTTCAAGTGCCCTATAGATTATGGCCAATACATTGTTTTCCTAAGGAGTATGGGCACCAAGTGTCTGTGTGGTGGTGTGTTGCTTTTATGAAAACATCTTATTTCCATGAATGTCACAAGAGTAAATCAACAAGCAGCCCAGAAATTACTGTCCACCTCTTTGGTCCTAAAAGTCATTCTGCCTCTTCTCTTTGTCAACCCCAGCTGCTGATTTTGCTGTTTATTGGATTTCTCCTGGTTTACCAGAACTTTTCTGACTTTTACCAGCAGCTGCAACCAATAAACCCCCTTGCCTCCAAATATTCTCCTGGTCCCAGGGAAACCTCTCTGGCGGCATGGATTATTTTGCTCTGCTATTTCTGCTTCCTGTTGTTTCAGCAATAACTCTGTGGAGGGGCACTTAAAGGCTCTTTCCCTTTAGCCTGGCTGAAGCCTACTCAGCACACCCATCTGCTTTAACTTGGCTTCTAGACCAAAGCCCCCCCTTTTACAACAGCCAGTTACATCTTGCAGCCTAACTTATCCACACACAAAGAGAAGCTTCAGACTCTATTTGAAAACATAACCAGAGCCAGCTCTGAGAATTCATGAGTTCAAATTAATGAAAATTTAGTTCTTTTAAGTGACATTCTAGTGACGATTTTTATTTTCTCCCACATTATTTAAGTATTGGAACTAGAGACAGGTCATGCTTTCCAAACAGTTGAAATCACTTGAAATCGTACAGGAAGGCTATATTGTTAGGTTTCAATTAAGCTTAATTATTAATGATTTTTGTGTCTAATTGCCTTATTACCTCGACTACAGACAGATTCAGGTCAGCTGTTCAGACAATTCTTACCCAGAGCCATTTTTGCAACCCATGCCTAACCCACCAGTCACCACCAATCTTCCACAACAGGTTTGTGCGGTGAGTGGGGTGGATGCACGTCAAGAATGGCCTTTTGTTTGGACTGAATACCACTATTTTCAGGGCAACACCCTACCTTGAACATCTGTGCCAGGAAGTCTTCCCGTGCCCCTGCTGCCTATGCTTCAGGAATAGCACTACTGCCAACCAAAAGGTGAGCGCACCAGCAGTATTTCTCCTATCGAGAGACTGGGAACCCATCTTCCACTGTGCGGGGCACTGGGCTGAAATATACAGGTTGTGAGGAAATACGTCAACTCAAGTTAGGGACCAGATGCCCCACAGCACTTTCTCTCCTTCATGCTCCTCTGATGGTCCCAAGCTACTGTAAACATACTTTAACTGGCCAGCGTGCCATGGCTTAACTTACCCCTTAAGTGGAAAAGTATTTTTTGATATTCCATGTTTTTAAAATAATAAAACCCAATTATGTCTTGCACTTCCTATGTAATATGAGAAGGAGTGTTTTGTTAGTTTTTTGACACTATTTTCACTCCCAGAAAAATGGTATTCAAATGAAGGTGAAGGTACATATTAGCAGGAAGAGAAACGCATCTCTCCTCATACACTATGTGCCCTGCTCTGTTAAGGAGAATTAATTCACCCAGGGGCTTTACCAAGGGAAACTGCTAGCTTTCAGACTCATGTAGAGGTAGATATCCCAAAGTCAGGCTAAGCATACACCTTAGCGTTGACTTCTGCTTGTGAACTACTCTTTATTTTGTAATTTTGCTTGAACCCAATGCAAATGATCTTCCTGAGGCTTGTGCCTAAAAACGTGTGTGAGAAAAAGCAGCATGCAAAACCATGAGCTTCTCCCCAAGTAGGGTGGGATCTCAGATTGCTTTCTTAAACCAGGGCTGCAGAGGAGACGACGAGGAGGAAGAAGAAAACACAGAATGTGGAGTCTGTCAGGGTCTAACTCAGCATTACTATCTATCATTAGTTTTTAAAGAAATGGGTTAGCTCTGATTGTGGGGATTTTATGATGGAAATGCAGGTTTATGAGAGATGAGTTGAATTTTGCTGGGTGTATAGCAGGAAGCCTGCCAAGTTCATTTGTATCACTCCATGGCATTTGTTTATTACAGCTGATGTATTTTTGTCATGACAATACTTCACATCGGAAAATAAAAAAGGTGAAAACCAAACAAGCCACATAGTGCTTGATCATGAAGTAAAGAAAACACTGTGAAATATATTTTGTGTGTGAGAACTAGTTTTAAAAAAAATAATTAAAAAAGCAAGCCTGAGAAACATAAATGTGTACCAATGAACTGGTCCAGATGACATGCATCTCTGAGAATAAGTTAATTCATTACAGAATGCAATGGCTCAGTGACAGTTGTCTATGGAAGTTCATGGAAATCTGAGAGAAAGCCAGAAAGCAAATAGGACACAGATCTTCAGGAAAAAAGAAGAAAAAAAAAAAAGAAAGAAAAAAGAAAAGAATCAGAATCACAGGCAATTACTATTCACTAAACCTAATTTTAGTCCATCATAAAATAATGAAATGATCATTAAAGCTCTGCATCTACCTGGGGGATAATGGAATAATGAGCAGCAAACGAGTCAGGCACCATGGTGCCAGGGTGGTATGTGTCACAAATCCTCCTGAAGAAGAAAATGGCTTGGGAACCCAAAATACTGGGTGAACACATTCAAAATAATACAACTTGAAACTCGTTGGGGTTTTTCTGGTTTTGCTTGGGTTTTCTTGTTGTTGTTGTTGGGTTTTTGTTTTGTTTTTTTTGTTGCGTTGGGTTTTTTTGGGTTTTTTTTTTTTTTTTTTTTTTTTCCACAGGAGAAATTGTTCTGGAAACCTCTAAAGGCTGCACTTTGGTCCTGTTACGGGTTTTCCGGTGTAAAACACAACACAATTTGAAGGCCTTAGGGCCAGCCGCCTCTGCAAGCAAAACTAGCTGAATGCTGGGGTGATGGATATGGAAAAGAATAGGAGTAGATTATAGAGTCTTACAAAATGATAGAGCAGCACAACAAATCAATGCACTTTGGAGTTGCTGGTGCAGGTAAGTTATATCCTTCGACTGCAAAGAATAACTGCTCTTTATGTAATGATACCTGGGATATGGCATTCAATTGCGATACCTCATTACCCATCCTTACAATACACGGAAGAATTCGAGGGAATTCATATCCAAAGAGAAAAATTATCAAACTCTTGGAAAGACTGATACACAAGGAGAGATTAAGTAGCTTAAATATATAGCTTATCTAATCAATAATTAAGCAAGGGAAGGATAATGGTTTAAAAATATGTAAGAGAAGGATAATTATTTTGGATGATGCATGGTCCCAATTCAGCATAGTGCTTAAACACACGCGAGTATCCATCAGCCCTGCAAAACACTGATGCACGAGATTTCAATGGAGCTTAAGCACATACCCAAATTTAAGTATCCGGTGAAGTGCTTTGATTAATTGGGGACATAACTACAAGTAAAGGTATGAAATTAAGAAACGGAAAAATGTTGGCTGAACAGCAGGAAAATCTTCCAAATGTTGGGACATATGAGTCTGTGGAGTAATCACTCAAGGGAATTGGTGGAAACCTCATCCCTAGACACCTTTCAAGTTTCGCTGGACAAAGTACTAGGAAAACATCCCTTGGGGAATAATCTTGCTGTTGCCTCTGGAGACCACCACTGCATGACCTAATGCAGCATTTCTGTCTCTAAGTTTTCCTAGGCTGGCTTGCAGCATTAAGCCTGAAACACAATTTTAATGAGCAATGACAGGCCGGTGGCCTTCATAAGCTCTCTCTTGCCTCCCCACACAATTCATTGGGTGTTTTCTGTCTTCATTATATGTAATGTTTTGAGAGAAAAAAAACCCACAAACCAAACCCCACAACACCCTTGTGCACTACCCGCTAGTACCCTAGTGGTATCCTGTCTTTTTTCCACTCACCGACTAAACATCGATTTCATTCTCACCTCTGCATTAAAACAAAGCTTAAAGTCATATAGCAAATCTACTTTCAACTTGTAGGGCTTTGCTTTGTTCCCAGAGCATGTGCGGTGAATATCATCAGAGCGGTAATTGTATCTTGGAGAATCTCATATCTCTGAGCATCCCAGCAGAGGCAGTATTAAAGATTTGGGAGGGTTGGTGGTTTCTTTTTTTTTCTTTTTTTTTTTTTATTTTATTTTCCCCTCCATGTTGCCCCTGAAAGAAGGGCTGTCGCAGAAAAGGACTTTCCCAAGCATGGAGTGGTAGATTCTCCAAGGGTTTTTTCCCACTGAGGAGAACGATTTTGGTGAGCCAAATGCGAGCCCCAAGACACAACGACTTTTTAATTGCTTTAAAACCTACTTTTTCTTAAAGTAAGCCTTTGTAGAAGGCTGTGCATCGGTCACTCAGATTTTGGGGGTATTCTGTAGTCTTGTGGGAAAGGCCAGGTGCTCTCTAATATGACTTTGCAGAGGTCTACTGGAAATGGAAATGGTTGAGTTAGATCTATTATATATTTCCCCACCACCAGCCCTGAATTCCACCACAGCCGACATTCCTTTATTTTTGCAGTGTCAGTGAGACGAGACCTGGCTTTATTATTGTGAAAACAGCATTTATGTTTGTTGGTCTTAATTTTCCACAGCACATCAATGCGTCCAGACCAGCAGTTCTTAACCTAGTGTGTATTTTACACACTTCTGTGCCTAACTAGCAATGAAGCTAGGAACACATGGAGCATCTTCCTGACTCATGGCCCGAGTTAACAAACAAGAGGAATTAATTCCTTTATCCCACTGAAAATGATGATTTTCCAAGGTCTCCATCACCTGAGATCCTTAAGAGCTTGTTGGGCAGGAAAATAAATGGAGCAGGTCTGCCACTGGGGTGGACCAGATGGCTTAATTTGTGCCATTCCAGCTCTCTTGGCTACAGGCTTTTTTACATTAAAAGCCAGGAGTGCAGCAGTGTCTCCTCAAATATTTTTGGTAACTGGGATAAAGTGTGGCACATTGCGTGTGTCAGCACTCAGGGAATTGTGGTTTTTTGGTGGTTTGTTTTTTTTTGGTAGAAAGAGTTTGATTTGTTTGGGATATTCCCTCCAAAATGAAAAGCAAATGGACAATGCGGTCCAGGAGAAACGTGTTTATCATGTCCCAGCTGAGTGCCATTCTTTCCAGAGGTCCCTTGTAAGCATTTAAGATAAATGTTAAAACAACGGTAGGCTCCTTTTCCCGTGTCCTGGACATCCTTGGCTCTCTGGGGATGAGGGGAATCATGTTTCCCACCTCCTGAGGACTGCAGGGCAGGGATGGAGCGTGACCCGCTGAGGTGCCCATCGCTGGGCTGGGCAGCGGGGAGGGGGTCTGTGGCCAGCAGAGAGGTGGCCATTGGGTGCTTGGCTGGGGACAGANGGAGGAGGAGGAGGAGGAAGAAGAGGAGGAAGGATCTGGGGTGCCGGCGGAGCCCGGGGGGCTGAGGACCACCCGCCTCCCTCTGCGCGGGCGCCTTTGTGTCCCCCAGCCCCGGCGGAGCGAGGGGCCGCGGGCAGGGGAGCGGATGCGAGGAGCGGCTGGGGCTGGAGGGGGGAGAGAAAAAGGGGGGGGGGGGGAGGTTTCTCTCCCCTTTT